>CM054151.1:1230385-1260385 GCA_028751875.1 Rapana venosa
GTCCCTGGCAAATTTCCTCTTTTCAAACCCTAATCTCTTGTCCCTGGCAAATTTCCTCTTTTCTATCCATAATCTCTATGTCCCTGGCAAATTTCCTCTTTTCTATCCTTATCTCTTACCATGTCCCTGGCAAATTTCCTCTTTTCTATCCTTATCTCTTACCATGTCCCTGGCAAATTTCCTCTTTTCTATCCTTATCTCTTACCATGTCCCTGGCAAATTTCCTCTTTTCTATCCTTATCTCTTACCATGTCCCTGGCAAATTTCCTCTTTTCTATCCTTATCTCTTACCATGTCCCTGGCAAATTTACTCTTTTCTATCCCTAATCTCTTGCCATGTCCCTGGCAAATTTCCTCTTTTTTATCCTAATCTCTCACCATGTCCCTGGCAAATTTCCTCTTTTCTATCCTTATCTCTTACCATGTCCCTGGCAAATTTCCTCTTTTCTATCCTTATCTCTTACCATGTCCCTGGCAAATTTCCTCTTTTCTATCCTTATCTCTTACCATGTCCCTGGCAAATTTCCTCTTTTCTATCCTTATCTCTTACCATGTCCCTGGCAAATTTCCTCTTTTCTATCCCTAATCTCTTGCCATGTCCCTGGCAAATTTCCTCTTTTCTATCCTTATCTCTTACCATGTCCCTGGCAAATTTCCTCTTTTTCATCCCTAATCTCTTGTTATGTCCCTGGCAAATTTCCTCTTTTCTATCCCTAATCTCTTGCCATATCCCTGGCAAATTTCCTCTTTTCTATCCCTAATCTCTTGCCATATCCCTGGCAAATTTCCTTTTTTCTATCCCTAATCTCTTACCATATCCTGGCAAATTTCCTCTTTTCTATCCCTATCTCTATGTCCCTGGCAAATTTCCTCTTTTCTTATCCTAATCTCTTGCCATGTCCCAGGCAAATTTTCCTCTTTTCTATCCCTAATCTCCCATGTCCCTGGCAAATTTCCTCTTTTCTATCCCTTAGTAAATTTCCACATTTTTTCCCTAATTCCCTACCAATGTTCACTGTTCCCGTAACCCGCCAGGGTCGTAGGGGCGCTGCATGGTGGACGAAAGCTGTGTCAGTTATTGATGTCGGCTAATTGCCAAAGCCTACACTACAATGTTGTTATGTTGTAAAATGTTATGTTGAAATTGCCTTCAGCCATGACAAGCTCTTCACTCAACAACCTGCACTCTCCATGAAAGGAGAGAAAAAAAAATCCTCTGAAGTCGAAGTACGGCTGCCTATAAAGCGAGACACTGAAAAACAGTCATCCACGCAAACTTTCTCATTCAGCAGTGTGCAATTTCAATCTCACGGTGATTCCCAGGTGGGATGATGTGTGAAATCAGAGTGCACCTTCTGGGTGACCCCCAGAGTGTTAAAATGGAGAATGCACAAGATTTCTTAACGTTGTCCCTGGCAAATTTCCCCTTTTCTATCCTAATCTCTCACCATGTCCCTGGCAAATTTCAACTTTTCTTATCCCTAATCTCTCACCTTGTCCCAGGCAAATTTCAACTTTTCTATCCCTAATCTCTCACCATGTCCCAGGCAAATTTCAACTTTTCTTATCCCTAATCTCTATGTCCCTGGCAAATTTCCCCTTTTCTTATCCCTAATCTCTCACCATGTCCCAGGCAAATTTCCTCTTTTTCATCCCTAATCTCTTGTTATGTCCCTGGCAAATTTCCTCTTTTCTATCCCTAATCTCTTGCCATATCCCTGGCAAATTTCCTCTTTTCTATCCCTAATCTCTTGCCATATCCTGGCAAATTTCCTCTTTTCTATCCCTAATCTCTTGCCATATCCCTGGCAAATTTCCTCTTTTCTATCCCTTATCTCTTACCATGTCCCTGGCAAATTTCCTCTTTTCTATCCTTATCTCTTGTTATGTCCCTGGCAAATTTACTCTTTTCTATCCCTAATCTCTTACCATGTCCCTGGCAAATTTCCTCTTTTTTATCCTAATCTCTATGTCCCTGGCAAATTTCCCCTTTTCTATCCCTTATCTCTTACCATGTCCCTGGCACATTTCCTCTTTTCTATCCCTAATCTCTATGTCCCTGGCAAATTTCCTCTTTTCTATCCCTAATCTATATGTCCCTGGCAAATGTCCTCTTTCCTATCCTAATCTCTTACCATATCCCTGGCAAATTTCCTCTTTTCTATCCCTAATCTCTTGCCATGTCCCTGGCAAATTTCCTCTTTTCTATCCCTTATCTCTTGTTATGTCCCTGGCAAATTTCCTCTTTTCTATCCCTCTCTATGTCCCTGGCAAATTTCCTCTTTTCAAACCCTAATCTCTTGTCCCTGGCAAATTTCCTCTTTTCTATCCCTAATCTCTATGTCCCTGGCAAATTTCCCCTTTTCTATCCCTTATCTCTTGTTATGTCCCTGGCAAATTTCCTCTTTTCTATCCTTATCTCTTACCATGTCCCTGGCAAATTTCCTCTTTTCTATCCTTATCTCTTACCATGTCCCTGGCAAATTTACTCTTTTCTATCCCTAATCTCTTGCCATGTCCCTGGCAAATTTCCTCTTTTTCATCCCTAATCTCTTGTTATGTCCCTGGCAAATTTCCTCTTTTCTATCCCTAATCTCTTGCCATATCCCTGGCAAATTTCCTCTTTTCTATCCCTAATCTCTTGCCATATCCTGGCAAATTTCCTCTTTTCTATCCCTAATCTCTTGCCATATCCCTGGCAAATTTCCTCTTTTCTATCCCTAATCTCTTGCCATATCCCTGGCAAATTTCCTTTTTTTCTATCCCTAATCTCTTACCATATCCTGGCAAATTTCCTCTTTTCTATCCCTAATCTCTATGTCCCTGGCAAATTTCCTCTTTTCTATCCCTAATCTCTTGCCATGTCCCAGGCAAATTTCCTCTTTTCTATCCCTAATCTCTTGCCATATCCTGGCAAATTTCCTCTTTTCTATCCCTAATCTCTTGCCATATCCCTGGCAAATTTCCTCTTTTCTATCCCTAATCTCTTGCCATATCCCTGGCAAATTTCCTTTTTTCTATCCCTAATCTCTTACCATATCCTGGCAAATTTCCTCTTTTCTATCCCTAATCTCTATGTCCCTGGCAAATTTCCTCTTTTCTATCCCTAATCTCTTGCCATATCCCTGGCAAATTTCCTTTTTTCTATCCCTAATCTCTTACCATATCCTGGCAAATTTCCTCTTTTCTATCCCTAATCTCTCACCATGTCCCTGGCAAATTCCTCTTTTCTATCCCTAAACTCTTGCCATATCCCTGGCAAATTTCCTCTTTTCTTATCCCTAATCTCTTACCATGTCCCTGGCAAATTTCCTTTTTTCTATCCCTAATCTCTTACCATATCCTGGCAAATTTCCTCTTTTCTTATCCCTAATCTCTTACCATGTCCCTGGCAAATTTCCTTTTTTCTATCCCTAATCTCTTACCATATCCTGGCAAATTTCCTCTTTTCTTATCCCTAATCTCTTACCATGTCCCTGGCAAATTTCCTCTTTTCTTATCCCTAATCTCTTACCATGTCCCTGGCAAATTTCCTCTTTTCTTATCCCTAATCTCTTACCATGTCCCTGGCAAATTTCCTTTTTTCTATCCCTAATCTCTTACCATATCCTGGCAAATTTCCTCTTTTCTATCCCTAATCTCTTACCATGTCCCAGGCAAATTTCCTCTTTTCTATCCCTAATCTCTTACCATGTCCCAGGCAAATTTCCTCTTTTCTATCCCTAATCTCTTACCATGTCCCAGGCAAATTTCCTCTTTTCTATCCCTAATCTCTTGCCATATCCCTGGCAAATTTTCTTTTTTCTATCCCTAATCTCTTACCATATCCTGGCAAATTTCCTCTTTTCTATCCCTAATCTCTATGTCCCTGGCAAATTTCCTCTTTTCTTATCCCTAATCTCTTGCCATGTCCCAGGCAAATTTCCTCTTTTCTATCCCTAATCTCACCATGTCCCTGGCAAATTTCCTCTTTTCTATCCCTTAGTAAATTTCCACATTTTTTCCCTAATTCCCTACCAATGTTCACTGTTCCCGTAACCCGCCAGGGTCGTAGGGGCGCTGCATGGTGGACGAAAGCTGTGTCAGTTATTGATGTCGGCTAATTGCCAAAGCCTACACTACAATGTTGTTATGTTGTAAAATGTTATGTTGAAATTGCCTTCAGCCATGACAAGCTCTTCACTCAACAACCTGCACTCTCCATGAAAGGAGAGAAAAAAAATCCTCTGAAGTCGAAGTACGGCTGCCTATAAAGCGAGACACTGAAAAACAGTCATCCACGCAAACTTTCTCATTCAGCAGTGTGCAATTTCAATCTCACGGTGATTCCCAGGTGGGATGATGTGTGAAATCAGAGTGCACCTTCTGGGCGACCCCCAGAGTGTTAAAATGGAGAATGCACAAGATTTCTTAACGTTGTCCCTGGCAAATTTCCCCTTTTCTATCCTAATCTCTCACCATGTCCCTGGCAAATTTCCCCTTTTCTTATCCCTAATCTCTCACCATGTCCCAGGCAAATTTCCCCTTTTCTATCCCTAATCTCTTGCCATGTCCCTGGCAAATTTCCCCTTTTCTATCCTAATCTCTCACCATGTCCCTGGCAAATTTCCTCTTTTCTATCCCTAATCTCTTGCCATGTCCCAGGCAAATTTCAACTTTTCTATCCCTAATCTCTCACCATGTCCCAGGCAAATTTCCCCTTTTCTTATCCCTAATCTCTCACCATGTCCCAGGCAAATTTCCCCTTTTCGTATCCCTAATCTCTCACCTTGTTCCAGGCAAATTTCACCTTTTCTTATCCCTAATCTCTCACCATGTCCCAGGCAAATTTCCCCTTTTCTTATCCCTAATCTCTCACCATGCCCCAGGCAAATTTCCCCTTTTCTTATCCCTAATCTCTCACCATGTCCCAGGCAAATTTCCCCTTTTCTTATCCCTAATCTCTCACCATGTCCCAGGCAAATTTCCCCTTTTCTTATCCCTAATCTCTCACCATGCCCCAGGCAAATTTCCCCTTTTCTTATCCCTAATCTCTCACCATGTCCCAGGCAAATTTCCCCTTTTCTTATCCCTAATCTCTCATCTTGTCCCAGGCAAATTTCCCCTTTTCTTATCCCTAATCTCTCACCATGTCCCAGGCAAATTTCCCCTTTTCTTATCCCTAATCTCTCACCATGTCCCAGGCAAATTTCCCCTTTTCTTATCCCTAATCTCTCACCATGTCCCAGGCAAATTTCCCCTTTTCTTATCCCTAATCTCTCACCATGTCCCAGGCAAATTTCCTCTTTTCTAGCCCTAATCTCTCACCATGTCCCAGGCAAATTTCCCCTTTTCTTATCCCTAATCTCTTGTTATGTCCCAGGCAAATTTCCCCTTTTCTTATCCCTAATCTCTCACCTTGTCCCAGGCAAATTTCCCCTTTTCTTATCCCTAATCTCTCACCATGTCCCAGGCAAATTTCCCTTTTCTTATCCCTAATCTCTCACCATGTCCCAGGCAAATTTCCCCTTTTCTATCCCTAATCTCTCACCATGTCCCAGGCAAATTTCCCCTTTTCTTATCCCTAATCTCTCACCATGTCCCAGGCACATTTCCCCTTTTCTTATCCCTAATCTCTCACCATGTCCCAGGCAAATTTCCCCTTTTCTTATCCCTAATCTCTCACCATGTCCCAGGCACATTTCCCCTTTTCTTATCCCTAATCTCTCACCATGTCCCAGGCAAATTTCCCCTTTTCTTATCCCTAATCTCTCACCATGTCCCAGGCAAATTTCCCCTTTTCTTATCCCTAATCTCTCACCTTGTCCCAGGCAAATTTCCCCTTTTCTTATCCCTAATCTCTCACCATGTCCCAGGCAAATTTCCCCTTTTCTTATCCCTAATCTCTTACCATGTCCCAGGCAAATTTCCCCTTTTCTTATCCCTAATCTCTCACCATGCCCCAGGCAAATTTCCTCTTTTCTATCCCTAATCTCTTACCATGTCCCTGGCAAATTTCCTCTTCTCTATCCCTTAGTAAATTTCCACATTTTCCCCCTAATTTCCTACCAATGGCCCAGGCCAAAAGCTCTGTCACTTATTGATGTCGGCTAATTGCCAAGGCCTACACTAACATGTTGTTATGTTGTAAAATGTTGTATTGGGATTGTTGCCTTCAGCCATGAACAAGCTCTTCACACAACAACCTGCACTTTCCATGAAAGGAGAGAAAAAAAAATCCTCTGAAGTCGAAGTACGGCTGCCTATAAAGCGAGACACTGAAAAACAGTCATCCACGCAAACTTTCTCATTCAGTAGTGTGCAATTTCAATTTCACACTGATTCCCAGGTGGGATGATGTGTGAAATCAGAGTGCACCTTCTGGGTGACCCCCAGAGTGTTAAACAGGAGAATGCACAAGATTTCTTAACGTTGTCCCAGGCAAATTTCCCCTTTTCTTATCCCTAATCTCTCACCATGCCCTGGCAAATTTCCCCTTTTCTTATCCCTAATCTCTCACCATGTCCCAGGCAAATTTCCCCTTTTCTTATCCCTAATCTCTCACCATGTCCCAGGCAAATTTCCCCTTTTCTTATCCCTAATCTCTCACCATGTCCCAGGCAAATTTCCCTTTTCTTTCCTAATCTCTCACCATGTCCCTGGCAAATTTCCCCTTTTCTTATCCCTAATCTCTCACCATGTCCCAGGCAAATTTCCCCTTTTCTAGCCCTAATCTCTCACCATGTCCCAGGCAAATTTCCCCTTTTCTTATCCCTAATCTCTCACCATGTCCCAGGCAAATTTCCCCTTTTCTTATCCCTAATCTCTCACCATGTCCCAGGCAAATTTCCCCTTTTTTTATCCCTTTTCTCTCACCATGTCCCAGGCAAATTTCCCCTTTTCTTACCCTAATCTCTCACCATGTCCCAGGCAAATTTCCCCTTTTCTAGCCCTAATCTCTCACCATGTCCCAGGCAAATTTCCCCTTTTCTAGCCCTAATCTCTCACCATGTCCCAGGCAAATTTCCCCTTTTCTTATCCCTAATCTCTCACCATGTCCCAGGCAAATTTCCCCTTTTCTAGCCCTAATCTCTCACCATGTCCCAGGCAAATTTCCCCTTTTCTAGCCCTAATCTCTCACCATGTCCCAGGCAAATTTCCCCTTTTCTAGCCCTAATCTCTCACCATGTCCCAGGCAAATTTCCCCTTTTCTAGCCCTAATCTCTCACCATGTCCCAGGCAAATTTCCTCTTTTCTATCCCTAATCTCTCTCTCACCATGTCTCTGGCGCGTTGGCAGAAGGACATATCAGCGTCAACATCTGAGGAGTAGCTGTGGGCGTTGCGAAGGTCGTTCAGCTTGTGACCGTGGACCAGAATGACGCCGGTCACAAAAGGCACGTTCCACAGTCCTCTAGGAAAAAACCAAACATTTGTCATCTTTGATGTCACTGTTACGCAGCCCTGCTATGCCTGTGATGGTTAAGACTTTTGTTTTTAGTTGGATTACTTCTATTTGCAAGTAAGGGGGGGGGGGGGGGGGGGAAACTTTGGGTTTTTTTGGTGTTTTTTTTACTGGTAAGTTCTATTTTCTGGAACAAAAGGGATTTTACTGGGTTTTGTTGTTGTTTGTTTTATAAATTACCTATCGTTTAAAATAGATGTACGTGATCCTGGATTTCATTCTTATTAACAGTGCTCCCCCTCCCCTACATTCTCTCTCCCCCTCCCTCCCCCCTCTCTTTCCCACCCCCTCCGCCTCTCTCCCCCCCTCCCCCTCTCTCTCTCTGCTCTCACGACATGACGCGAAGCAACAGGGCATACTTTTTCAGAGAGCTGCAGAAAAAATTGTAATCTCTCTCTCTCTCTCTGAATGAATGAAAGCATGAATGAATGAATGAAAGCATGAATGAATGAAAGCCTGAGTGATAAAATTAATAAAAGCATCAATGAAAAGAGCGATTCAAATGAACGAATGCATGGATGAATGAACGAATAACAGAGTGAGAGAATGAATGAAACGAATGAATAAATGAATGTATATACAATTCATAAACCACACACAAAAATTCTTTACACCCACATGCGTAATTACAGCCATGGGAGAGAGAGACACACTGAACCCCCCCCCCAACCACCCCCTCCAAAAAAAAGGGAAGAAAAAATCAGAAAAAACAAGGGTAAGGGTGATGGTGTGGGAAGAATTTACAAAAACCAACCAAAAAACAAGACAAAAATTGATAAAAATAAGGAAGGGGGTGGGTGTGGGCGAAAATTCACAAAACCAACTAAAAAACAAAAGAACAAACAACAAGGAAAAAATGAGTAGAATCTACAAAAACCAACAAAAAAAACACAAAGAAAAAAAACAGAAAAAATAAGGGTGGGGGTGGGAGAGATCACCAAAAAAAAAAAAAAAAAAGGGTCGGGGTGAGAGTGTGAAAAGAATTTACAAAAAAAAACAACCAAAAAAACAAAAAAGAAAATAAGGGTCGGGGTGGTGGAAGGGGAGAGAGAGTTCACAAAAACCAACAACACAACCTAAACAAAACACACCCAAAAAAAAAAAAAAAAATATATATATATATATATATATATATATAAAATATATATATATATATATATATATATAGGTGAGAGTGTAGAAAAAATCTACAAAAACAAACCAACAAAAAAAAAACAACCCCCAAAACATAAGGGTGGGGAGCAAGTGGGGCAGACCTCACAAAAACCCCCAAACACCCCCCCCCCCCCCCCCAACCCCCCAAAAAAAGCCAATCTCCCACAAGTTCCTTACAGCTTCTTGTCTTCGACGACCTCCATGTAGTCCTCTGACCGAGCGTAGTAGCCCTTGTTGTTCAGAGCTCCCCAAAAGTTCGACCACAACTTGTACGGGCGCGTCAGAATCGGAGTTATGATGGACCTACGCCAAACAGTACCAGGCACACAAACAATAAGGTAATAATAATAATAATAATAATAATAATAAATGGAATTTATATAGTCCTATATCTTGCAGAGACAAATCAAAGCGCTTGCGCTCAACTCATTCTTACACAGTCATACAACCAGTAACAATTAATAGTTCCATCAAGTCCAAATGTGCACGCACGCACGCACACACAGAGGTCACACACCCTGGCAGGGCGATAGAATCTTGGCTGTTGAAGGCAGGGAAAAGCTATGAGATGAGGCAGGAGAGGAAAATCTTAGGTTTGAAATAAATATGTCTTGAGTCTGGATTTAATTGTGTCATAAGGCTTTTGGCGGAGAGAGAGAGAGGGAGATCATTCCACATCAATGGACCAGAAATTGAGAAAGAGCGACGGCCGATGGTAAACGGTAAAGGTGTCCCATTTATTACCTATGTGGTCATAGTGGAGCGAGGCATCAGAGACCTCAACTTCTCCAGGGGGCCAGCATATTGAGGGCGGCGCCCATCTCCTCTCCCTCGCTGCTTTACCTTCCCTGACCCTAAAGAGGGCAGGTACCCATTTACAGCTGGGTGAACTGGGAAAACTGTATTGAAGCCAAGGCGCGCAAACGGTCACCCTTCCAACTGGTAACCACGCTCGACGCTGCTTAACTTGGCTGGGGGAAAGCCGGTGCACAAACAATAAGGTAAACGGTAAAGGTGTCCCATTAACATCAGTGCAGACGCCACTCTCCCCAAAAGTCCTTTGGATGAGACTATAAAGTAAACAGAGGTCCCGTGTGCAAACGCACGCAGAATATCTTGCACGCACATTAAATCCTGTTCTGCTTTTTGTAAGAGTAGGCCATTGTGAGCCAGTGGGAACAGATGACAGAATTGACAAAAACCGCGAACACACGGGGACTGGATGTAAAAAAGCACATAAGAGCTTATTCCATTATCCTCGATATAAAAGAATTTTTAAAAATAAATTAAAAAAACAACCTATGTGGTCATAGGGTAGCAAGGCATCAGAGACCTCAGCTTCTCAAGGGGCCAGCATATTGAGGGCGGCGCCCATCTCCTCTCCCTCACTGCTTTACCTTCCCTGACCCTAAAGAGGGCAGGTACCAGTTTACAGCTGGGTGAAGTAGGGGACTGTACTGAAGCCAAGGCGCGCAAACGGTCACCCATCCAAGTGGTAACCACGCTCGATGCTGCTTAACCTTAGCTTGGGAGAAAGCGAGTGCTCTGACCACTGAGCTATCCCATCCCCAAATAAAGAAGAAGAAGAAGAATGGTATTTATGTAGCGCTGAATCTTGTAAAGCAAACAAATCAAAGCGCTTAAGAAAAGAGCGATCTGTATTCACTGGTGATTTTTTGTGGATTTTTTTGTTTTGTCCCTTGGTTAGAGCTTCGAGGTTCACCAAAATGGTAAGATTTTTGCATACACGGCCATTTTTCCCCCAGGGTGAAGGTAGCAGCATTCCGACTTCGGGGCTGTATGCTGGGGATGTTCCTGTTTTCCTAACCCACTGAACACTGACATGAGTTATGGGATCTTTGACGTGAATGTTTCATCTTCTGCATGCGTACATACACGAACTTGAAGGGACTTATGGGCACTGGCAGGTCTGCACTTGAAGTTAACCTGAGAGATCGTAAAAATCTCCATCCTTAATTCCTCAGACGCTGCCGATATTCGAACCCATGACTTTACAGACCCGTGGGATTGAAGTCAAACGGTTTTAACCACTCGGCTATTGCATCCGTCACATTGACAGGATCATCACACCGGACAATGTGGTCATCATACAAACACTGAAAGAGTGATGGTGTGAAAATTATGACATGGGAAGTGGTTGGGTGGGACCAGAACACACATGCCAGGCTGATGGAGAAAATGGAAACAGAAGAGAAACAGGACAGGAAGAAACGTGAAGAAGAATGAGAATGATAACAAAAACTGTCATTCAGAGAGAAAGACAGGGAGGGAGGGGGAGAGAGAAGGGAGGAGGGGGTGGGGGGGAGAGAGGAGAGAGAAGAGAGAGAGAGAGAGGAGAGAGAGAGAGAGAGAGAGAGAGAGAGAGAGAGAGAGAGAGAGAGAGAGAGAGAGAGAGAGAAAAGAGAAGACAGACAGACAAAGACAGTAGAGAGAGAGAGACAGACAAAGAGACAGAGAGAGAGAGAGTGAGACAGATAGAGAGGAGAGACAGACACAGACAGTACAAGAGAGAGAGAGACAGAGGGAGGAGGGAGGAGAGAGAGGAGAGAGGAGAGAGAGGAGAGAGAGAGAGAGAGAGAAGAGAGAGAGAAGAGAAGAGAGAAGAGAGAGAGAGAGAGAGGAGGGAGGAGGAGAGAGGAGAGAAGAGAGGGAGAGAGAGAGGAAGAGAGAGAGAGAAAGAGAAGAAGAGAAGAAAGAAAGAAGAGAGGAGAGAGAGAGAGACAAGACGAAGATGAGCAGACAGGGGAACTGACAGACAGAGAATAAGGCAGAATTTTTTCCTCTGACCAACCAAAACAGACAAAGACAGAGAGACAGACAGAGCCAAGAGAGAGAGAGAGAGAGACAGAGAGAGAGACCACCAACTCCGACGAGACAGAAAGACAGAGGCAGAGATTTTTCCCAACCGGCGGGGAAAGGCAGGGTTTTTACCTGTTCTGCTGAACGAGTGCAAGCAGCACTTCAGGGTCCGTCAACTGGGCCACAGCATCCACCGAGAAATAATACTGGCAGTTTTTCTTGATGCACTCCTCTCTGACAACACACACACACACCCCTCTGTATAAAGGTAAAGGTAAAGGTAAAGGTGTCCCATAACCTATAAGGTCGTAGGGGAGCGAGGCGTCAGAGACCTCACTTCTCTAGGGCCAGCATATTGAGGGCGGCGCCCATCTCCTCTCCCTCGCTGCTTTACCTTCCCTGACCCTAAAGAGGGCAGGTACCCATTTACAGCTGAGTGAGCTGGGGGAACTGTACTGAAGCCAAGGCGCGCAAACGGTCACCCATCCAACTGGTAACCACGCTCAATGCTGCTTAACTTGGCTGGGGGATAGCGAGTGCTCCGACCACTGAGCTATCCTGTTGCCCCTTTGTGTAAACACACATAATTACATAGACTCCTCTCTGACAACACACACACATGTACACACACACACCCCTCTGTGTAAACACACATAATTACATAGACTCCTCTCTGACAACACACACACACATGTAATAATAATAATAATAATGTATGGAATTTATATAGCGCTGAATCTTGTAAAGCAACAAATCAAAGCGCTCAGATTTCATTTCATACCACTTTAAGTCACGGCAGATTTCTCTCCGTGAAATTCAGGCTGCTCTCCCCGGGGAGAGCGCATCGCCACAAGAGCAGCGCCACCCATTTTTTTTTCTTTTTCCTGTCTGCAATTGTATTTGTTTCCCTATCAGAGTGGCTTTTTTCTAAGAATTTTGCCAGGGACAACTCTCTTGTTGCCGTGGGTTCTTTTACGTGCGCTAAATAATTACGTGTAACACACGGGACCTCGGTTTATCGTCTCATCCGAAAGACTAGCGCCCAGACCACCACTCATGGTCTAATGGATGGGGAAAAAGTTTCGGGTCCAAACGGGGTACGAACCGCCGCACACTTCCGACCCGGACTTTTCGCTTTCTAGACAGGCGCGTTACCTCTAGACCACCGATCCACTGTATAAACACATATAATTACATAGACTCCTCTCTGACAACACACACACACACACATGTACACACCCCACTGTATAAACACACATAATTACATAGACTCCTCTCTGACAACACACACACACACCCCACTGTATAAACACATATAATTACATAGACTCCTCTCTGACAACACACACACATACACACACACCCCCCACTGTATAAACACACATAATTACATACACTTCCTATCTGACAACACACACACACACAACCCTCTCTGTGTAAACACACATAATTACATACACTCCTATCTGACAACACACACACCACACCCCTCTGTGTAAACACACATAATTACATAGACTCCTCTCTGACACACACACACACACACATGTACACACCCCACTGTATAAAACACACATAATTACATAGACTCCTCTCTGACAACACACACACACACCCCACTGTATAAACACATATAATTACATAGACTCCTCTCTGACAACACACACACACACATGTACACACACACCCCCCCCCCCCCCCCACTGTATTAAACAACATAATTACAATCACTCCTATCTGACAACACACACACACACACCCCCCTGTGTAAAACACCATAATTACATACACTCCTATCTGACAACACACACACACACACCCCCTCTGTGTAAACACACATAATTACATAGACTCCTCTCTGACAACACACCACACACAACATGTACACACCCCACTGTATAAACCACATAATTACATAGACTCCTCTCTGACAACACACACACACACCCACTGTATAAACACAATATAATTACATAGATCCTCTCTGACAACACACACACAAACACATGTACACACACACCCCCCCCACTGTATAAACACACATAATTACATACACTCCTATCTGACAACACACACACACACACCCTCTGTGTAAACACACATAATTACATACACTCCTATCTGACAACACAACACACCACAACCCTCTGTGTAAACACAATAATTACATAGACTCCTCTCTGACAACACACACACACACATGTACACACCCCACTGTATAAACACACATAATTACATAGACTCCTCTCTGACAACACACACACACACCCCACTGTATAAACACATATAATTACATAGACTCCTCTCTGACAACACACACACACACATGTACACACACACCCCCCCCCACTGTATAAACACACATAATTACATACACTCCTATCTGACAACACACACACACACCCTCTGTGTAAACACACATAATTACATTACACTCCTATCTGACAAACATACACACACACCCCTCTGTGTAAACACACATAATTACATAGACTCCTCTCTGACAACACACACACACACACCCCTCTGTGTAAACACACATAATTACATACACTCCTATCTGACAACACACACACACACACCCCTCTGTGTAAACACACATAATTACATAGACTCCTCTCTGACAACACACACACACACACAGCTGTCAGTTTCTCCCACTTCCAGCTAGTTCTCTCAGCTGCTATCCATCCTATACCAGCCCAGCTGGTGCTGATTATAGCAGGAACTGACCGCACTTGAGACTTGGTAAAAGGAAGGGTGGGTTAATTTTAGCACTGAGCCCAAGACCCTTGACTGAGTTGTGCTGGATTTGTGTGCTAAGCACACACTCTTCTCTGTAAGTGTAAAAAAAACACAACCCCCACACATGTACACACTCTTCTCTGTCAGCACACACTCCTATCTGTTGTAAAAACACATTCCTCTCTGTAAACACACATTCCTCTCTGTAAACACACATTCCTCTTGTAAACACACATGTCTCTCTGTAAACACACATTCCTATCTGTAAACACACATTCCTCTCTGTAAACACACGTTCCTATCTGTAAACACACATTCCTCTCTGTTAAAACACACATTCCTCTCTGTAAACACACATTTCTCTATGTCAACACATATTCCTCTCTGTCAACACACGTTCCATTCCTCTCTGTAAACACACGTTCCTCTCTGTTAACACACGTTCCTCTCTGTAAACACACGTTCCTCTCTGTAAACACACATTCCTCTCTGTAAACACACATTCCTCTCTGTTAACACACGTTCCTCTCTGTAAACACACATTCCTCTCTGTAAACACACATTCCTCTCTGTAAACACACATTCCTCTCTGTCAACACATATTCCTCTCTGTCAACATACATTCCATTACTCTCTGTAAACACACATTCCTCTCTGTAAACACACATTCCTCTCTGTAAACACACATTCCTCTCTGTAAACACACATTCCTCTTGTAAACACACATGTCTCTCTGTAAACACACATTCCTATCTGTAAACACACATTCCTCTCTGTAAACACACGTTCCTATCTGTAAACACACATTCCTCTCTGTTAAAACACACATTTCTCTATGTCAACACATATTCCTCTCTGTCAACACACGTTCCATTCCTCTCTGTAAACACACGTTCCTCTTTGTTAACACACGTTCCTCTCTGTAAACACACGTTCCTCTCTGTAAACACACATTCCTCTCTGTAAACACACATTCCTCTCTGTTAACACACGTTCCTCTCTGTTAACACACGTTCCTCTCTCTCTGTAAACACACATTCCTCTCTGTAAACACACATTCCTCTCTGTTAACACACGTTCCTCTCTGTTAACCCTAGTAGCGCTAAATAAACAGCAACAAGCCTCACTTCTATTGGCTGAATTAACATTGGCTAGCATTGTTTTGGAGCATGGTGGGCTCAAACAACCCTTGATATTGATATATAAAACTGAATGAAATGTGTTAAGCTATAGATCACTGGAAAGAAGAGATAATATGCTTTTAAATGAGTATAATTTTATAATAGTGTGTAGTGTTTATGATTATGTAAAAAAAAAAAAAAAAAAAAAAAAATCATGTTCGCACTACCGATCACTGTTCCACTGTCAGGGCCCCGGATCGATTTTAACACGATAAGCAAAGTTCTTGCGGTGCATAAATGTCATGATTAGGTAAACACTATTTCTTGACATTAGTTTTCAAAAAATAAGGAGTTTGTATCGCTTTATCGGTCACCAAATACTCGGAAAAGTTCAGCGACAGGATCGACGCCATCGCGACCGTCATGGCGGAATGTGCGAAGTGGAGGCTTTCTATGACAAAAATACAAAGATCGCTTGATTTCATGTGATGCAAAGTACTCAGCAGCATAGCGATTTGACTCAACAACAGTTATTTCGAAGCCTCGTTGCGTCAAAATAAAGTAAAACAATCTGTGACGTCGAAATTGCCGAGTAGCGAAAAAGTCCATCCAGCAAAACTAGCACCGCTCGATTCAGTCCGATCGCGATCGATTTTTACCAAGTTTTTCAAAAATATTCCACAATCCTTACCTCATCGTCTCTCTCATTGTTTATTTCAACCAAATCCAGCCTCTAAAACTCCTCCTCGCTGTCAATTTTGTAAAAAAGCTCGAAAAACGCTTGAAGAAATTCTAGTGCAAACGCTGGCCGCCATTTTTGTTGAAGACGATCTCGACTGGTCCGAAAAAAAATTAAAATACACTCTTAACCAATCAGATTCTTCGTTGCTTGTGTGTGTCAAACGACCTTCACCCCTTTCTGCGGGCCTACAACGGCCTTAACATTCATTGGCTGACCTTTGAAAGCGAAAGTAAGCTTTCAACTATGACCACCCACGTCATCCCGGAATATTCCGGGATCCGCCACACAGCCTAGACCCGCCTTTCCCGGAATATTCCGGGAACCGCGCCACTAGGGTTAACACACGTTCCTCTCTGTTAACACACGTTCCTCCATTCCTCTCTGTAAACACACATTCCTCTCTGTAAACACACATTCCTCTGTTAACACACGTTCCTCTCTGTTAACACACGTTCCTCTCTGTTAACACACGTTCCTCTCTGTACTGTAAACACATTCCATTCCTCTCTGTAAACACACATTCCATTCCTCTCTGTAAACACACATTCCATTCCTCTCTGTAAACACACATTCCATTCCTCTCTGTAAACACACATTTCATTTCATTCCTCTCTGTAAACACACATTTCATTCCTCTCTGTAAACACACATTCCTCTCTGTAAACACACATTCCTCTCCGTTAACAAACCCACTTTCCTTTATATAAACACAGATTCTTCTCTATAAACAAACACACATTCCTCTCTGTAAACATTTTATTCTTCTCTGTAAACACACATTCCTCTCTGTCAACAAACACACATTCCTCTCTGTAAACAAACACATATTCTTCTCTGTAAACAAACACACATTCCTCCCTGTAAACAAACAATATTCTTCTCTGTAAACAAACACACATTCCTCCCTGTAAACAAACACACATTCCTCTCTGTAAACAAACACACATTCTTCTCTGTAAACAAACACACATTCCTCCCTGTAAACAAACACACATTCCTCTCTGTAAACAAACACACATTCTTCTCTGTAAACAAACACACATTCCTATCTGTAAACAAACACAAACACACATTCCTATCTGTAAACAAACACACATTCCTATCTGTAAACAAACACACATTCCTCTCTGTAAACAAACACACATTCTTCTCTGTAAACAAACACACATTCCTTTCTATAAACACTCTCTGTAAACAAACACACATTCCTCTCTGTAAACAAACACACATTCCTAAACAAACACACATTCCTCTCTGTAAACAAACACACATTCCTCTCTGTAACACACATTCCTCTATATAAACAAACACACATTCCTCTCTGTAAACACACATTCCTCTTTGTAAACAAACACACATTCCTCTGTAAAAAAAACAAGCACATTCCTCTCTGTAAATACGCACACTTGTATACCCACCTACCCCTCAAAAATCTCTTCAGCAGTTTTTTCATGCTATAAAGCCATTTTTCGGTAGTTTGGGATGGGGGAGGGAGAAAAGAAAAAAACAAAACAAAAAGTCGTTTTCAACTTGCAGGGTTCTTTTAAACCCTG
Source organism: Rapana venosa (assembly GCA_028751875.1). NCBI lineage: Eukaryota > Metazoa > Mollusca > Gastropoda > Neogastropoda > Muricidae > Rapana > Rapana venosa. The sequence continues at coordinate 1,247,965 of CM054151.1, forward strand.
TTAAAGAAATGTATGTCCCTCCCTCTATTTTTTGCTTTTTTGAGAGACAGCGTGTCTGCACGCACGCACGCGCACACACATATGCATGTACGCACACACACACGCACACATACACAAACACACACACACAAACACAACACGCTCGCACACACACACACACTCATGCGCACACACAAGGATTCAGCTCAATTTTTCACACACATACGCACGCACGCACACACACACTGTACACATAATGAAGATTTTGTTTCTTTCTGTTTTACCTCAGCTTTCAAATATGTACCTTTTTATATACAAAATTGTTAAAAACCCAAGCAAACTTAAAAATAAACAATAAGGAAAGCAGGAAATTCATAAGCAAAGGTCAACATTTCCGTCAAGAAAATGATAGTCAACCATGAACAAGAAAATGCACCAACTTCCAATAAATTATTTTCCACACACACACACACACACACACACACGCACACACATGCACCCGCACACACACAACCAACCAACCCGTAACAATAAAAAAGATCGAAAGCAGAACCCAGACAATCGGGCTCTAAAACCCATGCGATAAAAACATTGATACACCCATCCACACAAAAAGGAACAAGAAATCTAATTTCAAATTTGAATTTTTGCCCCACGGTACTGCCAAAGACACTTCATATCTAACAAACTCAAGCTCAAAATAATAACTCAATTTTCTCCCATAACACAAATCTTGAAACTCTGCAAAAATAAAGGGAAAAAATCAATGAACAGAATAAACCCAACAACTCTGAAACTGAATAGAACTCATAAAAAACATACATAAGAAAAGGGGAAAAATAAACCCTGTTAAAGAATACAACCTGAATGTATTGAAATCACACTCACAGATCTCAAAGCAGTTTTAAGACTTGTCTGCAAGTGAAATGCACACAGTTACATAATAAGAGATCTATACACTTGTGAGCAGACATGAATATTTACATATACAAGCAGATAAATATTAAGATATACTTGACCTTACACTGATAGAACACACACACGAACATGAATTCACACACACACTCATACATGTACACACACCCACCATCCCCCCATAAGCACACACACACATACACATCCACCATCCAACCACCCACCACCCCCCCCCCCCACCACCACCACACACCATACCCCATAAGCATACACACACACACTCCCCCACACCCATCACACACACACACACCACACTCACCCCACACACCTCCCCATAGCACACACACACACACACCCCACCATCCACACCCCACACCATCCCCCCATGAGCACACACACACACATACACACCCCATCCATCCCCCCCCCCACACACACACACACACACACCATCCCCCCATAAGCACACACACACACACACATACACACCCCATCCATCCACCCCCCCACACACACACCATCCCCCCATAAACACACACACAACATACACACCCCATCCATCCACCCCTACACACACATCATCCCCCCAAAAGCACACACACAACCCTCCCACCCACACACCCACATGTACATGAATTCACCCACCCACCCCCACACACACAAAAACTCACATCGCCCAGTTGCGTCCCATGATTTCGCCGATGTTGTCGGAAGGGGAGATTTGTGTCAGGGAGTTGTATTCCTTTCCGTGCTGCTCAACAAAACGGCTGACATCCTCACGATGGTACTCCTCCTGTTTGTGTCACACAGGATCACACTACCACGTATTGAAAAACAACAAAACAGTTTACTGCTAGGACGGGATAGCCTAGTGGTCAGAACATTGCGCTCGCAATCTGACGACCCGGGTTCAATTCCCGTTCCAAGGGGATATTTGCCCCTGGAGTTAACATCAGTGCAGACTTCACTCTCCCCAAAAGTCTTTCAGATGAGACTATAAACCGAGGCCCCGTGTGCGAACGCACGCAGAGCATCTTGCGCACACGTTAAATCCTGTGTGTGCTGGTGAGAACAGATGACAGAATTTACAAAACCGCATGTAAAAAAGCACATAAGTGCTTATTCCATTATCCTCGATATAAAACAATAAACTAAAAAAAAACCTAAACTACCACACAACACACAATTCACATACTACAAAGCTACACTTTAAAACATTTTTTTAAATCACAAATGCTACATCCAGAAAATGTCAAATTACACAAAACACTAACAACCCACCAACCACCACAACAAAAAATACAAAAATAACCAATCATACCAGTAATTGACAGGAGAAAGACAAGGTGGTCATCATGTTTGCATAACTTATCAAATCATCTTACTGTATTGGAATGTGCAGTGCCTTGTTTTCTGTTTTTGTCACTCTGCAGGAGGTCTGCCCACTGGCTTCAGCTGACATATTTCCAACTTTAGAGCAGCTCATTTTGGTGCAGGATGCATACTGGGTACTAGTGAGTGTGTCCACAACCCACCGGATATTTATTGAATTACTGGATCTTTAACATGCATATTTGATCTTCTGTACTTCTTCTTCCTTTTTTTGTCATGTTTCTCCCAGGGGAGGTTTGACATTGATGAGCCTTCTCCATCTCTCTCTGTTTTGAGCTTCCTCCTTATTTATGCCCCTTTCTCTAAGATCATCCGCAATACAGGCAGCCCAGGTCTTGCTAGGTCTTCCCTTTGGTCTCTTTCCATCCATTACGAGGTTCATTGGATAAACATAAAAGGGAATTATGGAACTGGCGGGTCTGCATTTCAAGATGACCTTGCAGATCATTAAAAAACCACACCTCTAGACACCACTACCAAGGTTCAAGCCCATGACTTCATGGACCCCCAAGACACAAGTCAAAACAGTCTTAACCACTCAGCTAAATTAATTAGATAATGATAATGATGATGATGATGATGGTGATGATGGTGGTGATGATGATGATGATGATGATGATGATGATGGTAATGATGATGGTAATGACAATGATGATGACAATGAAGACAATGATGCTGCTGCTGCTGCTGCTGCTGACGACGACAATGATCATGACAATGATGACAACACCAACAATGATGAGTTAACATCAGTGCAGACTCCACTCTCCCCAAAAGTCCTTCGGATGAGACTATAAACCGAGGCCCCGTGTGCGAACGCACGCAGAACATCTTGCGCAAACGTTAAATCCTGTTCCGCTTTTCGGAAGAGTAGGCCATTGTGTGCCGGCGGGAACAGATCACAAAATTTACAAAACCGCATACACATGGATGTAAAAAAGCACGTAAGTGCTTATTCCATTATCCTCGATATAAAAGAATAAAATAAAAATAAAAATGACAATGAAGAAGATGACAATGACGATGATGACAATGACTATAACAATGATGACAATGGCTATGACAATGATGACAATGATGACCACAATGACAATGAGGACCCCAATGAAGACACTGACCTTGTTGTGGATGTAGAGGTTGATGCGGTTCTTGGGATAATTCAGAGCCGCGACGCGCTGGAAGAACTCGCGAATGAAGGGCGTAGGTTGCTCCAGAAAGAGGCCCATCAGAACTGTGGGATAGTCCTCCAGCTGAAATCAACGGCACTCACTGTCAACCCTCACCCCCCACAACTTGGCCATCTTTCCTCTGCCTACATTTTAATTTATTTTATTTTATTTATTCTTTTATATCGAGGATAACGGAATAAGCACTCATGTGCTTTTTTTACATCCAGTCCCCGTGTGTATGCAGTTTTGTCAATTTTGTCATCTGTTTCCACCGGGACACAATGGCCTACTCTTCCGAAAAGCGGAACAGGATTTAACGTGTGCGCAAGATGTTCTGCATGCGTTCGAACACGGGACCTCGGTTTATAGTCTCATCCGAAGGGACGGGATAGCTCAGTGGTCGGAGCACTCGCTTTCCCCAAGCTAAGGTTAAGCAGCGTCGAGCGTGGTTACCAAGTGGATGGGTGACCGTTTGCGTGCCTTGGCTTCAGTACAGTCCCCCAGTTCACCCAGCTGTAAATGGCTACCTGCCCTCTTAAGGGACAGGGAAGGTAAAGCAGCGAGGGAGAGGAGATGGGCGCCGCCCTCAATATGCTGGCCCCTAGAGAAGCTGAGGTCTCTGACATCTCACTCCTGAACGACCCCATAGGTTATGGGAACATATTTACCTTTTACTTTATATACGCAGGCAATTTTTACTAGAAAAAAAGAAAGAAAGAAAGAATATAGCACATCTGACCAACAGAAAAAGAATGAAACTAACTTGAGACATGAACTATTTACACTCATACATAAAAATTGGGTATTTTTAAGTATGCTTAAAAAAAAAAAGAAGTATGTTCTTTCGAGCCAGAAGGCCCATAGAGCCGGAGCTTATCCCGGTTTCTGTAGCGTTAAGCGAACTGATGGTTTTTCACCACCCCTATGACAGGACGCTAGTCTGTCGCCAGATACTTCCCCAGCAGAGCTGGTACCCACTTGTACACCTGGGTGGAGTGAGGAAAATAGGAGTAAAGTGTCTTTCCCAAGGACACAACACCGAGCCGAGCGGGGATCGAACCCGCGACCTCTGGATCACGAGTTGACCGCCTAAACCACTTGACCACGGTGCCTCCTTATGCTTAAAAAAACCAAGATACTCTTCAGGGTCATTTCTGTTAAAAATATTTCTTTTTTTTGGGGGGGGGGAGGGGGGTAAAGCCCTTTGTGGCCTATTTATCTTTTAATTACATAATCACAACAGATTTTTTTTTTTTGTAAACGTGTTGGTGGTTTTTTTGGTGTGTTTTTTTGTTGTTGTTTTTTTATGCTTAAAAAACACAATAAAAAAACACCAACACGTTTACCAAAAAAATCTGTTGTGATTATGTAATTAAAAGATAAATAGGCCACAAAGGGCTTTACCCCCCTCCCCCCCCCCCCAAAAAAGAAATATTTTTAACAGAAATGACCCTGAAGAGTATCTTCCTCATAAACCACACACTAACCTTCACCCTTTGAAGAAAAATGGCATTATCTTTTTATTTATCTTATTCTTTTATTTCAAGGATAAGAAATAGGCACTCGTGTGGTTTTTTCATCCAGTCCCCGTGTGTATGCAGTTTTGTAAATTTTCTCATCCGTTCCCTTGACAACCACACTCACCTTAGGTGGATCGGTGGCCTAGAGTAACGCACCTACCTAGAAAGCAAAAAGTCTGGGTTCAAAGTGTGTGGTGGTTCGATCCCCGTAACTTTTCCTCCATCCGCTAGACCCTGAGTGATGGTCTGGGAGCTTGTCTTTTGAATGAGACGATAAACCGAGATTCAATGTGTAACACGCATTTAGTGTACGTAAATGAGGCAGCAAGAGCTGTCCCTGGCAAAATTCTTTAGAAAAAATAGCGAAACAAATACAACTGGAATGACCTCCCTCTTTCACTTCGCTATAAGCCTTCACTTGATACCTTCAAATCCAGCCTCAAAACGCACTTATTTCCTACCTGAGACTTACCCCTCATATCTGTTCCTACTTTTCAACAGCATCCTTCATCTCTGCCTTCACCACCTTAGTGTGTGTGTGTGTGAATGTGTGTGTGTGAACGTGTGTGTGTGTCTGTGTCTGTGTCTGTGTGTACATTAATTTGAAATATCTTACGTTATTTGAGGAAAGTTGCATGCGTGTAAATGATTTGAGTGCAAGCGCTTCGATTTGTTTGTTTTACAAGTTTCAGCGCTGTATAAATTCCATATATCATTCTTATCATTTTGCAGACAGGTAAAACAAAATAATGAACAAGGCTGCTCTTGTGGCGACATGCTCTCCCTAGGTAAACAGCCCAAATTTCATACAGTGACCTCTGCCATCACTTCAAACGATATTCATTACAGTGCAAAACACCTTCACCCCATGCAAAGAAAATTGTCTCTTCCCCACAAGCCTACACTACAATGCAACATACCTTCACCCCCTGCAAAGAAATAGTATCTTCCCCACAAGCCTACAATACAATGCAATATATCTTCTTTCCCCCTGCAAAGAAATGGTATCTTCCCCACAAGCCTACAACACAATGCAACATACCTTTACCCCCTGCAAAGAAATGGTATCTTCCCCGCAAGCCTACAACACAATGCAACATACCTTCACCCCCAGCAAAGAAAATGGTATCTTCCCCGCAAGCCTACAACACAATGCCATATACCTTCACCCCCTGCAAGGAAATGGCATCTTCCCTGTCTGGGCTTTATCACAGTTCTTGATTAAACCATTGACGCTGGGGGCAACAACAGCAAAGTGAGAGGCTGTATGACCAGTGGCTTTCCCACTCATGGAATTCCACTTTACAGCTTAGTCTTTAGTGATCGACTGACTCTCTGACTAAGAGGCTTGACTCGCACAGTCCTCATGTGCTGCAGCCCTGGGGGCTGGTTGGCCTTTGGAGAACATCTCCAACGCTGACGTCCTTACGCCCACTTGGCCCAGAGAGTGGGGATGTGCTGTGGGCAAGGCATCTCCACTATAATCAAATTTCTGCCCAGTTTCCGAAACAGCAGCTGCCTCCTCTGCTGTTTTGGAGGTCATCGTCGAACACGATGGACAAAACAATCTTCCCGGCAAGCCTACAACACAATGCAACATACCTTCACCCCCTGCAAGGAAATGGTATCTTCCTCGCAAGCGAGACAGCCTGCACTGGAGGTCCAGCCATCAGCCAAGTAGCTGGCTAAGCGGTTAAACTCCACCTGCACACACACACACACACACACACACACACACACACGCACACACACACACACACACACACAAAACACACACACACACGCACACACACACACACACATGCACATAGAAAAAATTCTACTGTTAAAGTAAGAAAAGACAAAATCTTTGAAATCAGGCATCTGGTACACTTTTTAATTTTAAGAGGTAGTACTATTACTTTCTGTTGGGTTCCCTCACACACTGGTATCTTTTTTAATGAAAAAGTTGACAGTCTTGCAAAATATGGAGCGAGAAATAAAAATAGTTCTTGTGAAATAAACGTTGCCTTATCTCTGCATGAGGGATACAGCTTGCTACAAAACGCTTGCTGGAAGCACTTCAGAAAGAAAATATATGATTCTGGCTATTGTCTTTATAATGGCTGTACAAGCAATATTGTAGATTTTCGGAATGCTTTCATTTCTAACAAAGTTTGTGGTTGGTATAATCATAGAAATATGTTATCCCTTATGTACAGATTTCAACTAAATGCTTTCAGGACAAAATACGTGAAAGATGTAAACTGTGTTTGTGGGGAGAAGATTACCAATAGTCATGTTATTTTTGATTGTGGACATTTAAAAGCATTTTTACCCGCTGTACCAAGTTTGTCACTGGATCAGATTTTGTCTGAACCATTGTTACTGTTGGACATTGTATTAGGATTGATAAGAAGTCCGATAATTCAGTTTTTGTAGTATGTTAAAGTTAGTTTTTATTAAGTACCGTTATCTGACACTTTTCTATTATTGTTTGTGTTCTCTTGTTTAGATTACTTTTTTCCGTCTAAAATCACTAAATGTGAATAGACATTAAACTGAAGATATCACACATGCACACAAACACACACACACATACACACCACACACACACACGCACACACACACATGCACACACACACACACAACACACACACACACACACACACACACACACACACACACACACACACACACACACACACAGGGGACGGATAGCCTAGTGGTTAGAACATTGCGCTCGCAATCTGACAACCCGGATTTGATTCCCGTTCAAGGGGATATTTTCCCCTGGAGTTAACAAACGTCAGTGCAGACTCCACTCTCTGCAAAAGTCCTTCGGATGAGACTAGAAACCGAGGCCCCCGTGTGCGAATGCACGCAGAACATCTTGCGCACATGTTAAATCCTGTTCCGCTTTTCGGAAGAGTAGGCTACTGTGTGCCGGTGGGAACAGATGACAAAATTTACAAAACTGCATACACACGGGGGCTGGATGTAAAAAAGCACATAAGTGCTTATTCCATTATCCTCGATATAAAAAATAAATAAATAAATAAACACACCAAGAGAAGGAGGTTTATCCTGTAGTGTCTGCCACTTGATAGCAGTTATAACGATTCTGTTTCTGGACTTTCTGTTCCTCAGTGCTAGAGCTCTAAGGTTCATCAATGAAGGGCGAGATCTTGCGCAGGCAACCGATTTTGCCCACCATGAAGGTAGCCCCACTGGGACATAGGGGATGTATGCTGTGTTATGTTCCGGTTGCCAGAAACCCACCGAACGCCAACATTCTTCTTCTTCATCTAACACTCAGACAGCGTCTATTGTTGTCTGTCGTATGAGCGAAAAATGTGTCACGCTGCCGTTAAAGCGCCTGACAAATAGTGGATCCGTGGTCTAGAGGTAACGTGCCTGTCTAGAAAGCGAAAAGTCCGGGTCGGAAGTGTGCGGTGGTTCGAATCCCGTTTGGGCCGGAAACTTTTCCCCCATCCATTAGACCATGAGTGGTGGTGGTCTGGGCGCTAGTCATTCGGATGAGACGGTAAAGCGAGGTCCTGTGTGTTACTCAAAGTTACTCAGCGCATGTAAAAGAACCCACGGCAACAAGAGAGTTGTCCCTGGCAAAATTCTTAGAAAAAAGCCACTCTAAAGTGGTATGAATAAATAAATGAATAAATAAATAAATAAATAAGTCAGGCCCAGCATTTCCAACTCTAGCGTGGGAGAGAATTGTTACCTTTTAAGTCTTTCTGGGAAAAAAGGCAGGAGAAAGGACCAGGAAGGTAGAATATAGACAAGAAATCCGGAGGTGACAGGAAAGAAAAAAAGGAACAAGGCAGAAACAAAAGAGAGGGATAGAAAAGAGAGGGAAATCCTAGCACAGAATTTGCAGAAGGAGGGGATGCTGTTAATACTAACAGACCCCCTGGCATGGTGGGAGGAGTGTGAGACAGAGTGCACGTTCTGGGTGAACACACACCCAAGGCGTTCATCTGAGGAACGCCCAACACACACACACGACTTACCTTGATGGGTCCGTTGCCGTGAACGACTACTGGGGAGGTGCCGGTGACAACATTGTACAGGTAGCTGTGGTTGCCCCGGTACTTGATCAAGACGTCGCCTGAAAATTAATAAATAATAATAATAAATAATAATAAATGGAACTTATATAGCGCTATATCTTGCAAAGACAAATCAAAGCGCATACAAATCAAATGCATACAAATCAAAGGCATTTTTAAAAAATTGGGGACTGAAAAACAAACAGACATGAGAACAAACTTGCAAAAACCACCCTGCGGGGAAGGGTTGAAGGAAAGAGAAAAGAGGGCCAAAAGAAATCATGGGTTGCAACATCAAGAGGGCCACTCCCCAACCCGAAACCCCTTCTAGAGCCACACAGGATCATAAAGCATGGGAAAAGTCTCTGTGGTCTTCTCTCATTTCTCCCCACCCCTTTTGGGGCAGGGGGTGAGTGAGGGGATGAAAAAACATTTGAAAACGCCTCGAATCTCATGCAGAGATCACTCATAAGTAAGGCGTAATAAAAAAACCCCAAGGCCCCTGACTTCAGTTAAAAAAAAGAGCAAACTAAAGGGTACGGGCACGTCACCCAAAATTTGGGGACTGGCCAAGATGTCCCTACTACAGGGAAAACAGTAAAAGGGGGGAAAGAAGGGCGACAGGAAAAGATGGGTGCCCAACATCGGGGGACTGGACCCTTGATGGAACGAAATTTGCTAGGAAAGCAAAACTGAAAAAGTGGAATACTGGTTGCAAATTTTCAGGGGGGGTGGTTAAACAGTCTACAAGGAAAGGGGAAGGGAATGGGGAAACAAACGCACAGCTTTAGCTAACTATTGTTGACATAGGTTTTTGTTCATCGAAGGAAAAGATGTTTTTGATTATAACAAAAACAAAAAGGGGCAAAATCAGGAAGAGAGAAAACCCGATGGATTTACCCGTCACAAAAGGCAAGTAATCACTTCTGACACCCCTAAAAAAAACCCTCAGTGAAAAATCAAGACAAAAAATTTTTGTGGTTTTTTTTTCCTCAGCTGACTTCACTTAGGTGGATTTGTGTATGCCCCATTTTTGCCCAGCATGCGTTGCCCCCGCCAATTTTGGGGATTGATGCGGGTATGTTTGTTTTGTAACGCAAGAACACCGACATGAAGCGGGATCTTTTATTTGCAATTTGTCTTCGTGTGTATATATTCACGAAGGGGTCAAAGGGACTGGAGGTCTGCACCGAAACGACCGGGAGGTCATAAAAATCCCCCCCCTTAATTCCCAGACCCCGCGCCCAGGTTCGACCAACGACTTCATGGACCCCTGGGATTGAGTTGAAAAGGTTTTAACCACCGGCTATGGGGTCTTCACAAGACAAAAAAGACAGTTTTGACGAAACCATTTGTCAATCTCTTTAAAAAATATTTGTTCCCGTCTTCACGCAGCAAAGCAAATCCAACTATCAGTCAAAAAGTGTTAATTAAGCGGCCCCCTTCCCTTTTTCCAAGTCCAAGGTGGTCAGTTCCTGCTGTAATCAGCACCCGCTGGGTGGGATGGGATGGAATGGAGGCAGTGAGGCACTACTAAAGTGGGGGAAACGACCTGTGTCCAAAGAAAAAAAAACCCCCAACTTTTTTAGGAAAAAAGTTGCAAAAACACAGCCCGCTTACCCAGTGCCCCATTCGGTTCTGGAGTCTCAGAGGCGAGCCAAATTGATTTTCAGCTTGCCCCCGTCGCAGAAAGAAAAGTCTGAAATAATAATAATAATAAAAATAAAGGGAATTTTTAGCGCTAATTTTTTGAAGAACAAATCAAAGCGTTGCACTAAAATCATTCTACACGTAAACAACCCGTAACAAGCAACAGTTCCCCAAGTCCAAACCGCACGCACGCACACACACACACACACACAGAGGTTACACACCCTGGCAGGGCAATAGAATCTTGGCTGTTGAAGGCAGGGAAAAACTATGAGATGAAGCAGGAGAGGAAAATCTTAGGTTTAATAATAATAATAATAATAATGAGATTACATGCAAAGGGAAGACCTAAAACCCTGGGCTACCTGTATCGCAGATGATCTTAGAGAAAGGGGCATAAATAAGGAGGAAGCTCAAAACAGAGAGAGATGGAGAAGGCCCATCAATGTCAAACCTCCCCTGGGAGAAACATGACAAAAAAGGAGGAAGAAGAAGAAGAGGAAAGAAGAAGAAGAAGAAGAAGAAGAAGAAGAAGAAGAAGAAGAAGAAAAAGAAAAAGAAGAAGAATGAGATTACATGCTGAAGTTGGATGCGCTGGGCCCGACTTGTCAGGCGCTTAATGGCAGCGCAACGCATTTTCGCTCATATGACAGACAACAATAGTTGCTGTCTGAGCGTTCGATGAAGAAGAAATAGTGAGTGACAGATCAAACTGTAAAACGCACAGTATGAACATACCAAAAAAGAAAAACGTTACATTTTCCAAATTTAAACTGCACAACATACACACACACACATACAAAAGAATCTCCTTCCTCTTCAATCCTTCTTAAACTGCACTGGGTGCTCTGAGGGAGGGCACCGCACTGAAGAGTTGTTCACCAAATTCCTCTAACTTCTTTCAGTTGTGTGCCAAAGCCTGAGTCCTCAAAACATTTCTCAGTCCATTCTTATACTGTTGTCAGTCCAACCGTTTTGTTTTGTTTTTATCTTCCCCTCTTCTCTCTCCCTCCCTCCACCAATTCCAAAAATCAATGGAAAAAATGACACAACCCTGCCAAATCCAATAAATTTCTTTTTTTTTAAAAATCCAAACACAAAACAAACAAAAATTCCTGAAGAATCTTTCTGAACCCATGACATCATGGACCCATGGGAGTGAGGTCAAAAGGTTTTAACCACTCGGCTACAGTGTCCGTCCAACAGTTGTTTAAGTCCTCCATACAAGACTAAAAAATGGACCAGAAGAAGCGACATGTCAGTATTTACTTTGGCCAACCAGGAAGGCAAAACAATGCCGTTATTGCTGACACTGACTTGACAGTCACCGAAAGTTTTGGCAAGTGCTACAGACACTTCATGACTGAAGTTTTGGCAAGTGCTACAGACACTCCACGACTGAAGTTTTGGCAAGTGCTACAGACACTTCATGACTGAAGTTTTGGCAAGTGCTGAAGTTTTGGCAAGTGCTACAGACACTCCACGACTGAAGTTTTGGCAAGTGCTACAGACACTTCACGACTTAAGTTCTGGCAAGTGCTACAGATACTTCACGACTGAAGTTTTGGCAAGTGCTACAGATACTTCATGACTGAAATTCTGGCAAATGCTACAGACACTTCCTGACTGAAGCTTTGGCAAGCGCTACAGACACTTCACAACTGAGGTTTTGGCAAATGCTACAGACACTTCCTGACTGAAGTTTTGGCAAGTGCTACACTAGACACTTCCTGACTGAAGTTTTGGC
>CM054151.1:1265385-1275385 GCA_028751875.1 Rapana venosa
AAAAACCAAAAATCATCTGACTCCAAGAATTATTCATTTGACTCCAAGAATTATTCATTGACTCAAAGAATTATTCAATTGACTCCAAGAATTAATCATTCGACTCCAAGGATTATTCATTTGACTCCAAACATAACTTGACTCAAAGAATCGTTCATTTGACTCCAAAAATCATTTGACTCCAAGAATTATTCATTTGACTCCAAAAAATTATTTGTCTCCAAGATTCACTCATTTGACTCTGAGAATTATTCATTTGACTTCAAAAACCATTCATTTGACTTCAAAATCATTTGACTCCAAGAATCATTTATTTGACTCCAAAAATTATTCAATTGACTCCAAGAATCATTCATTTGACTCCAAGAATCATTCATTTGACTCAAGAATCATTCATTTGACTCCAAAAACCATTCAATTCCAAGAATCAATCGCTTGACTTTAAGATTCGTTCATTTGACTTCAAGAATCATTCATTTAACTCCAAAAATCATTCACTTGACTTCAAGAATCATTCATTTGACTCCAAAAATCATTCACTTGACTTCAAGAATCATTCATTTGACTCCAAAAATCATTCATTTGACTCGTCATCATGACTTTAAAAAAAAATTTTTTTAAAAGACAGAGATTATAGTCGAGTGGTTAAAACTGTTTTACTTCAATCCCATGGGTCCATGAAGTCATGGGTTCGAATCTCAGCATCAGTGTCTAGTGAATTAAGGGTGGGGATTTTTACCATCTCCCAGGTCAATTTCAAGTGCAGACCTGCCAATGCCTTTATTCCTTTGTGTATGTTTACATGCTGAAGATCAAATATACACACTTGAAGATCCTGTAATTCATGTCAGTGTTCAGTACACACCCCAGAAGTCAGAATACGGCTACCTTCATGGTGGGCAAAAACATTCGTGTACGCAAAATCTTACCATTCGGGAACCTTGGAGCTCTAGCCAAGGAACAAACAAACAAACAAAAAAACCCATAAAGTAACTATTAAAAAACAAAAGAATTTTTTAAGATTATTCGCTTTGGCTTCCAGCTTAAATGCAAGAAAACAGTTTCTGCATAATTATAGTCTGAAGTAGCGTACTTGCTGTCTATAACCATAGGGAATAGATCTGGGGTAGCCACATTCCAACTTCAGGGAGCTATCTTTGGTATGTGCATGTTTCCGTAACCCACCAAACATTGACATGAATTATGAGATTTTTTTACTGTACATACTTGATCCTCTGCATGTGTACGTACATGAGAAGAAACATCATCATCGTTGAATGCCCTGACAGCAACTATTGTTGTCCGTTATGTGAGCGAAAATGTGTCACGCTGCTGTAGGGCCTGACAAATGAGGCCCAGCGCATCTGACTTCAGCATAAGAGAGAATTGGAGAATCGGTAACTTTTAAGTCTTTCTTGAAAAAAAAGGCAGGAAAATGGTCAAAGAAGGCAGAAAATAGACATGGAGGAGGAGACAGGAAGACAAGGAACAAGGCAGAAACAAAGAGAAGGATAGAAAAGAGGGAGAATGGTCAAAGAAGGCAGAAAATAGACATGGAGGAGGAGACAGGAAGACAAGGAACAAGGCAGAAACAAAGAGAAGGATAGAAAAGAGGAAATTTTCTAGCACAGAATTTCCGGAATGTGGGGATGCTGTTTATACTGACAGGCCCCCCCGACATCTCCATGGGGGACATGAAGAGAATTAAAAGCACTGGCAGGTCTGCACTTGAAGTCAACCTGGGAGATCATAAAAATCCCCACCCTTAAATCACCAGACCCCACCGAGATTCAAATCCACGACTTCGTGGACCCATGGGATTGAAGTCAGACTGTCTTAACCACTCGGCTATAGCGTCCGTCTTTTTATCTTCCATCACTTTCACCTATCCCAAAGTCCCCTGGACTGTGGGAGCACTAATGACGATTTTGCAACCAGCTTCCTCCACTCCCCACGGTCCTCTGCTTTCCGTAGCAAGTCGTTCTACTCAAGGCTACCAGTCCACTCTCTGATGTTGTCTTCCCATCGTTTTCTCTGTCTGCCTCTTCTTCATCTCCCTCCTTGTACTGTTCCCTGTAGGACAGTCTTGGCCAGTCCAGATGTTCGTGTGACGTGCCCGTACCACTTTAGTTTGCGTCTTATCACTGAAGTCAGACGCTCTTCAAATGGTCCGATGGTGTTCTCAATTATGGCCTTCACTTCCTCATTAGTGATGTGATCTCTGTATGAGATACCAAGGAGGGTTGGTTTTGTTGGGTTTTTTTAATCTAAGTATGGTCAAAAGCATCATCAAACCAGTGGGCGGCACAAAAGAAGACATCCACAACAGACTGGGCAAGGCCAGGAGTGTGTTTCGGGAGATGAACAATATCTGGAGATCAACTCAGTACAGCACCAACACCAAGCTGAAGCTATACCAGAGCTGTGTTGTATCTACGCTCCTGTACGGTTCTGAATGCTGGAGGATGACGGAAGCAGATCTTACCAAACTTCGATCCTTTCACCCCATATGCCTCCGAAGAATTCTCCGGACCTTTTGGCCAGAGAAGATCTCCAATGAAGACCTACTACGGAGATGCAGGCAAGAAGACATGGGAACCATCATCACCAGATGACGGTGGAAGTGGATTGGGCACATCCTCCGAAGAGACCCACAGTCAATCACAAGAACAGCATTGCACTGGACCCCAGAAGGAAGGAGAAAGAAAGGAAGACCAAAAGCAACGTGGAGGAGGACTGTAGAAAGTAAGATGAAGGCCATGCAGCACTCTTGGGGATCAGTGACTAGGTTGGCCCAGGATAGGCAGGAGTGGAAGGGCTTTGTTGCTGCCCTACACACCACTGGGTGTAATGGTTGATGATGATGACGATGATGATGATGGTCAAAGGAACAAGAGGTCTACCTGTCTGTGAACATGACGATGAGGTCGTTGCTGTCCCTGTATTTCTCCATCTCTTTCTTCAGCAGGTTCACCTTGTGGCCCCCTCCGGGATAATCCATGTCGCCCCCTCGCCATTTCTCACCCATCCCCAGCACCTGGGACAATAAGGATGATAATGACGAATAATGATGATGATGATGATAATAACATTCAAATCATAAAAATAACCTGTATGGGATTTATACAGTGTTACGTCTATCATAATCATAACCTGTATGGAATTTATGCAATGTTATATATTGTAAAAACAAATCGAAGCATTTTTGCGTTCAACCTATTCTTATAGTTATACATGTGTGCAACCAATCACGAAGTTTTTATGGTTTTATTTCTTGTATCAAATTCAAATTTAATGTATCTGACACACACACAGTGACACACACACACAGTGGCACACATACACATAGTGGCACATACACAAACATTTCAAACTCACACATTACGTATAGTCTAGATCATACAAGATCAACCAAAGAGTGGACAAATCGTTAAGATTTAAATGCAACTAGACAGAAGTACTTCAAGTATGTGCACTAAAAAGAACAGGCTAAAAGTAGTAAAACAGCAAAGTGGGGAAAAAATAGTTGACATCATTTCATGCCTAACCAGTAAACAACACACACACACACACACTGAGATAGAAAATGATGTTACCTTTACTTTCAGGCCATACTTCTTTGCTGAATGCAAAAATCGCTTGAAGCCATCTGTTTCATCTGTAGCAACTGTTAACACCAGCAATTCTGTACAGAGAAAGAATGAATAAATAAATACATGTACATTTAAATTAATCAAAGTAACTAAGTAAACAATATTTGGAAGCAAAACCAAAAACCAGAGTATTGTTAGAAAAAAAAATCCTGCGCAAAAGAAAAGGAGAATAAGTTAAATTTATGAATAGTGTACTATTACTAAGTATTAGTATCTATATTATCAATATCACGGAATAAAATGGAAAACATTTTGACCCATAACTTATCAACTAAAATCTTAAGAAAAGTAGAGAAGGTTTTGATTGTTCTCAATTCATTAATAATAATAGTTAATCTCCCATTAAAAAAAACAACTACATAAAATCATAACATGAGGACAAGAAAAACTTCACAAACTGAAGCATTCACTCAGTGATTCACTGGATTGCAATGATAAATGTTGAAATCCTTTACAACAGCACCCCCCTAACATGTAGTTATGTAGTGGCAGATCTACGTTAAGCCAAGCACAGAATTTTGGTTGTGGTCTTTCAATTTCATCACCCCACCCCCCCCCCCCCCCCCTTATATATAGATCTTGAAATCCTGAAGTTGAATTATATCTATGGATAGATCTATATTGTATGCATAATGATGTCTAATTCAATCCAAGCTAAAGATATACTCTGATACGCAGCTCTATGATGTGGGTTTGTTTGCTTTTTTTCTTGTTACTAATGTTAGTTTCAAGTATGTTTTTTTTGGTTGTTTTTTTTGGGGGGTCAGTTGTTCCTCAGCTAGAGCTCTAAGGTTCATCAAAAGTGAGTATATTATATTTGCCCACCATTAACGTAACCGCAATCCAACTCCAGGGATATCAAGGTCTTTTGAACATAAAATCAGTGTGCATTCTTTTTTTTCTTTTTTAAATTGTCATCAAGTCCTATCAATACACAATGGCCTACACTTGAAAAAAGATGGTAAACAGGGTTTTTTAAACAATCATAGGATACTTAGACTAATGAATGTTCTTCGTGCATTCATGACCTCAGTTTATATTATACTTTATAGTCTCATCCAAAAGACTTTAGGGGGAGTGAAGCCAGTCGTGATAACTCCAGTTTAAAAAAAAAAATTCCCTCAGTGGCTCCAGTGGTCATTTGAACCTATGCCGCCTGATCATGAGCTTAATCACAATGCTCTAACCACTGCTATCCACGCCCCCCCCCCCCCCCCCCCCACCTGCCATGGTGGAGTAATTAAACAATAATCACAGGTGAAATAAATCATATGAAATTCAAAATCAAAACTAATGAGTGTGCAATGTTCTATGACTTAATTTAGTTACTAAATATGGATTTTGCTTGTTTTCCAATAACTTGAATAAGCAAAAATGTGTGGGGCATTTGTAAAGAAAAAGTTAGATTGTGTTAAAGTTCACATTACGCTTATACAGGTTTTTGTTATTTTTTAATCAGCAAAATTGATTGGTTAAAAGAGGGATTAGGACTAGCATAATTGGTTTTTTAAAGGTTAAGTTTTATTGTTAACTAATGAAGCTCAACATAAGACTAGACTATTTTTTTTGTTATAAGTTAACAACAGACTTGATTTCAAGCAGGCTTAAAAATGTAATGTTATGCTATTTCAATAATTGTGTGGTTTGTTTCTGCATTGAAACTTTAAACAACTTCATGAAATCATGTCCAAAGGGAATTCAAAAACTGAAAAGTAAAAGTTATGGAGGTTTGGGTTGTTTTTGTTGTGTTTTTAAATGTAAACATGCCTGCTGAAGCAATTCTTATTTTGGTTTTTACAGCACTACTGTGTATTCCCTTAGTTCATCTGGGATGACTAGGCTTACAAAACAGGCTACAATGCCTAGGCTAGCCTACATCTGCTGCAGTGAAGGCTACGTGACGGTCAGCAAGTGTTTCCCTCCTCCCTCAAACCTGGCTCCCGACCTCTGCTCGTTTCCCCTGCCTGGGCATGTCACGTAGGCTGGGCCCTAGGCTATGTCAAATTTGTTGTGAAAGTAAAGGCCTTCAGCTTCATTGCGACTTTCACTTCAAATAATCAGATTAGGCCTAATACTTAAAACACAATTTCATTTACTCGAGTCACTCGACCATTTTGTTCAAATCTAACTCGGGGCAAAGTTTGACAACAAACTTGTCCAAGTTGTTAGGCCTACGTGACGTGACGGTTGATATGGATGTCTGCAACTTCAAAGATTCTTGTATTCAACAATGCTCTAGTCTTGGAATAAGTGGCAAAGTATACAATTATTCATAACCTACTTTCAAGACATTCTTCTTCCTTTCTCTTTAATTCTGTTTGGTCCGATCGCTGGCTTTACATCATTATATAATGGGAACCATCAATCGAAATTGAACAACAAAGTAATGAACTTACCATTTTCTGATGCCAGTGTGCATCCAAGAAGTACAACACCTAAAACGGCTAGAAACAGCAGACGAAGCATCTTTGCTGACAAACACCAAGAATCGATGATGGTGAAAGATTCTGGAGTGGTCTTTCCTGAATCGTTGGGAACTTGACGTTCGACTTCAACAATCAAAGTCTGTTGCGATCTTTCGAAGTAAACACCTAAGCCAACCACGTCGTTCTCACCGCTAGGGCCTAGCCTAGTGCCACATCACAACCTCAGCTTCACTGCCGTGGTTCCGGAAATTTGCAGACTTTTCCAATCTTCCCATCTTCTATCTTCGTTCGTCTTCGGGTAGCTTCGGAACGTCTTTTCGGGTTTCTGATTGGTCGTCCGGGCTTCGGATTTATCTGTCGTCTGCTCGTGTATTTTGGTTTAGGAAGTCGGCCCACATAGAATGGAAGTAAGCTGAAGTGAAAATATTTGTAGCGCATAGTTATGCACCAATATATATGGCTCAGGGAACTAGTCGGTGTAGCTGGCGAGGAAATGAGGACTGTGACTGTTGAGTAATGCATGGAATTTCTCACTCCCTTGAAATGGAAATAAAGGCTTGAAACTCTCTCAGTGTCTCTCTCAACCTTTGGATTGTGTTTGGATTCTCTGTTTGGGCATTTTACTCAAACTGGATCACAAACCAATAATATTCGTGTGTGTGTGTGTGTGTGTGTGTGACAAAACCCGACATTTCAGAGCACAGTGTATGATAGAGAGAGAGAGAAACAGACAGACAGACAGACAAACAGAGAAGGGGACGCCCAAAGAGAGACAGGCATATATATAGAGAGAGACAGACAGACAATAACAATGACAAATTATTTTATTACGACAGAGAGAGGGGGACACAGAAAGACAGACAGACACATGCTGAGAGAGCAGACAGACAGAGATAGATAGACAGACAGACGGACATAGTATGTGTGTGTGCGTCTGTGCTTGTGTGCGTGCGTAACAATACTAACGGACACTTTACAACAAAATAAGCACATCCATCACACTTTAATATCATTAAGACTGAGTCGCTAAGAAAATCACAGCAAAACACAAAAGTGCATGAGATTTTATTGTCGTACTGCTTTACACAATTCGAGAGAAGCAGAGGGAAAAAATCGTAATATATTATTCCTGCTCTTCACAGCAAAATGTTTACAACATCATAGCTTTTGACTCTTTAATGTCACCATACCATCACATTCTTTGGCTTAAGTTTAATGCAAACATTGTCATCTAAAGTAAAGATAACAGTCAAACTATTTTATTATCATCCATATCTTGTATCATTAAGAGTCAAGAGAATTTAAATAGATATTGTAAACAATAATATGAACATATTCGTTTGAAATTTGGAATGTGAAGAGACTTTAAACAATAAATAATATTATTCACTTCCAATATAACCAAATGTGAAGAAACTTTATACATATCAAACAATTTTATTCATTTCCAATATTACAAAGTATGACAACACTTTAAACAAATATTGAAAACAACATTATTCATTTCAAATATAGCTAAGTGTGATAAGGCTTAAAACAAATATTGTAAACAACATTATTCATTTCTAATATAACTAGTGTGATAAGGCTTAAAACAAATATTGTAAACAATCTTATTCACTTCCAATAATATATCTAATTGTGACCAGGCCTGAAAGAAATAATAATAACAATAATTTTTTTTAATTGGATTTATATAGCACTATATCTTGCAAAGACAAGTCAAAGTACTTTGTAAACAATATTATTCTTTTCCAATATCACTAACTATGATCAGACTTAAAACAAATATTGTAAACAATGATATTTTTCCCTAATAACATCTCCAAGTGCACTACTTTCAAACAAATTTATCTCCTAAAGTGGCATTGTGCTTGTGATGCTGTGGTGGGATAAGATGTGACTGTAAAATTTTCACGATCTGATCAATGACAAAGTGTAAAATTGTGGAGAAATGATTCTAAAATTAAGTAAACTTTGATTTATAATAATATATGCCAAATTCGATTTATTGTTTAAAAGCATCACGTAAAACCATCGAAATGAATAATAATACTTTTATAAACTCATTCAAAACCACTCTTGCAACGAACAGAAACTTTGCCACAACTTTAAATAACTGTATCCGTTTTCGAAAATACTGTGCACCAGTGGAACACAGACTAAAACAAAAACGTAACAAAGAACATGATCAAAATGCACATGAGTGTAAAATTCTATTGATAAAGAATAGAGCAAAATAATAATTTTGTTTGATCATACGACATCCAAAATAGCCCAAAAAATACAATCACTTTATTAGTATCTATGAATTTCAAAATCCATACCGTACAAGCTATAAACGAGCTCTTTCGGCCCAAATCTTTAATAGCAAACATTGCTCCACGTTATAATCCTATTCCCTTTTAAAAAATAATATTACCAGTGAACATCAAAATTGTGGCACAAAACCGCGTCACCGGAACTGACGTAAAAAAACAGATCATTATCCTGATATAAAACTAATGATGTACCAGAATTTAACATCCTTTTCAACCATCCATGGCCCCAAAAACACATTGCGTCTTATTTTGTTAATCTATTATTTCACACTCCAAGAAGTAAAGGTTAACAGTCACCAATGTTTAACAAAATTTTTAAAAATTTACGAAGAATACAGAGGCAAATTACAATATTTTAAAGATAGAATATAGACAGAAAAAATCAAGGAGTTGGGGCCACTTTGAGGGTGTGGGTGAGTTAGATTATTAGTGAAGAAAAATGTTCATGGAATAGTGTGATGGTGTACCAGACGTAGGAGAGAGATAGTAAGGAAGGCAACAAAGAAGAGTGAGTGGAGTGTATTTGGTCCTGTGTTCACGGTGCAATGTGGGTAAAGGGACATTTCTGCAAGTTTACAAAATATGTGCAAAATTTAGAAAGTAATGTAGTAAATAAGACCATTAAAATTAAGATGAGAATTTGGAGAAGAAGAAGAAGAAGAGAGGAGAGGAGAGTGAGAGAGTGAGTGAGTGCGTGAGCGAGGGAGTAGTAGTATAGTAGTAGTGGAGGAGGAGGAATGGTGGTGGTGGTGGTAGTAGGAGTAGAGGAGGAGGAAGGAAGGAAGAAGGGAGTGAGTGAGTGAGTGAGTGAGTGAGTGAGTGAGTGTGTGTGTGTGTGTGTGTGTGTGTGTACAGGTATTACTTGCGTGTGCGTGCATGTGTGTGCGCGCACGTGTGTGTCTGTTTATTTATGTATTTTTTTGTCCTTTAAACATTATTGCATGATTGTTTGAGAGAGAGAGAGAAAGAGAGGAGAGAGAGAGAGAGAGAGAGAAGAGAGAGACAATGGATGGATGGGTGGATGGATGGATAGATGGATGGATGGATGGATGGATGGATGAATGAATTACCTTTACTTCTATCAGAGAGATCTTTATTTTAAGAGAGAGAGAGAGAGAGAGAGAGAGAGAGAGAGGGGGGGGGGGGGGCAGGGAGAAGGATGGGGAGGGGGGGGGGGGGGGGAGGGAGATACAGAACCGAGATGGAAAAGAGATGGGGCATTTGAAGCACAGAAAAAGTTCATCTTTATTATTTTGAATGGTGTTTAATACTTTACTAAAATAGAGTATGAACTTTATTGATTCTTGTCTTATCACACATTATTACAATTTGGTTTATGCTATAAAAAATGCGCGTGTGTGATTTTTACGTGTTAATGTTTGGATATTGTATCTGTATTTTTTTCTATGATAAATATTTTTCTGTGTATTGTTTTTATACATGACATGTAACCACGCGAATTTCTCAGTTTGGGAGATAATAAATTATTTGAATGAGATAATAAAGTGTTTGAATGAGATAAAACCGTATTTGAATGAGATAAAACCGTATTTGAATGAGATAATAAAGTGTTTGAATGAGATAAAACAGTATTTGAATG
>CM054151.1:1287885-1300385 GCA_028751875.1 Rapana venosa
TATGGGAGAGTAGAGGGGAACTATGGGGAGAGTAGAGGGGAAAGTAGAGGGGAACTATGGGCAGAGTAGAGGGGAACTATGGGCAGAGTAGAGGGGAAAGTAGAGGGAAACTATGGGCAGAGTAGAGGGGAAAGTAGAGGGGAACTATGGGGAGAGTAGAGGGGAAGTAGAGGGGAACTATGGGGAGAGTAGAGGGGAAAGTAGAGGGGAACTATGGAGAGAGTGAGGGAAACTATGGGAGAGTAAGGGGAAAGTAGAGGGGAAAGTAGAGGGGAACTATGGGGAGAGTTAGAGGGGAAAATAGAGGGGAACTATGGGGAGAGTAGAGGGGAAAGTAGAGGGGAACTATGGGGAGAGTAGAGGGGAACTATGGGGAGAGTAGAGGGGAACTATGGGCAGAGTAGAGGGGTAAGTAGAGGGGAACTATGGGCAGAGTAGAGGGGAAAGTAGAGGGGAACTATGGGGAGAGTAGAGGGGAGAGTAGAGGGGAACTATGGAGAGAGTAGAGGGAAACTATGGGGAGAGTAGAGGGGAGAGTAGAGGGGAAAGTAGAGGGGAACTATGGGGAGAGTAGAGGGGAACTATGGGGAGAGTAGAGGGGAACTATGGGGAGAGTAGACGGGAAAGTAGAGGGGAACTATGGGGAGAGTAGAGGGGAAAGTAGAGGGGAACTATGGGGAGAGTAGAGGGGAGAGTAGAGGGGAACTATGGAGAGAGTAGAGGGAAACTATGGGGAGAGTAGAGGGGAGAGTAGAGGGGAAAGTAGAGGGGAACTATGGGGAGAGTAGAGGAAACTATGGGAGAGTAGAGGGGAGAGTAGAGGGGAACTTTGGAGAGTAGAGGGGTAAGTAGAGGGGATTTATGGGGAGAGTAGAGGGGAACTATGGGCAGAGTAGAGGGGTAAGTAGAGGGGAACTATGGGGAGAGTAGAGGGAAACTATGGGCAGAGTAGAGGGGAAAGTAGAGGGGAACTATGGGGAGAGTAGAGGGGAAAATAGAGGGGAACTATGGGGAAAGTAGAGGGGAACTATGGGAAGAGTAGAGGGGAAAGGAGAGGGAAACTATGGGGAGAGTAGAGGGGAACTATGGGGAGAGTAGAGGGGAAAGTAGAGGGGAACTATGGGGAGAGTAGAGGGGAACTATGGGCAGAGTAGAGGAGAAAGTAGAGGGAAACTATGGGCAGAGTAGAGGGGAAAGTATAGGGGAACTATGGGGAGAGTAGAGGGGAACTATGGGCAGAGTAGAGGAGAAAGTAGAGGGGAACTATGGGCAGAGTAGAGCGAGAGTAGAGGGGAACTATGGGGAGAGTAGAGGGGAGAGTAGAGGGGAAAGTAGAGGGGAACTATGGGGAGAGTAGAGGGGAACTATGGGAGAGTAGAGAGGAACTATGGGAGAGTAGAGGGGAACTATGGGAGGTAGAGGGAACTATGGGAGAGTAGAGAGGAACTATGGGGAGAGTAGAGGGGAGAGTAGAGGGGAACTATGGGGAGAGTAGAGGGGAACTATGGGGAGAGTAGAGGGGAAAAGTAGAGGGGAACTATGGGGAAAGTAGAGGGAAACTATGGGCAAGTAGAGGGAAAGTAGAGGAAACTATGGGAAGTAGAGGGTAAGTAGAGGGAACTAGGGGAGTAGAGGGGAGAGTAGAGGGGAACTATGGGGAGAGAGAGAGGAACTATGGGGAAGTAGAGGGAGGGAAAGTAGAGGAAAACTATGGGAGAGTAGAGGGGAGGGGAAGTAGAGGAAAACTATGGGGAGAGTGGAGGGAGAGTAGAGGGGAGGAGAGAGTAGAGGGGAAACTATGGGGAGAGTAGAGGGGAGGGGAAAGTAAGGGAAACTATGGGGAGAGTGGAGGTGAGAGGAGAGGAGAGGAGAGAGTAGAGGGAAACTATGGGGAGAGTAGAGGGGAAACTATGGGGAGAGTAGAGGGGAACTATGGGCAGAGTAGAGGGTACTATGGGGAGAGGTGGAGGTGGAGAGAGTAGAGGGTGAGGAGAGAGTAGAGGGAAACTATGGGGAGAGTAGAGAGAAACTATCGGGAGAGTGGAGAGGAGAGCAGAGGGAAACTATGGGGAGAGTAGAGGGGAGGGGAGAAGATAGTAGAGGGAAACTATGGGGAGAGTAGAGGGAACTATGGGGAGAGTAGAGGGAACTATGGGGAGAGTAGAGGGGAGGGGAGAAGATAGTAGAGGGAAACTATGGGGAGAGTAGAGGGAACTATGGGGAGAGTAGAGGGAACTATGGGGAGAGTGGAGGGGAGGGGAAGTAGAGGGAAACTATGGGCAGAGTAGAGGGAACTATGGGGAGAGTGGAGGGGAGGGGAAGTAGAGGGAAACTATGGGCAGAGTAGAGGGAACTATGGGGAGAGTCGAGGGGACGGGAACTATGGGGAGAGTAGAGTGGAGGGGAGAGTAGAGGGAACTATGGGCAGAGTAGAGGGAACTATGGGGAGAGTCGATGGGAGGGGAGAAGAGAGTAGAGGGAACTATGGGGAGAGTGGAGGGGAGGGGAGGGGAAGTAGAGGGAAACTATGGGGAGAGTAGAGGGAAACTATGGGAGAGTAGAGGGGAGGGGAGAAGAGAGTAGAGGGGAACTATGGGGAGAGTAGGAGGCAACTATGGGAGAGTAGAGTAGAGGGGTAAGTAGAGGGGAACTATGGGGAGGTAGAGAGAAACTATCGGGAGAGTAGAGGGGAGAGCAGGGGGAAACTATGGGGAGAGTAGAGGGGAGGGGAGAAGAAGTAGAGGGGAACTATGGGGAGAGTAGAGGGGAGGGGAGAAGAGAGTAGAGGGGAACTATGGGGAGAGTAGAGGGGAGGGGAGAAGAGAGTAGAGGGAACTATGGGGAGAGTAGAGGGGAGGGGAGAAGAGAGTAAGGGGGAACTATGGGGGAGTAGAGGGGAGGGGAAAGTAGAGGGGAACTATGGGAGAGTCGATGAGAGGGGAGAAGAGAGTAGGGGAACTGTGGGGAAAGTGGAGGGGAGGGAGGGGAAGTAGAGGGAAACTATGGGGAGAGTAGAGGAGAAACTTGGGGAGAGTAGAGGGGAACTATGGGGAGAGTAGAGAGAAACTATCGGTGAGAGTAGGGGTAGGTAGAGGGAAACTATGGGGAGAGTTAGGGAGGGGGAAAGTAGAGGGGAAAACTATGGGAGAGTAGAGGGGATGGGGAAAGTAGAGGAAACTGTTGGGAAGGGGAGAGTGAGGGGAGGGGAGTGGAAGTAGAGGAAACTATGGGGAGATAGGAGGCAACTATGGGGAGAGTAGAGTGGAGGGGTAAGTAGAGGGAACTATGGGAGAGTAGAGGGAGAGCAGAGGGGAACTATGGGGAGAGTAGAGTGGAGGGGAAGTAGAGGGAAACTGTGGGAAGGGGAGAATGGAGGGGAGAGTAGAGGGACTATGGGGAAAGTGAGGGAACTATGGGCAGAGTAGAGAGGAGGGAAAGTAGAGGGAGGGGAAGGGGAAGGGGAGAGTAAGGGGAACTATGGCAGAGTAGAGGGAACTATGGGAGAGTAGAGGGAATATGGGAGAGTAGAGGGAACTATGGGGAGAGTGGAAGGGAGAGTAGAGGGGAGGGGAAAGTAGAGGGAACTATGGCAGAGTAAGGGGAGAGTAGAGGGGAGGGAGAGTAGAGGGGAGGGGAGAGTAGAGGGAAGGGGAGAAGAGAGTGGAGGGAAACTATGGGGAGAGTAGGGAGAGTATTTTCAACAGGATTCAAAGTCTTTGAATGTAAGATTTCTTATATATAGTTCTTATCCAGAAATCACCAATGCAGATTTCCGTTTAGAACAGAGGAAAATCTCTCTCTCTTCGCCAAAAGCCTACTTATGATGCTTTTAAATCCAGCCTCAAGACACATTTATTTCAAACCTAAGAATCTCTCCTCTTGTTTCATCTCATTTCTGTGCCTTCCGTCAACAACCAAAGCCCCCCCCCCCCCCCTCCCCCTGCCTGAGTGTACAACCTTTATGTGTGTGTGCACATTTGAATTTGTAAAAATTATTAATTGTAACTGGCTGTATGTGAAAGACTAGGATGAATGAGAGCGCTTTGATTTGTTTATTTGCAAGATATAGCGCTGTATAAATTCCATGTATTATTATTATTATTATCATACATCTTGCATGACTGAATGGTGTCCATGTGTTACTGGTGTTGGGTGTCTTTGCTCTCCTTACATCACCGATGTTCTTTTGTTACACACACACACACACACAACACACACAAGATGGACGGACGCACACACACACACAGAAACACAGAGACACATACACACAGAAACATACACACACACAGACACACACACACACAGAAACACTGACACATATACACACAGACACATACACAAACGCACACACAAACACATACACAGAGAAACACACACCACACAAGGTTACACACACACAGACAGAAAAACACACACACACACATGGTTACACACACATATGGTTACACACACACATGGTTACACACACACACACACACACACCACACACACACACACACACACACACACACACACAACACACACACACACACAAACGGTTACACACACGCACACGGGAACAATTTTCTCTGGAACACTGCTTATTGTTTTGTCAGAAGTTTAGTGGTTTCTTACCCCAAAACTTTCTAGACAAAAATGCTTCTGAAGAAAATGTAGACATAATTCTGTCGGATGTAAACATTCTTTTTGCTAATTCGAAGTCTCTTGTACATAGCCCAGTTTTCACGTTTCTATAAAATTCTTTGATATTGTTTTCCCTATTTGCATTTTTAGGCTTACATTGATGCTGGAATATCAATCTGTTATATGACTCTCTTTCGTCTGTCTTCTATTGTTTTTTTTTGGTGTGCTATAGGTCTTTATTTCCCGTCTAATGTTACTTATATCTAGGGGTAGTTATCGATAACACGCTCTCCATGCAAAAATTCATCACCCAAACCTGCCAGTCGTGCTACTATCAATGACGGCGCATTAGTGCAGTTCGAAAGTATCTGTCCACTGATGCAACATCCAAACTAGTCACATCTCTCATTCTCTCACGTCTGGACTATTGCAATTCTCTTCTGGCTGGTCTGCCAGCATCATCTATCCACCCTCTTCAACGTATACAAAACTCTGCAGCTCGACTAGTCCTCAGAAAGAAAAAATCTGAGCACATTACTCCTCTCTTGCGATCTCTCCACTGGTTGCCTGTGCCACAAAGGGTAAACTATAAGATCTGTACCCTCTGTTACAAAAGTCTCCACAAAACAGCACCTTCCTACCTCTGTGAATGTCTTCACTTGTACACTCCTTCTCGGTCCCTCCGCTCTGCTGCAGATACCTTGTGCTTAAGAATACCTAGATTCAACCAGTCCACTGTTGGCCGTCGCTCTTTCTCTGTTTCTGGTCCAGTGATCTGGAACGACCTCCCTCTCTCCCTTCGTCAAAAGTCTACTTATGATGCTTTTAAATCCAGCCTAAAGACGCATTTATTTCAAACCTAAGATTCTCCCCTCTTGTTTCATCGCATTTCTGTCCCTGCCCTGAATAACCAACTCCATCCCCCCCCACCCCCCTCTGCCTGCCCGAGTGTACAACCTTTGTGTGTGTGTGTGTGTGTGTGTGTGTGTGTGGGTGTGTGTGTTGTGCGTGCGCGCACGCGCGCGTGTGTTTACATTTGTATTAATTGTAAAAAACTGTTAATGTGCGCGTGTGTGTGTTTACATTTGAATTTGTAAAAATCTATTAATTGTAACTGGCTGCATGTGAAAGACTAGGATGAATGAGAGCGCTTTGATTTGTTTATTTGCAAGATATAGCGCTGTATAAATTCCATGTATTATTATTAGTATTAGTATTATTATTAATGGGGACGGGATAGCTCAGTGGTCGGAGCACTCGCTTTCCCCCAGCCAAGTTAAGCAGCGTCGAGCGTGGTTACCAGTTGGATGGGTGACCGTTTGCGCGCCTTGGCTTCAGTACAGTTCCCCCAGTTCACCCAGCTGTAAATGGGTACCTGTCCTCTTTAGGGTCAGGGAAGGTAAAGCAGCGAGGGAGAGGAGATGGGCGCCGCCCTCACTATGCTGGCCCCTAGAGAAGTGAGGTCTCTGACGCCTCGCTCCCCTACGACCTTATAGGTTATGGGACACCTTTACCTTACCTTTATTATTATTATTATTATAGAGAACAGACGTTAAATACAAGAACGAATGAACGAATACACACACACACGGTCACACACACACACATACACGGTTACACACACACACATGGTTACACACACACACACACTCACACACACGGTTACAGACACACACACACACACACACACGGTTACACACACACACTCACACACACGGTTACACACACACACATGGTTACACACACACACACACACACACTCACACACGGTTACACACACACACAGTTACACACACACATGGTTACACTCACACACACACACGGTTACACACACATACACGGTTACACACACACACATATGGTTACACACACACACTCTCACGGTTACACACACACACACACGGTTACACACACACTCACACACATGGTTAAAACACACACACACACTCACACACATGGTTACACACACACACACACTCAGGGTTAGACACACACTCAGGGTTACACACACTCACACACACACTCACACACACAGTCACACACACACACACACACACACACACAGTCACACACACAGTCACACACACACACACACACACACACACACACACACACACACACAGAGAAATGCCAAGAAACTGACAGGCAGACAGAGAAGTCACACTGTATCTGCGTGTTTCTGTTAAAAGAACATAACAACAAAATACTATTCTTTTTACAAAATGCATACTTTTAATCTGTTTTATAACAAACTGTATAACCACAATCCAACCTTGGTATATATATATATATATATATATATATATATATAATTAACAATTAAAACAACAACACAACACTTTATCATATACCTATTAAGAAAACGAAGCCTTTCACAATTTTACAATAATTATAAGTAACAATCTTAGCAGAAAGCTTTGAAACAATAAAACATTCACTGATCTAAACTGGAATGCAGCTACTTTCAAAAACGGTCGCATACGCAAAAATCTCACCATTGGTGAACCTCAGAGCTCTAGCCAAGGAACACCCCCCTGCCCCCCCAACCCCGCCCCCCCTCCCCCCCCCCCCCCCCCCCCTGCCATCCTACCCCCCCCCCCCCCATCACCACCCACAAAGCTATTTAAGTCTCTGAATACACAAATTCGTCTTACGTTGTTGACGGAATGAAAATGTTAAAACCAAATAACAAGCAATCCCTCCCTTCAAATACTTTAAAAATCTGCGTAGTGTGGTACAATATATCATTAAAATAATGTTACATAAAAACAGAATACGAAGGAGGGTGGGTAAGATGGTTAAGACGTTTGCCTGACAACAAGAAAACCGTGACATTCTGGGTTTCGATCCCCAACCTCGCCCTTTCTTCCCAGTTTGACGATAAAAATCGAACTGAATGTCAAAGTCCTTTGGATGAGACCATAAACCGAGGTCCTGTGTGTGAATGCATGCAGTACATCTTGAGCACACGTTAAAAACCTGTTCCACATTTTGGAAGAGTAGGCCATTGTGTGCAGGTGGGAAGGGGTGATGAAAAAGTAAAAGCGCATGCATTCAGGCGTCGTGTTTAGACACTATCCCTGAAGTCGGAATGTGGCTACCTAAATGGTGAGAATGATAAAAACAAAGAAGAAAAAAGTTAAAATAAGAAAGAAAAAAACCAACCAACCAAGCAAACACTGAATGTCACAATGGTTAAAAAAAAAACAGCAACAACCCAATAAAAAGAATAAATTATATAGCATACAAAAAGAAACAAACAAAATAACATGACACAAACTATGTAATAAACAAAATAAAAATGTCTCAATTTCACAGCGTTGAATTTTTCAACAAGATGAACAACAACAACAATAAAAGATGTTTTCTTGTACGCAACACAAGTGTAAAACCTGTAAACAGCACCAACATGTAACAATCCAATCCAATCCTGTTGTTTATAGCCCCGCCGACCACAGAGGCCATATCAGGGCTGTCACCTCGTCAACTTTTCAATCTCAGATTATAACTGTGCAACTATATACAGGGTATAAAATCAACTCTATTGTCGATCCTTGTATCAACGCCCTGGCCAACCATAAGGGTCAACCCAGGACGGGCACCGCGTTGTGGGAAAAACCACATCAACCACACATAAAATGAGATAAAAACCCAAACTAGCTTCCCTAAAAAAACGAACACAAACAAATCCATACAGACTAACATACAATAAAACAACAAACACAAACAAATCCATACAGACTAACATACAATAAAACAACGAACAAATCCTTACAGACTAACATACAATAAAACAACAAACAAATCCATACAGACTAGCATACAATATTTACAGCAACACAAACAAATCCATACAGACTAACATACAATATTACAGCAAACACAAACAAATCCATACAGACTAACATACAATATTACAGCAAGACAAACAAATCCATACAGACTAACATACAATATTACAGCAAGACAAACAAATCCATACAGACTAACATACAATAAAACAACAAACAAATCCATACAGATTAACATACAATAAAACAACAAACACAAACAAATCCATACAGACTAACATACAATAAAACAACAAACAAATCCATACAGATTAACATACAATAAAACAACAAACACAAACAAATCCATACAGACTAACATACAATAAAACAACAAACAAATCCATACATACATGGAACTTATAAGTACAGTGCTAATAACAATAACAACAATAACAATAATGTATGGAACTTATAAGTACAGTGCTAATAACAATAATAACAATAATGTATAGTGCTGAATCTTGTACAGCAACAAATCATAGTGCTAAACACTGAACCAGCCCAACTACCAGAAAAAACAACAACAACAACAACAAAACCATCACACAAATTCCATTTCAAACAAGTAACACATATTACGGTCGCTCTAAATCCATCTTCACCTTCAGAGGCAAAACAACAACAACAACAACAACAATAATAACAATCCATCAACATACACAACACCATGATAATATCAATACTTCCATCTCCGAAGTCGGAATGCAGCTACCTTCAAGATACGGGGGGGGGGTAGGGGTGGGGGTGGGGGTGGGGGTGGAGACGGATAGCCTGGTGGTTACAGTGATGTATTCGTGATCTGTTGACCCGGGTTCGATTCTCGTTCAAGATTTTCCCCTCCTGTTTCATCTCATATCTGTCCCTGCCTTTCTTTAACAGCCAAAATTCCCATCACCCTGCTGAAATGTATAAACCTGTATGTGTGTGTGTGTGTGTGTGTGTGTTGGTGTGTGTGTGTGTGACTGTGTGTGTCTGTGTGTACATTTGAATTTGTTAGAATATTGTTCATTATTGTTGGTTGCATGTGTAGGAGCGGGTTGAATGCAAGCGCTCTGATTTGTATTTGCAAAATATAGCGCAATATAAATTCCATTTATTATTATTATTATCATTAAATGATTGCTACATATATTGCATTATTTTTCTGACATGTTTGTATCATGTGTCAAAGTCATAAAAAAGTAGGGCATGATGTTACTGTGCTTTGTATGATGTTACTGTGCTTTGGTGTGGTTCGTGAGTATGATGTTACTGTGCTTTGTGAGTATGATGTTACTGTGCTTGGGTGTGGTTTGTGAGACCAAGAGTTCAAGATACCCTGTAACTCTATAGCCAAACATACAGGGGATCGGTGATCTACAGGTAACACACCTGCCTAGAAAACAAAAAGTCCAAGTACAATCTGGATCCGAGTTCAATCCCTGTTAGTGCCCAAACCGCCCCCTCATCCCCCCCTTCTCTCTACTTAACCATGATCGGTAGTGTGGGTGCTAGTTTTTCAGATGAGATGATAAACCGAGGTCCCGTATGCAGCATACATTTAGCTCATCCTTTGGATGAGACTATAAACCGAGGCCCCGTGTTCGAACGCATGCAGAACATCTTGCACACACGTTAAATCCTGTTCCGCTTTTCGAAAGAGTAGGCCATTGTGTGCCGGTGGGAACAGATGACAAAATTTACAAAACCGCATACACACAGGGACTGGATGTAAAAAAAAAGCACACGAGCGCTTATTCCATTATCCTCGATATAAAAGAATAAATGAATAAATAAAATAAATGGTGGGCAAAAATGGTGGCGTACACAAACATCTCACCATTGGTGAACCTCGGATCACTAGCTGTGCAACAGACATACACATACAAAAAAATTACAAAAAAACAAAAATCAAAAAACAAAAAAACCAAGAAAAAGTTACATCTTTAACAAAATGTGCAAGTCAGTGGATTACCCTCACCCTCACCCCAAACCACCCCCCCCCACCCCCCCCCCAAACCCCCCCCCCCCCCCCCCCCCCAAAAAAAAAAAAAACAACAACCAAAAAACAACCCCAAAAACCCTCCAAGTAAAAACCAAACGAAAACCAAAAAAATCCCCAAACAAAACAAAAAACCCCAACAAAGTTCCCCCCCCAAAAAACCAAACCAACAACCCCAACCACCCAACACCCCCCAACCCCCCTCCCCCAACCAACACCACCACCACCCACACCAAAAAGTCGATCCTTCTTCCCCTACCACGAGGCAACAGTCTAGCCAATTTCTTCTGGTTTTCTCTGGAAACAACAACAACACCACCACCAACAACAGCACAACTTTGCAGGCAGGCAGGCAGGCAGGCAGGCAGGCAGGCAGGCAGGCAGGCAGGCAGGCAGGCAGGCAGACAGGCAGGCAGACAGGCAGGCTCGATCGATCGATCATCAGTTGTAGCGCAGAGTAGCAAACAGCTTGATTCCTTTCTTGGCTCTCATCACGGCCGCTGGCTTCTTCTTCACCACGTGATCCTTGTCCAGCGAGAAGGTAAACCTGAAAGGTAACACACACACACACACATGGGACAGCCCAGTGGTTAGAACATTGCGCTCGCAATCTGACGACCCGGGTTCGATTCCCGTTCAAGGGGATATTTTCCCCTGGAGTTAACATCGGTGCAGACTCCACTCTCCCCAAAAGTCCTTTGAATGAGACTATAAACCGAGGTCCCGTGTGCAAAAGCACGCAGAACATCTTGCGCTCATGTTAAACCCTGTTCCGCTTTTTGTAAGAGTAGGCCATCGTGTGCCGGTGGGTACAGATGACAAATTTGACAAAACTGCATACACACGGGGACTGGATGAAAAAAAGCACATAAGTGCTTATTCCATTATCCTCGATATAAAAGAATAAAATAAATAAACAAACACACAAGCACACGCGTGCGCACGCACACACACATACACACGCTTACACACACACAAGCTCACACACACACACACACACGCGCACACACACACTGACCCTTAGTTCCTCCTACTTTCCTGACTAAGAATTAAAGATGTGACACTCCACCACGAAATGAGTTGCTTTGCACCTGACCCTCTTTTCTGCGAGGAGCCATTTTAGGCAGGTGTGTGTGTGTTTTGGGGGGGGGGGGGGAGGGGGGGGGGTCATTTGACGATTTTGGTTGATTATCTTATTTTTAGAAATTCATTTTACTCTTTTATTTCGAGGATAATGGAAAAAGCGCCCATAAGTTTTTTTCCCATCCGGTCCCCGTGTGCATGCAGTTTTGTACATTTTGTCAACTATTCTCACTGGCACACAATGGGCTACTCTTCCATAGCTATTTTTCTACCTTGTACTGAAGTATCAAGGCGTAATTTTGTTTCATTTTGTTTTTAAAACGCGTTTTAAAAAAACATCCAAGCCCCCACTCTGACCACCTTTCACGGTTCAAAACTTGTCCATTTCTCATTTTGTCACATCCTTGCCGTCTATCATTTCAATTTGTAATAACTTTTCATAGAATTGTCCGATTTTCAATCTGTTTTTTTGCATTGAATAGCTTATTCATTGCAGATTAATAATATATCAATAACTAAAAACTGACCTCCGGTGCATTACGACTCATTATGTGGTGGAGTGTCACAATAATTATGTATGGTGAATTTGGACATTCAGGGCCTCCATTAAGGAAAAGCAAAAAAGAAAAAAAGACTTGACATTGGGAAGAAATTCTGGGCACTGCCTGGCAGGCAACAACTTGAAACGTTTTTGTAATTTTGTTCTTTTGACTAGAGCTCCGAGGTTTTCTAACGAGTCAGATCTTTGTGTAAGGACAGCTTTACCCAACCATTAAGCTAGCTGCATTCTGGCTTTGGGGCTGGTGTTGAAACATGACACCTTGTGTACATGTGGGGTTTTTATATATTTATTTTGTTATGTGGTAACTGCTGGCATGAAATGGCCTACTCTTCCAAATGGTGGAGAGGGTTTTTAACGTGCGTGCAAGATGTTCTGCATGGTGTTTTTGATTCTGGTTTTCCCTTCCTCGTTAGTGATG
>CM054151.1:1302885-1310385 GCA_028751875.1 Rapana venosa
CAGCCAGCCAGCCAGCCAGAGAGACAAGTAGCCAGCCAGAGAGACAGCCAGCCATACACAGAGACAGCCAGCCAGAGAGACAGCCAGCCAGCCAGCCAGACACAGCCAGCCAGAGAGATAGCCAGACAGCCAGCCAGAGAGACAACCAGCCAGAGAGACAGACAGCCAGCCAGAGAGAGGGACAGACAGCCAGCCAGAGAGACAGCCAGCCAGAGAGACAGCCAGCCATCCAGAGAGACAGCCAGCCATCCAGCAAGACAGCCAGCCAGCCAGAGAGACAGCCAGCCATCCAGCAAGACAGCCAGCCAGCCAGAGAGACAGCCAGCCAGAGGCTATACTGACCTGGGGCCTGCAGAGAAAGGCACAAAGGCGTAGGTGTCTTTGTCTTTGAGGTTGTCCGGGAGGAAGCGATCCGGGTCGAACTTCCAGGGGTCCTCCCAAATGGTGGGATTGTGGTGAAGGTTCAGCAGGTGTATGGTGCAAAACGTGCCCTCCGGCAATGTCACCCCTGGGGGGAAAAAAAAAAAAAAAAAAAAAAAAAAAAAAAAAAAATTGGCATGAAAAAACCTCAGTTGATGACAAATAGTGCCAGTGCCATCAAGCACAGACAGTAAGAAAATGGAGACCGTTCTTAGCTCCAAATATCTGGGAGCTGAAGTATCAAATGAAGGATCAAAATGTGAAATTCTGTCCAGGATAGCTCAGCCCAGACCACAGCAGCAATATCCCCAACCTGAAAATCCTCTTGAACGACAAGAACATCGCCATCAGCTTCAAGATCAGACTGATGCGTTTCCCTGATCATGTCCGTATTTTTGTACACATGTGAAACGTGGACCATAACAGCAGACATTGAAAGAAGGATACAGGCAATGAAGATGAGATGCTTTTGCAAATTTCTTGATATCTTATACAGAGATCACATTACTAACAAGAAAGTGAAAACCAGACTTGGAAACACCAACCAGCCGCCATGGCGAAGTGGTTAGTGCCTTGGATTTTGGGCTGAGAGGTCGCAGGTTCGAATCCCATAAGAGTCACAGGGATTTTTCGGAGTCTGACCGGCTCCTACCCAGAGTGAGTGTGCTGTGGGCTCAATGGGAAGACTGGGACCACACAGTCGAGCTTCATCCACTTTACGGATGTGAGTTTGAGTGTTGCTCAAATTACCTGACCAACACTGCAGGTGTGTCTGTATCTCTCAGGCCCGGTTGATGCTGGGATATATTACGATGCTAAGTGTAGAGGGTGTGGTCAGTTGTGGTCACATACATACATACATACCATCCATAGTGGAGGGTGTGGTCAGTTGTTGTCACATACATACATACCATCCATAGTGGTGGGTGTGGTCATTTGTTGTCACATACATACATACCATCCATAGTGGTGGGTGTGGTCATTTGTTGTCACATACATACCATCCATAGTGGTGGGTGTGGTCAGTTATTGTCACATACATACATACCATCCATAGTGGTGGGTGTGGTCAGTTATTGTCACATACATACATACCATCCATAGTGGTGGGTGTGGTCAGTTGTGGTCACATACATACATACATACCATCCATAGTGGAGGGTGTGGTCAGTTGTTGTCACATACATACATACCATCCATAGTGGTGGGTGTGGTCAGTTGTGGTCACATACATACCATCCATAGTGGTGGGTGTGGTCAGTTGTGGTCACATACATACATACCACCCATAGTGGGGTGTGGTCAGTTGTTGTCACATACATACCATCCATAGTGGTGGGTGTGGTCAGTTGTGGTCACATACATGCATACATACCATGCATAGTGGTAGTTGTGGTCAGTTGTGGTCACATACATGCATACATACCATGCATAGTGGTAGTTGTGGTCACATACATACATACATTCCATAGTGGTGGGTGTGGTCAGTTGTCACATACACACCATCCATAGTGGGGTGTGTGGTCAGTTGTTGTAACATACATACATAAACTGATAAAGAATAAACTATAAGATCAGTACTCTCTGTTACAAATGCCTCAAGACATATTTAATTCAAACCTAAGATTTTCCTCTCCTGTGTCATCTCATAGCTGTCCCTGCTTTCAACAGCTGAAATACCACCACCCTGCCAAAGTGTATAACCTTGGTTTTTAAAAAAAAATTTTATATTGAGGATAATGGAATAAGCACTTGTGTGCTTTTTTGCATCCAGTCCCTGTGTGTATGCAGTTTTGTAAATTTTGTCAGCCGTTCCCACCGGCACACAATGGCTTACTCTTCCAAAAGGCGGAACAGGATTTAACGTGTGCGCAAGATGTTCTGCATGTGTTTGCACACGGGACCTCGGTTTATAGTCTCATCCGAAGGACTTTTGGGGAGAGTGGAGTCGGCACTGATGTTAACTCCAGGGGAAAATATCCCCTTGAACAGGAATCGAACCTGGGTCTTCAGATTGCGAGCGCAATGTTCTAACCACTAGGCTATCCCGTCCCCTTTGTGTGTGTGTGTTGTGTGGTGTGTGTGTGTGTGCATTTGGACTTGTTAGAACTATGACTTGCTATTGGTTGCATGACTGTGTATGAATGAGTTGAGTGCAAGCGCTTTGATTTGTCTGTGCAAGATACAGCGCTATATAAATTCCATTTATTATTATTATTATTATCATTATCATCATTATTATAATACCATCAACGGTGGTGGTTTTGGTCAGCTGTCTCTGGATGAAGGGCACCGGCAGTGCAGCCTCATCTATCTTGAACACTCGAGTCAGGTATAATAATCAGTTTGCCACATCCCCCCTGTATCACATACACACCAGCTATTTTTAATTCCTTCATGTTGTTTTTTGTAAGGTCTGCCTCGCATATCGGGACGGGTAGCTCATCGCTCGAGCACTCGTTTCCAGCAGCCAAGTTAGCAGTGTCGAGCCGTGTTAACCAATTGAATGGTGTGTCCTTTTTTTTGCGCCTTGCTCAGTACAGTTCCCCCAGTTCACCAGCTGCAATGGGTACTGCCCTCTTTAGGTCAGGAAGCGTTAAACAGGAGGGTGAGATGGGTTGCTCGTACGCCCCAATACGCTCAAGGCCTGAGGGAGGGAAGGTCTCGTGATACCTCGCTCCCCTATCGGACCTAAATAGGTTATGGGACACCTTTACCTTTTTTTACCTCAGCATATCACACCAACATCTGGACTGGCCAAGACTGTCCTACTACAGGGAACAGTACAAGGAGGGAAACGAAGAAGAGGCAGACAGAGAAAACGATGGGAAGACAACATCAGATTCAGCGCTATATAAATTCCATACATTATCATTATTAACATCAGAGAGTGGACTGGTAGCCTGGAGTGGAACGACTTTGCTACGGAAAGTTGAACACTGCAAAGAGTGGAGGAAGCTGGTTGCAAAATCTTCAGTGGTGCCCCCCACGGTCCAAGGGATAGGTGAGGTGAGGTGAGTGAGCTAGAGTCGATCCAATCCAACCTTCTTGTTTATAGCCCTGCCGACCACTGGGGCCATATCAGGGGCTGTCACCTCGTACAATTTTAAATCTCAGATTAAAACTGTGCAGTTATATACATTTTTAAACAGGAGTTTACAATCTCGCAAGTCAACTTCAAACGCAGACCTGCCAGTTCTCTAATTCGCCTCACATAAACACACATGCAAAAAAACCAAATATGTCTGTGAAAAAATCCCGTAATTCACGTCAGCATCAGTGTGGGTTATGGAAACATGACCATACCCAGCATGCATCCTGTACAAAACAAAACTGAGCTGCTCTGAAGTTGAAACATGTTGGCTGAGGCCAGCGGACAGACCTCCAGCAGAGTTAAAGGTAAAGGTCTTCCATACCCTATATGGTCGTAGGGGAGTAG
Organism: Rapana venosa; assembly: GCA_028751875.1. Lineage (NCBI taxonomy): Eukaryota > Metazoa > Mollusca > Gastropoda > Neogastropoda > Muricidae > Rapana > Rapana venosa. Next base: position 1,306,745 of record CM054151.1, read on the forward strand.
GGCATCAGCGACCTCAACTTCTCAAGGACCCAGCATATTGAGGGCGGCGCCCATCTCCTCTCCCTCGCTGCTTTACCTTCCCTGACCCTAAAGAGGGCAGGTACCCATTTACAGCTGGGTGAACTGGGGGACTGTACTGAAGCCAAGGTGTGCAAACGGTCACCCATCCAAGTGGTAACCACGCTCGATGCTGCTTAACCTTAGCTGGGGAAAGCGAGTGCTCTGACCACTGAGTTACACCACACGAAACAGGCCAGTCACTATGCAAGCCACCTAGTAAAGGGAGCACAGAGAAGATGAGAGAGAGAGAGTATTCCTTTCTGTATTAATTTAAGAAACCTCCCCTGTGGAGATGCCGGGGGGCCTGTCAGTATAAATACCATCCCCACCTTCTGGAAATTGCGTGCGAGGAATTCCCTATTTTCTATCCCTCTCTTAGTTTCTGCCTCGTTCCTTTTCTCCCTGTCACCACCTCCTTCTTGTCTATTTTCTGCCTTCTTGGTCCATTCTCCTGCCCTTTTTTCTTCCAGAAAGACTTAAAAGATAACAATTTTCTCCCACGCCAAAGTTGGATGTGCTAGGCCTGACTTGTCAGGTGCTTAATGGCAGCGCAATGCATTTTCGCTCGTGTGACAAACAACAATAGTTGCTGTCTGAGTGCTCCAAGAAGAAGAAGAAGAAGAAGAAGAAGAAAGAAGAAGAAGAAGAAGAGGAGGAAGAAGAGGAAGAAGAAGAAGAAGAGGAAGAAGAGGAAGAAAAAATAAAAGAAGAAGAAGAAGAAGAATTTTGAAGAAGAAGAAGAATTTTGAAGAAGAAGAAGAAGTAAAAGAATTGCGAAGAAGAAGAATTGCGAAGAAGAAGAATTGTGAAGAAGAAGGAAAAGAAATAAAAGAAGAAGAAAAAGAACAAGAAGAAGAAGAAAAAGAAGAATTTCACAGAAGAAAAAGAAGTAAAAGAATCGCAAAGAAGAAGAATTGCGAAAAGAAGAATTCTTAGTTCAATTGTACATATCAACAAACAAACAGACAAGACCCATACCTCTCAATATCCAAGAATACTTACTTCAACTGTACATATCAACAAAAACAACAACAACACCCCCACCCCTCCCAAAAAATCCACAAAAAGTCAACAAAAATCCCCATACCACTCGATATCCTGGGAGTTTCGTCCTTCCAGAATCCCGTCCACCTCTGCCTGGGCCTTGGCCTGACACTGGGGATTTTCCGCCAGAGAAAACAGAATCCACGAGATGGCGCTGGCTGTTGTGTCGTGCCCTGCAACCACACCCGTGAAACAAAAAAAAAAACCCAAACTTATTTCTATTTCATTTTATTTCTTTCATCTCAAGGATAATGGAATATAAAGGGGATGGGGATAGCTCAGTGGTCAGATTCACTCGCTTCCCCCCCCCAAGCCAAGGTTAAGCAGCATCGAGCGTGGTTACCAAGTGGATGGGTGACCGTTTGTGAACCTTGGCTTCAGTACAGTTTCGTCATCCGTTCGCACTGGCATACAATGAATAAGCGCTCATGTGTTTTTTACATCCATCCCCATGTGTATTTGGTTTAATGTAAATTGTGTCATCCATTCCCACTGGCACACACAATGGCCTCCTCTTCCAAAAAGGGGAACAGGTTTTAACATGTGTGCAAGATGTTTTGCGTGCATTTGCACATGGGACCTGGGTTTATTGCCTCATCCGAATGAACCAGTGAGAGAGAAGGACAAAGGGCATAAAAGCAAGAAAGCATGATGCATTGCACCCATGAAGCAAAGAAAAGGTATCTTTCATTAGGACCATGAAACAAAGAGACAGTGAAGTAGTGAGGACAAAGAACGACAAAACAACAAAGCACGATGTACTTCACTCATGAAACAAAGAAACGGTTAAGAAAAAGAACCACCACTCCACACAACAAAGCATGATGCGTTACTCCAATGAAACATCCTCATCAAATGCTCAGACAGCAACTCCACTCCACTCCACTCCACTCCACAACACGACATGACACGACACGACATGACACTACACAACACTACACTACACAACACTACATAACACCACACTGCACTGCACTCCACTCCACTCCACAACACGACATGACACGACACGACACTACACAACACTACACTACACAACACAACACAACACTACATAACACCACACTGCACTCCACTCCACTCCACAACTACACTACACTGTAGACTACACTACACCACACTAAACTGCACTGCACTGCATTACACTACACTGTCGTGACATTTTATTTGAAAACCAATATGAAATATAGCTTTTGTGTCTTTGATATATTTGATGAGTATCAATCTGCCTGTCAGTATTGTAATTGCCCTTCATGGGATGATTAAAGTGTTTTTGACTTGACTTGACTTTGACTTGACTACACTACACTGCACTACACCACACCACACCACACCACACTACACAACACCACCCAAAACCCCAACCACATCACACTCCACCCCACCCCCAAACCCCTTCACCCAACCCCACCCCACCCCACTCCACACAGGAAACAACATGACACAGTATCAGACCCACCTTCAAAGAGGAAGGTGTCCACCTCATTGCGGATTTCCAGAGAGGACAGACCCTGACCGGAACTGTCCTTGGCGGTCAGCAGAATGTCCAGAAAGTCCATGTACTTCTTCTGACTGGACCCTTCCCTCTCCTGAAGCCATCGTCTTCATCAGTTTATGTCATCATCATCGTCATCATTATTATTATTGGCCTATAGAAGTCGTCATCATCTTTGTCATCGTTTCCATCATCATCATTTTATCTCATCACATCATTATCAGCCTAAATTCATCATAATCATCATCATCAGCCTGAATTATTCATCATCATTATCATCATTGTCATCCTCCTCATTTTATCATCATCATCATTTTATCATCAACATCATCATCATTATCATTACAAGCAGCCAGAATTCATCATCATTATCATTAGCAGAAGCCTAAATTAATCATCATTATCATTAGCAGAAGCCTGAATTAATCATTATCATAAGCCTGAATTAATCATTATCATAAGCCTGAATTAATCATTATCATTAGTAGCATCAATTCATCATCATTATCAGCAGCCAGAATTCATCATCATTATCATAAGCCTAAATTAATCATCATTATCATTAGCAGAAGCCTGAATTAATCATTATCATAAGCCTGAATTAATCATTATCATTAGTAGCATCAATTCATCATCATTATCAGCAGCCAGAATTCATCATCATTATCATTAGCAGAAGCCTAAATTAATCATCATTATCATTAGCAGAAGCCTGAATTAATCATTATCATAAGCCTGAATTAATCATTATCATAAGCCTGAATTAATCATTATCATTAGTAGCATCAATTCATCATCATTATCAGCAGCCAGAATTCATCATCATTATTATTAGCAGAAGCCTGAAGTCATCATTTTATCAGTTAACCTCTTAACTGCCCAGTGCAAGTGCACCCTATATGCCGGGGAATAAAATTCTTATGTACCACTGCTATGTTCATATCCCTCTTACTCAGAAACCACCACATGAATATTCCTGATAGTCTGCCTAATGACAGTATATATATCGTAGATTACTTCAGGCAAGCTCAAATTAGTTAGC
>CM054151.1:1315385-1342885 GCA_028751875.1 Rapana venosa
GAGGCTGGATTTAAAAGTGTCATAACCAATAAATAATAATAATAATAATAATAATAATAATAATAATAAATGGAACTTATATAGCGCTATATCTTGCAAAGACAAATCAAAGCGCATGCATTCAACCTAATCTTACACAGTCATGCGATCAATGATAATTAATCAATAGTTTAAACAAACAGATATTTACAAGCATGATGCGCTGCAGACAAAATCTATGAAATAAAATGTCAACAGTCAAATATTTTTTAAAAAGCACACACACACACACACACTCACACAGGTCGTATACTTTAGCAGTTATGATAGTTCTGATATAAAACAAGAGGGGGGAAATCTTAGGTTTGAAATAAATATGTCTTGAGGCTGGATTTAAAAGTGTCTTCTTCTTCTTCTTTGCGTTGCCTGGGTTACGTTGTGAGGCCAGATCTTCTGAGGAATTCAGCAGTTGCCTGCAGGTCATCCACCGTGCCGTACAGTTTCTGCTCCAGAGGCGTGGGCTCAGGCCACACTTCCAGCCTTAGCGTCTGGAGAGTCCTGCAGTCTTGTAGGATGTGGGCCGTATCCTGTTCTTCTTCTTCTCCACAGGGGCACATAGCAGATGGTGCAATTTTCAATTTTCTGTGGATTTCAAAGTGTCATAACCAATACATACCCTTTGTTCTGGATGTCGTCGGTGTAACTCATGGCACACTGCAGAATGACGTCCAGTGTGCACAGACTGACGAGGCTGAAGATTTCAAAGCTGCGCTCCTTCTCCACATAGTCCGATATTCTCTTCTGAAAAACACACATGAACACACACACATGAATGCGCGCACACACATGCATGCACATGCACACACGCATACATGCACACACAGAGTCAAGACACGCTTTAAGCAGCAGTCGTTTGTTGTATTCCAAATATAGATGTTATAAATATCTATCTATCTATCTATCTATCTATCTTTCTATCTATATAAAAGAACACACACACACATGCATGATAAAACCTGTTATGCTCTTCAGAAGAGTAGGCCACTGTGTGACAAAATTTACAAAACCACATACAAACCGGAATGGATGTAAACATAGCACATGAGTGCTTATTCCATTATTCTCAAAATAAGAGAACAAAATAAATAAATAAAATGAATAAGTAAATAAAAGAATATAATGAATAAAAGAATATAATGAATAAAAGAATATAATGAATAAAAGAATACAATGAACAAAAGAATAAAATAAATAACACACACACACACTCCTAACCCCCCCCACCCCCTCGCAACCACCAATCCCCCCCCAAAAAAAAACAACACCAAACCAACCCCACAAAAACCTTTCCACACCCACACATACATACACCCACATGACGGGATAGCCTAGTGGTTAGAACATTGCGCTCGCAATCTGACGACCCGGGTTTGATTCCTGTTCAAGGGGATATTTTCCCCTGGAGTTAACATCAGTGCAGACTCCGCTCTCCCCAAAAGTCCTTCGGATGAGACTATAAACCAAGGCCCCGTGTGTGAACGCACGCAGAACATCTTACGCACATGTTAAATCCTGTTTTGCTTTTCGTAAGAGTAGGCCATTGTGTGCCGGTGGGAAGAGATGACAGAATTTACAAAACCACATACACACGGGGACTGGGTGTAAAAAAGCACATAAGTGCTTATTCCATTATCCTCGATATAAAAGAATAAAAAAATTGTAAAAAAATAAATAAAACTCACTCCCTCTCTCACACATACACCATTTTCAAGCAAGTCTTTTTTTTTCTTCTCTTTAATCCCAATGTTCTCAGAAATTCCCCATTTGCAAAACTTACACCCCCCCCCCCCCCCCAAAAAAAAAAAAAAGAGCTCCCATGACACAAAATGTATCCCCCGACATTGTTTTTACAAAACATAGCACTGTACACATTCCATTTATTTTATTACATTATCCTCGATATAGATGAAGAAAATAAATAAAAATGAAATCAATAAATAAAAAAACCCGAAACACACCTCCCCCTCCCACCGACCTACACACACACCTACCCTCCCCACTCTTACCCCCCCACCAGCATCACCCACCCACCCCCAAACCACCCGACAGACTGACCATAAGCAGCTCGGACGCCCTGTTGCTGATGGCCACGTAGGGTCTGAGGATGTCGAAGTGGAAGGCCGGGGTCAGCAGACGACGCGAGCGCGCCCAGCGGTCTCCGTTGGCCAGGAGCAAGCCGGTGCCCAACCAGGGCAGCGCGAAGTTGTACATGCTGGGCTTGGGCTCTGCCAAAACACAGTTCCCGCAGCGCGTGTATCCGTGGTTGTGTTGTGTTGGGTTGGGTTGGGTTGTGGTGTGTTGGGTTGTGTTGTGTTGTGTTGGGTTGGGTTGGATTGGGTTGGGTTGTGTTGGGTTGGGTTGTGTTTGTGTGGGTTGTGTTGTGTTGTGTTGGGTTGTGTTGTGTTGTGTTGTGTTGGGTTGGGTTGTGTTGGGTTGGGTTGTGTTGTGGTGTGGTGGGTTGTGTTGTGTTGTGTTGGGTTGTGTTGGGTTGTGGTTGTGTTGTGTTGTGTTGGGTTGGGTTGGTTGGGCACGATCCAGAAACTTTGATTGTTGTTGTTGTGATGGTGGTGGCGGTGGTGATGATGATGATGATGGTAGCAGGAGGAGGAGAGGAGGTGGAGGAGGAGGAGGAGGAGGAGTAGTGTAGGAGTAAGAGTAGTGTAGGAGTAGGAGTAGGAGTAGTAGTAGTAGTAGGAGTAGTAGTAGTAGCAGGAGTAATAATAATAATAAAGATAATAATAATAATAAAGATAATAATAATAATAAAGATAATAATAATAATAATAATAATAATAATAATGATGATGGTGATGATGATGATGATGATGATGGTACTACTACTACTACTGCTGCTACTACTACTATTACTACTACTACTACTAAATGGAATTCACATAGCACTATATCTTGTAAAGGCAAAAATCAAATTGCTTGCATTCAACCTATTCTTACACAGTCATACAACCAATAACAATTTATAAAACAGTTTTAACAAATTCAAACACACGTACATATGCACATGCACACGTGTGCATGCACGCACACACACACACACACACACATACACATATACACACACACAAATTATAAATTATAAATACAGTTTGGCAGCATATCAAAACATGTTTGGCACATACCAAAACCGTCAGTTACACAATTTTGAAGCATGCATCATTTGGCAGCATTTATGCCAATTTGGCAGCATAGTTATCAGTCACACTGGCACAAACCAAAAGCTTTGTCAGTTATACAGTTTGTCAGCTTGTACATCAGTCAAATTTGACACAAACCAATAAGTTTGCCAGTTATACAGTTTGTCAGTTATAAAGTTTGACAGCATATTAGTCATGTTTGGTACAAGAATACCGAAAGCTTTGTCAGCTACAGTTTGGCAACGTACCATAGACACGCACGCACACACACACATGCACACACACTGTAATATCATTTCACAAAGCGAAGATCATGCATGAACAATTTGTATACACACATTCAACTCAGTTGTAGCGCTTTGTCAATTAATAATTTTAAACAAAACAAGCCACATGGTGAGGCCTTCATTAAATTATTTACAGTATGCTTTGAGACGTTGTGTTGAGATTGTCTTCATACATAACAAGCTTTGGAGAATAACAATAACCCAAGTCCTGATGACAATATTCATATAAAATAATCTACTGTGGGAAGAAGATAATGGGAACCTTGCTATCTATACTGAGTAATTCTTAACACACACACACACACACACACACACATGAGCGCGTATAATCGCTCATACAAACACACACTTGTATGTATGTACGTATGTGTGTGTATGTGTTCATTTTTTATTTATTTCATTTCATTCTTTTATTTCAAGGATAGTGGAATAAGCACTTATGTGTTTTTTTCCACCCAGTCCCCGTGTGTATGCAGTTTTGTAAATTTCATCATCTGTTCCCACCGGCACACAATGGCCTACTCTTCCGAAAAGCGGAATGGGTTTTAACATGTGCGCAAGATGTTCTGTGTGCGTTCGCACATGGGGCCTCTGTTCATAGTCTCATCCGAAGGACTTTTGGGGAGAGTGGAGTCGGCACTGATGTTAACTCCAGAGGAAAAATTCCCTTGAATGAGAATTAAACCCGGGTCAGCAGATCACGAATACATCGCTCTAACCACCAGGCTATCCCGTCCCCATTGTGTCTGTGTATACCTACCTACCTACCTACCTACCTGCCTGCCTACCCGCCTACCTACCTACCTACCTACCTATCTATCTATCTATCTATCTATCTATCTATCTATCTATCTATCTATTATATATATATAATATATATATAATATATATATATATATATATATATAAAGTAAGTCTTCAATTTTAACGTCTTTCCACTTTAAGTGATACCAGACGGCCCTAAAATAGGAGACTGAATGAAAGAGATAGATAGATAGATGGATAGATAGATTGATAGATAGATAAATAGATAGATCTACTCTGTGTGGTGGTGCATGGGTGTGTATAAGTGTGTGTGTGTGTGTGTGTCTGTGTGTAATAAAAAGTAATAACAAGGGAAATACACAAATAGTATTCTTAAAAAAAAATATATATATATTTACATGTGTGTGTGAGTGTGCATCTACATCTATCTATATCTATCTATCTATATATCTATCTATACCTCTATCTATATGTGTGTGTGTGTGTGTGTGTGTCAAAGCATGCTGGGCATTCCTCAGCTTTACTCTTTAGTGGTCACCAAGACTATGCATTGACATCTAGGAATCACTGTGAGACTGACGGATACCTCAGCCGAGTGGTTAAGACCGTTCAGCTTCACTACCACAGATCCATGAAGTAGTGGGTTCGAATCTCGGCATCGTCCGGTAAATTAAGAATAGGGAATTTTTTTTTTTTTTTACAATCTCTCAAGTCAACTTTAAATATATATATAGACCTGCCTCCCTGAGCCTTAATTTCCTTCGTGTGTATATAATACACATGCAGAAGTTCAAACATACACCTTAAAAAATCGATATCCTGTACTTCATGTCAGCGTTCTGGTGGGTTACGGAAACACAAAACTACCACGAAAACGTCACTGAAGTTGGAATGTGGCTACCTTCATGGTGAGGGGGTAAAAAAAACAACACCCCCCCCCCCCCCCCCCCCCTGTTCACATACACAAATTCTCACCCTTAGTGAATCTGGAGAACAATAGCCAAGAAACAACAACAACCCCCCCCCTCCACCACCCCCTCCTCCCCCCACCACCACCACCCTCCTTCCCCACCACCCCTCTCCCCCCCCACCACCCCTCTCCCCCCCCCACCACCCCTCCTCCCCCCACCACCCCCTCCCCTCACCCCCCCTACCCACCACCCCTCTCCCCCCTACCCACTCCTCCCCCCACCCTCTCCCCCCCCTCCCACCCCCTCCCTACCCCCCTCTCCCCCCTACCCACCACCCCTCTCCCCCCCTCCTCCCCCCCACCACCCCCCTCCCCCACCACCCCTCTCCCCCCCCCCCCTCCACACCCCCCCCCCCCCCACCCCACCCTAATGTGGAAAAGGGGAGGCTAACCCACCAGAAATTTTCAGCCGCTCTCGCACAAGGTCTGGGTGGAAGAGGGAGACGATGGGCCGAAAAGGCCCCATCCAGTAGCGATAGAACCTGGGGTACCTCTTCATCAGCGCCTGGCCATACTGAATCCTGTCCTCCGAGTCCATGCCTCGGATCTGCCGTCAAGACACCATCCTTCTTCTTCTTCTTCTTCTTCTTGCATTCTTCACTTCTTCTTCGTCGTTGTCGTCGTCGTCTTCTTCTTCTTCTTCATCTTCATCTTCTTCAGAATTCTTCTTCACAATTCTTCTCTTCTTCTTCACCTTCTTGTTCTTGTTCTTGTTCTTCATCACTTTCTTTTTCTTCTTCTTCTTCTTCATCTTCTTCAGAATTCTTCGTCTTCTTCAGAATTCATCTTTCTTCTTCTTCATCTTCTTCTTTTTCTTCAGAATTCTTTGTCTTCTTCTTCTCTTCTTTTTTCTTCTTCATCTTCTTCTTCTTCTTCTTCTTCATCTTCTTCTTCTCCTTCTTCTTCTTCAGAATTCTTCTTCATCTTCTTCTTCTTCTTCTTCTTCATCTTCTTCTTCTTCATCTTCTTCTTCTTCTTCTTCACTTCTTCTTCTTCTTCTTTTTCTTCACTTCTTCATCTTCTTCTTCTTCTTCTTCATCTTCACCCAACGCTCAGACAGCAACTACTGCTACTGTTGTTGTTGTCTTTTGTATGAGTGAAAATGCTTTACTTTATACTTTTTATACTTGATACCACTTTAAGTCACAGCAGATTTCTCTGTATGAAATTTGGGGCTCCTCTCCCCTGGGAGAGAGCGCGTGGCCACAAGAGCAGCGCCATCCTTTAAAAAAAAATTTTTTAAAACTTTTTTCCTGTCTGCAACTGTTATTTGTTTCTCTATCAGAGTGGCTTTTTCTTCTACAGAATTTTGCCAGGGACAACTCTCTTGTTGCCGTGGGTTCTTTTACGTGCGCTAAATAATAATTATGTGTAACACACGGGACCTCGGTTTATCATCTCATCTGAAATACTAGCGCTTGTGGGAGCAAAGATCTCACCATTAATTGATGAACCTTGGAGTTCTGAGGACCCTTCCCCCCCCAAAAAAAAAACCAACAAAAGAAAAAAATCCAAAAGAGTGGATCAATAAACTACACAATACAACAGAAATTACAACACAAAAATTTTAATACAATACAATGCATGACAATGCAAGACCATACAACACAATACAATGCAACACAGCACAAAACAACACATTACAACACAATACAACACAGCACAATACACTACAATACAACACAACACACCACAATACAACACAACACATTACAACACAACACATCACATTACAATGCAACACATTACAATACAACACAACACATTAGAATACAACACATTACAACACATTACAACCCAACACAATACAATGAAACACAACACACCACAATACAACACACCACAATACAACACAATACACTACAACACAATACAACACCCCACAACACAACCCACTACAACACAACACAACCCACCACAACACAATACAACCACACCACAATACAACACAAAACAATACACCACAATACAATACAACACAACACACCACAATACAATACAACACAACACACCACAATACATCACAACACAATACAACACACCACAATACAACACAACACATTACAATACAACACACCACACCACAATAAAACACACCACAATAAAACACAACACAATACACCACACCACAATACAACACAACACATTACAACACAACACATTACAACACAACACACCACATTACAACATAACATAACACAACACAACACAACACAATCTTTCTCTCTTGAGTCCACTGGGAGTTGTTGGAACACTGCAGTGAAATTTTTGTTCTGGGATTTTTCTGAATTAAAAAACTTTTTTTTCTACCCATGGAGTCTACTCTTTTTACCTCACAGTCTGCATGCTGGGCACATTTAAGTCATGCTGAGTATATTTCAGTCATGAAACTGTTCTGGGATTTTTCTGATTTTGTTCTTTAATTTCTACCCACGGAGTCTTTTCTTTTTTATCTCACAGTCTGCATGCTAGGTATATTTCAGTCACAAAGCCATGCCACCCACCCACACTCAAAAAAAGAGCATGCACACATACGCATGTACACACGCATGCGCATGTACACACACACACACAAGATTCAAGAATTAATTCCTTTCACCTCTTTGGGGGTATGGAGGATTACAAATGAATTCAACAGGAGAATAAACCTAACAGCTATACATATGCCCCAAAATAATATCAATACCAACAGGGACACACACACACATACACACACACAACACACATTCACTCACTCACATGTGCGAACGCATGCAGAAATTCTTGCGCACACGTTAAATCCTGTCCCGCTTTTCATAAGAGTAAGCCATTGTGTGCCGGTGGGAACAGATGACAACATTAACAAAACAACATACACACGGGGACTGGATGTAAAAAAGCACATAAGTGCATTTTCCATTAACCTCGATATAAAAGAATTTTTTTTTTTAATGTAAAACTCACTCACACACACCATTTTCAAGCAAGTCTTTTGTTTTCTTTTTTTTTCTTGAATCCCAATGTTCTCAGAAATCTCCCACTTGCAAAACTACCCCCCCCACCCCAAAAAAAAAGAAAAAGAAAAAAAAGAACAAGAAAAAAAAAGAGCTCCCATGACACAAAATGTATCCCCCAACACTTTTTTTTCTTTTTACAAACTACAGCACTATATACATTCCATTTATTAATGTTATCATTACTATTACTGCTATTATTGTTACCAGAATGAAAACCTGGACTGCAACTCCCAAAGTCCTTCAGATGAGACTATAAATCGAGGCCCCGTATGTGAACGCACCCAGAAAAAAATCACACGAGTGCTGATTCCATTATCTTCGAAATAAAAGAATAAAATAAAAATAGTTTTCCAAGACTGAAAATGATACAAAAGTATCCCCACTATAACTCAAAAAAGAGAACAATTGGCCCACAGTACTGTAGATAAGGTTAAGCAGCATCGAAAGCGGTAATCATTTGGATGGGTGACCATTTGCACTGCACGCCTTGGCTTTTCTATACAGTTCCCCCAGCTGTAAATGGGTACCTGCCCTCTTTAGGGTCAGGGAAGGTAAAGCAGTGAGGGAGAGGAGATGGGCACCACCCTCAATATGCTGGCCCCTAGAGAAGCTGAGGGCTCTGATGCCTCACTTCCCTATGACCACAAAGGTTATAGGAACACCTTTACTTTTTTACTGAAGATAAATAAGTACACGGTGCAGTGCAGTGATCATTAAATTTTCTAAAATCATTTCGGTGAAGATTTATCGACTATCAAGTTCCGATTATTAGGAATTCTCTTCCCACTCTATATTCAAAACACTTTATGGCTTCAAACACTGGTCTCAAGATTTACATGTTTCCAGAAAATGACTATCTAAGTAGCTGATCTTTAAGTAGACTGTGTTGTGATCAGTAGTTTGTGAAATTCCATGTAAGTGTGTTGAGAGAGAGAGCTTTCATGATGTGTCAACACTTAGTGCATTAAACTGGTCTCATGTAGTGAAGTTAGAAGAGATAAGCGTAGAGTAGAGGGAACGAGGGGGGAGAGAGAGAGTGTGTGTATGTGTCAGTGTGCGTTGCTCGAACATCCGATGTAGCATGTGTATGTGCATGTATGGGTGCTGTGTGAGTGTGAAGTGCATGCATGTAATCTTTATTCATGCGAGTGAGTTTCTCAAATCTGGGTCACTCATACCACACAACACAGTCAGCCACTCAACCAGCATGGGAATATGTGTAACATGAATAGAAATGTGTGCAGTAGCCATACTCCAAATCTTGAGCATCTTTCACTTTCATGAAGGGTCAGTACTCACCAGAAAGAGAAATGTGCTGCATGTGTTTATTGGTGTGTTCATTTAACTCGGGTCCTTCCACCGAAAAGTCCGTTTATCAGTGACATGTGTCTAAATAGTGATGTGTGCGTGTGTAGTGTCGTCCATCTGTGATGTTTGTGTGAGTGTGTGTGTGGGTGTGCGTGTGTGTGTGTGTTGGTTGATTCTTCAGTTTAACGTCCTTCCCCGAAAAGTGATATCAGATGGTTAGATGTGTGTGTGTGTGTGTGTGTGTGTGTGTGTGTGTGTGGTGTGTGTGTGTGTGTGTGTGTGTGTGATGTGTGGTGGTGTGATTTTGTTAGTCCTTGAAGTGTCGTGGTGGGTGTGTGTGTGTGGTGTGTGCATGGTGTAAGTTGTGTATGTGACATGTGTGTATTGTGGCGTGCGTGTGTGAGTGTGTCGTGTGTGTGTGTGTGTGTGTGTGTGTGTTGTGTGTGTGAGTTGTGTCTAGTTTAACATCCTTCCACGAAAAGTGATATCAGATGGTTGAGTTGTGTGTGGTGTGTTGTGTGTTGTGTGTGTGTGTTGTTGTTTTGTGTGTGTGTGGTGTGTTGTGTACTTTCTTTAATTTAACATCTGTTCACTCAAGGTGATATTAGACAAAAGATAGTGTTACAATATATAGAGAACGTGTGTGTGTGTGTGTGTGTTGTGTGTGTGTGCATGCATGCGTGTGTGTGTGTGTGTGTGTGTGTGTGTGTGTATGTGTGTTTACCTATTAATGTCTGTGCACGAGATAAAGAAAAAAAAAATACAAAGAAATTTTGGGAGGGATGGGGATGAGGGGGAGGGGGGGGGGGGGGGGGGGGGCATTGAACAGCTTAAACTGCAGCAAGAACAATTACAGAAAGTTTGCCAATAGGGCTTCTAACTAAACAACTAACTATCTCCAACATAACCACATTATCGGCCAATAAATGTTCAAATGACAAATTTGAAATCTTATCTATGTGTGTGTGTGTGTGTGTGTGTGGTGTGTGTGTGTGTGTGTGTGTGTGTGTGTGTGTGTGTGTGTGTGGTGTGTGTGGTGTGTGTGAGTGTGTGTGGTGTGTGTGTGGTGTGTGCATGTGTGTGTGAGTCTGTGTGTATGTGACATTGTGTGTTATGGGCGCATGCGTGCGTGCATGCGTGCGTGGGTGTGTGTGTGGGTGTGTGTGTGCATGGTTGTTTAACCTGGACATAAATAGGTAGCCACACTCCAAATTCAGAGCTTCTTTCTACTTTTATGGTGAGTATAGGTTGTTAAGTATGTAATAATGATACTACTACTACTATTTCTTCTTCTACTGGTACTACTACTACTACTACTACTACTAACTACTACTACTACTACTACTACTACTACCACCACTACGACTACTTCTACTACTATTACTACTACTTCTACTACCACTACTACTACTATTACCACTACTATTACAACTAAAATGACAATAATAACAATAACATATGGAGTTTATATACAGCGCTGAATCTTGTATATATAATAAACTTATCGTCAATGAAGACAACCTCAACATGTCATTTCAAAACATACCGGTTATTTTCGGTTCGTATTGTCATTTAAAAAAAGAAGAAAAAAAATGATAAGAGGATCTCCAGTGTTAGTTTCATCATGAATAGATATAAACGATATTCTGTAAGAATAAGTCATCCGTTATGAGAAAAAAATATTTTAAATATTTTTTATCTGTTTTCTTTTTCTTCATTGAATGCTCAGACAGCAACTATTGTTGTCTGTTATACGAGTGAAAATGCATCACGCTGCCGTTAAGACCCTGACAAGTCAGGCCCAGCACATCCGACTTTAGCGTGATTTGACCTTTTGTTCAGTACTATTGATGATGATGATTGATGTCTGTTCTTTTGTGGTGTGTGTGTGTGTGTGTGTGTGTGTGTGTGTGTGTGTGTGTGTGGTGATTTTTATGTGTATTATGGGCATGTGTATGTGTGTGTGTGTATGCGTGTGTGTATACACATAGTGTGTGTGTGAGTGTGGTGTGTGTGGTATACATGTATGTTTGCAAGTGGTTTTGTGTGGTACGTTTTAACATGTAAATGTATGTTATATGTGAATGTGTGCATGTATGCATGTAAGCATGCACGTGAACGTCATGCCTGCATGAGTGCATGCATGCATGTGTGCACATGTCTCCTACATGCATGTGTTTGTGGGCATACGCGTGGGCTTGCATACACACATGATTCACACACGCTCAACACACGCATAAAACATGCAGACTCGCCACTACCTGAAGTTTTGAGCAGCTCCCTGACTGAGAGGGGGTGGTACAGGGACACAGCCGCCCGCAGAGGGCCTAGCCATATGCGGAAAAAGTGCGGGAATTTCAGCATCAGGCCGTTTGTGTATCTCATGCGCTCTTCGTCCTCCTTCCCATGAAACTGCAGACCGCAACGCACGTCCAACGAAGATCACGACAATACAACACACACACACACACACACGCATACACACACAGCGGTCAGTCAGTGTCCCCCACTCTCAGCTGCTGTCCATTCCATCCCAGCCCAGCTGGTGCTGATTATTACAGCAGGAACTGACCACACTCGGACTTGGTAAAATAATAATAATAATAATAATAATAATGTATGGAATTTATATAGCGCTGAATCTTGTAAAGCAACAAATCAAAGCGCTCAGATGACATTTAAAAAAAATAAATTATCGAGGATAATGGAATAAGCACTCATGTGCTTTTTTTTACATCCAGTCCCCTTGTGTATATGCGGTTTTGTAAATTTTGTCATCTGTTCCCACCGGCACACAATGGCCTACTCTTTCGAAAAGAGGAACAGGATTTAACGTGTGCGCAAGGTGTTCTGGGTGTTCTGCATGTTGCTGGTTTGAGCCCTGTGTCAGCGTTTGAGTCCCATAATCATTTTTGACATTTTGTCTGGACATTCACTAGACCTTGACTTGACCTTGACTGCTGGTCTGGGTGCTAGTCTTTTGGATGAGCGTTTGACAAAGAAGAAACAGCTGTCACTACCCTGCTTTAAAAAAAAAAATCAATCATTTAAAAAAAAATTCCTGGAAATGAGTATGACTTGCCTTTTCTGGACTATTTTATTTTTTAGCGCCAATGTGGTCTCTCTGCCTACATTTATGTGTCATGGGTGTTCCAAAATCCTATTTTC
Source organism: Rapana venosa (assembly GCA_028751875.1). Lineage (NCBI taxonomy): Eukaryota > Metazoa > Mollusca > Gastropoda > Neogastropoda > Muricidae > Rapana > Rapana venosa. Next base: position 1,328,071 of record CM054151.1, read on the forward strand.
GTTTTTGAATTGTGAGTTTGATTTGAGAAAAAAACCCAGCCCCACCACACACACACACAAAATCAGAGGTGATAACACCTCAATATGTACCCATCTTTGTGCACCCATATATATAACAGACTTAAATAATCATGAATTATACATGTATTTATTCATTCATTCACTCATCTACTGTTAGCTTCCTTTACTGAGACAGTGAGAGAGATTGAGGACAGGATAGCTCAGCAATCAGAGCACTCGCTTCCCCCCAGCTAAGATTAAGCAGCATGGAGCATGGTTACCAAGTGGATGAGTGACTGTTCATGCGCCTTGGCTTCAGTACAGTCCCCCATTTGAAAATGGGTCCCTGCCCCTTTAGGTCTGGGAAGGAAAGCAGCGAGGAGGGGATGGCGCGGCCCTAAATTTTATGCTGGCCCAGAGAATTGAGGTCTCTGACACTCGATCCCCTACGACCACATGGGTTTATGGGAACATCTGACTGAGAGGATGGATTGCACTAGGGTAAAACTTACCCCAAAAACTACTGCCCCCCCTGAAAAATCACTGCAGTGCCCCCCTGACTCCTCAAGGAGTTATGAAAGAAGTCGAGTCACGGAGATACATTATAATATATTTTTATCCTTTCTTTCTTTTAAAAACCCCCAACAAATCCAGGTGTAAAATACTTATGAATAAACACATAATCAGGTGGACACTCGCCAACCACATAGATGCATAGTATACTAACTTCATGAGTAAACAACACACAAATCATGACACATGCAAACACAGACACACAATATAACCCCACCCCCCACATACAGTAACACATACTACACACACTATATATTATATATATACTACACTCTAAATGTACCAGTGATACACACACTCACTAAAACCACGTTGAAAACACACTAAATTAAAAACTAACACACTTTATAGTACTACACACAACACATATATAATATATATATATACACACAATATTAACTCCTCCACACACACCACCACACCAACCCACAACACACAACCCACAAAAACCACATGACAAAAAAACACACAAAACATTACCCCCCCACACACACACATTAATAATGATGATAATAATAATAATAATAATATAATAAAATAATAAGAAGAAGAAGAAGAAGAAGAAGAAGAAGAAGAATTTGTATGGAATTTATATAGGCGCTGAATCTTGTAAAGCAACAAATCAAAGTGCTCAATTTTTCCCCCGGAGGATAATGGAATAAAGCACTCATGTGCTTTTTAAAAAAATTATTTTTTTTTAACATCCAGTCCCCGTGTGTATGCAGTTTTGTAAGTTTTGTCATCTGTTCCCACTGGCACACAATGGCCTACTCTTTCGAAAAGCGGAACAGGATTTAACGTGTGCGCAAGATGTTCTGCATGCGTTCGCACACGGGGGCCTTGGTTTATAGTCTCATCTGAAGGACTTGGACATTCAGTTTGATTTTTTGGGTCAAACTGGAAAGAAAGGGCGAGGCTGGGAATCGAACCCAGAACCTCACAGTTTTACTTGTTGGCAGGCAAATGTCTTAACCATCCTGCCACTGTCCTTCCATTTACCCCCCCCACACACACACAGATACACAACACAACACACTACACAACACACTACACACACACACTACACAACACCATATATACACAACACACTACACACACACACCACACGTACTACACACGACAAAACACACCACACATACACAACACACTACACAACACACACACCCCCACACTACACAACACACTACACAACACACAACACGCACACACACTACAAACACACACACACACTACACAACACACACACACACTACACAACACACACACACTACACAACACACACACTACACAACACACACACTACACACAGACACACACAACACACTGACACACACACTACACTACACAACACGCACACAACACAACACACACACATACACAACAACACACAACAACACACTACACAACACACACACTACACAACACACTACACAACAAACTACACACCACCAAACCCTCTCACCACACACTACACACACACTACACAACACATTACACCACACACACTACACCACACACACTACACAACACACGTCACAACACACACTACACAAACACGTCAAAAACACACACTACACAACACACACAACTACACAACACACTACACAGCAAACTACACACCACCAAACCCCTCTCACCCACACACTACACAACACACACTACACAACACACCCACTACACAACCACACACACACTACACCACACACTACAAAACACACACACTACACACTGACACACACTACACAACAAAACACACTACACAACACACACCACACCACCAAAACCCCTCTCAGCCTCACCATGTGCAGGTTGCCCCATATCCAACTGAAGCTAGTTTCACCGGGCAGGGAGTTGAAGAACCGAAAGTAGGACCGGTACCACAGCAACCATCGCACCACCTTCACCGCCACAACCGTCACCACCAGCACCACGGCAGCCTGCAGCAGCGGTGACACTGTCACCATGTCCGCTGCCATTCTTCCGTTGTTGGCGGGTGATGACACGTCAGTGACAGTCACAGGGATCTGGGCACTGTCTGTGTGGAAGGAGAACGGCGTCGCTGCGATTGTGAGCGGGGAAATTTACTGTACATACAAATTGGCTTTGTAGTGTTAGAATATCTGTCTGTCTGTCTGTCTGTCTATCTGTCTATCTATCTATCTATATCTCTCTCTATATTATGTATATATTTATATATATATATATATATATAATATATATATATATATATATATATATATAAATAGGGAGGCACCGGGGTCGAGTGGTTTAGGCGGTCAACTCGTGATCCAGAGGTCGGGGGTTTGATCCCTGCTCGGCTCGGTGTTGTGTCCTTGGGAAAGACACTTTACCCTATTTTCCCCCACCCCCCCCGGGTGTACAAGTGGGTACCAGCTCTGCTGGGAAGTATCTGGCGACAGACTAGCGTCTGTCACAGGGTGGTGAAAAAACCATCAGTTCGCTTAACGCTACAGAAACCGGGATAAGCTCCGGCTCTATGGGCCTTCTGGCTCGAAAGAACATACTTTTTTTACATATAATTTATATTTTTTATATATATATAATGGGAGGGGATAGCTCAGTGGTCGGAGCACTCGCTTTCCCTCAGCCAAGTTAAGCAGCGTCAAGCGTGGTTACCATTGGATGGGTGACGTTTGCGCGCCTTGGCTTCAGTACAGTTCCCCCAGTTCACCCAGCTGTAAATGGGTACCTGCCCTCTTTAGGGTCAAGGAAGGTAAAGCACGAGGTAGAGGAGATGGCGCCGCCTCAATATGCTGGCCCCTAGAGAAGTGAGGTCTCTGACGCCTCGCTCCCCTACGACCTTATAGGTTAGGGGACTGCTTTACCTCCCTTTACATATAAAATATATAATATAATATATATTATATATTTATATATGTAATATATATATATATATATTTTATATTAATATATATATAAAGTCCTTCGGTGAGACTATAAAACCGAGGCCCCGTGTGCGAACACAGGCTGAGCATCTTGCGCACAAGGGTTAAATCCTGTTCCGCTTTTGGGAAGAGTAGGCCATTGTGGGGCCGGTGGAAACAGATGACAGAATTTACAAAACTACATACACCGGGGACTGGATGTAAAAAAGCACATGAGTGCTTTATTCCATTATCCTCGTAAAAAAGAAAAATAAATAAATAAAAAAAATAAAAAAATTTTAATATATATATATATATATATATAAATATTATATAATATATTATTATAAATATTATATATATATATAATGATTATTTTATGTGATGTGAATTGTCATTTTCATAAGAGTAGGCCATTGTGTGCCGGTGGGAACAGATGACAGAATGAATTTACAAAACTGCATACACATGGGGACTGGATGCAAAAAAGCACATGAGTGCTTATTCCATTATCCTCAAAATAAAAGAATAAAAGAAAGAAAGAAATAATAACGATTACAACAACAACAAAAACTAGAAAAAAGGGAAATAAGTTAAATTTATATAACTATTACTTTTTATCATTTAATTTTACTACTTACTGAATATTGTTAAAAATGTCTTCTAGACTGGCAACGTCCAGATTTCAACAACAACAAAAGCAACAAGAGGAAAGAAAACTAACCACTACTTTGTGTAATTTAATCACTACTTTTAAGGTACTTACTGACACTTTTATCTATTGATGTATTCTAAACCAGCAATATCCAGAGTTTTCCCCATCCACTAAAATTGACCGCAAGTTCAGTATACATACATTTTAACTAACTATAGAGTAATGGAGGTATACTCCTTTGAGCTTTTCCGTGATCAGGACAATATCATCATCATCATCATCATCAGACCCGTGACCTTGGCGGTCGTGGGGGAGACATGAAAGACGATGCCGTGGTAAGCCTCCTCCATCCATCTCGGTCCTTGGCTCTGCGCAGTAGTGCCGAGTCATTCATCCTGGTCCATTCTCTGATGTTGTCCATCCATGACTTGTTCTGTCTTCCCCTCTTTCTGCCACCTTCGAGTGTTCCCTGCAGTTTCTGTTTTTGGCAGAGTGTTGTGGCGGGTGACGTGGCCGAACCATGTCAGCTTTTTCTTCTTGACGATGGTGAGAAGGGTTCCCGTGGACCTGCCCGCCGTGTTATTTGACTCTTTACAAATTCATTGGTCTTTCGTTTTTCTCCAGGATATGCCCAGTAGTTTTCTATTTGGGATTTTGTTTCGAATGACTGGATTCGCTTTGTGCTCAGCAGTCAATGTCCAGGTTTCACTCCGTACAGCAGGATCGTCTCGAATTAAAGGGGTTTGTAGAGCTTTAGTTTGATTTGGGAAACTGATCTCTTTACTTTTCCATATGGTGGTGAGTTTTGTCATGGAAGATGTTGCCATGGCTATTCTGACTTTGATTTTTGTCGTCGATCGCCCGTCTTTGTGAGTGTAGCCCAAGGTATTTAAAAGCGTCTACCTCCTCCAGTTGTTGGCCGTTCACAACTTCATCGACTTCAAGAAGGCTTTCGACAGAGTATGGCACGAAGGCCTGTGGCAGGTCCTCAGAATGTTTGGCATTGAAGAAGGACTAGTGCAAACCATTCAAGCACTATACAACACCGCAAGCAGGACAATATACATTGGCTTAAATTCAAGTTACTGCCATAAATCATGATAAAAATGGCATTTATATAATAAAAATGATACTAAAATAATTTGACACTATACTACTATAAATTCAAGTTCTTGCCATCAATCATGATAAAAATGGCATTTATGATAAAAATGATACTAAAATAATTTGATACTATAGTATACTATAACTGTATAAGTACTTAATATTTCAAATATGATTTATAATAATGATGATGATCATCATCATCATTATAATCAGATGATGATAAAATGACAACAAAAATAACAATGAATAATAATACTACTATGAGTATGAGTATGAGGACATGTATTATTTTTAAACACATCTTGTAAGAACCAACCGAATCATTTGCACTCAAATCATTCAGACACATATTGATAATTGATAAAGCCTTATAGTTATAGGTAGTACTAAAGTTACACACACACACACACACCACACAAAAACACACACAGTGACACATACACACGTGACAACACACAATGACACACAAACACACCACACACATTGCGCGCGCGTACACACTACCAAACACACACACACACCAACAACACAAAAGCACACATTTTTCCATGACTACAGTCAAAGAAAAGATACTATAGGAAGAATAGACATGCTATAAAGTATTATTATTGAGTATGTAAACATTACCACAACCTGCCCACATTCATAGCAACTGTTGTCTGAAACATTCATACATAAAAGCAGAAAGAAGGCAAGCATACAACTAAGAGTTGAATCACAGTATTCTGAAAAACAAACAAATATAACATAATTCATATAGCTGATTGAATGTACTTCCTAAGTAAGTTCCTATTTCCAGCACCATTACTCAGTAAAGTCAGTTAGTACTCTCTTACTTCTTAATCCTGAGAATGACAACCAATATTATTACATAATAATCATATTTAGAATTTACTGGCAAATAAAGGTTGTTAATCCAAGCCTACTGAAAGTATACTTTATATATATATATATATTATATATATATATAATATATATATATATATATAGTAATATACACACACTGCGCGCGCGGCGCGCGCCACACACACACAAAACACACACACACACACACACACCACACACCAAAACACCCCACATAATATATATATTATATATAATAATATAATGACTTATGTTCATACAATTCAATGCTACAAGCCACACACACAGTGTCACATACACACACACAGTGACACAAGATTCAAGATTTAATTCCTTTCACCCCTTTTGGGGTATGGAGGATTACAAACAAATTGAACAGGAGAATACACCTAACAGCAATATACCCAAAAATAACATGAATACTAACAGTAACTGAAAAGCAAGAGTTCATCCATAATGATAAGCAAACAGTATTAATGACTCAATACTATTTTTAAGTATACACATTTCTTTAAAAGACATAATCTACACATATGAAACACACTCAAACATCCTCCCACACTTGAAACTTTTTTTTTTGGTGTTTTTTTGTTTGTTTGTTGTTGTTTTTTGTTTTGTTTTTTTGTTTGTTTTTTTTTTTGGGGGGGGGGGAGGGCAGAGTTTACAACATATCAGTTTAAATGTTTAAGTTGATTGATGTATTTACGGCAGTTACTTCAAGATCGTGTAGACAAGACCAAGATGACTAACAATTTACTCCATTAAAAAAAAACCTTACACTAACAATGCATGCAAGCACATCGAATCCTTTGAAATCACTTCCTTGATATTACACTATTCTTAGTATTTAAATTTTACAAAATAAAACATACGACAACAACGATGTCCACTGCACTTCATTTTTAATGATTAAAATATCCTTTAAAATGCGTTTTCACTAGCAATGCTTACTTGGTTTTGGATTGCATTAAGGTCCCAGCGGATTTATACTATTTCGGGACTGTGCCTCTAACAATCATCACTAACAATACTTACTTTGAAATGACGGCTTTTCTAGTTTCAATCTCGATGAAGATAAATTGAACTTTATCCTAGCAATTGCTAGAAGAGTTACTTCCCATCTATGGATCAGATGGGGGAAATAACTCTCGTAACAATTGCTAGGTTAAAGGTCAACAGTATTACTGATAATGATAAAGAATGTGGTGTGTGTGTGTGTGTGGGTGTGGTGTGTGGTGTGTGTGTGTTTGGGGGCGGGGTTGTGCGTACGTGACTACATGCACATGTGTGAAACTTGTGCATGTCTCTGTGTGTGAATGCCTGCGTCGGTGTATTTCTGTGTTGTCAAGTCAAGTCAAAATGATTTTTATTTAAGGGTTTAAAAGATTCAGTTTACATTCTTCTCCCCCCCTCCCCCCCCCCCCCCCCCCCCCCACCTGCCCTCACTTCTTTTGTTTTGTGTGTGTGTGTGGGTATGTGGGGTGTGTGGTGTGGTGTGTGTGTGTTTTGTGTTGTTGTTGTTGTTTACTTCCCAAATTTACTCTGTTCACTTTTAGTGATATTAGATGGATGTGTGTGTGGTGTGTGTGTGTGTGTGTGTGTGTGGGGTGTGTGTTTTGTGTGTGTGTGGGGTGTGTGTTTTGTGTTTTGGTCGTGCGTGCGTGTGTGGTTTCACAAGTGCGCAGTCGATCAATGTTTAAAAGTTGTTTAGTGCGTTCGTGCGTGATGGGTGCGTGGGTGCGTGCGTGGGTGCGTGCGTGTGTGTGTGTGTGTGTGTGTGTGGTGTGGGGGGTGTGTGTGTGTTTGTGGTGTTTTCTATTTCTAATTTTTATTCTTTATATCGAGGATAATGTCTGTGTGTGTGTAAATTTTTTTTTATTTTTTTTTTCTTTTAAATCGGGGAAATAATAAAATAAGCCCCTTCAGTTTTTTTTTTACATCTTAGTCCCCGTGTGTATGCAGTTTTGTTTAATTTTTGCTTTGTTCCTCCCGGCCAAAATTTGGCCTACTCTTACAAAAAGCGGAACAGGATTTAACGTGTGCGCAAGGGATTTTTTTTTTTTTTGGAGGTGGTTTGCACAGGGGGGCCTCTTTTTTATAGTTTCATGGGAAGGGACTTTTGGGGGGGACTGGACCCCGGCACTGAGGGTTTAACCCGGGTTTGTGTGTGGGTGTGTGTGTGTGTGTGTGTGTGTGTTTTGTTTTTGGGGGTTTTTTTCTGGGGGTGTGTGTTGTGTGTGTTTTGTGTGGCGTCGTGCGCGCGCCCCCGTGCTGGTAAATTTTTTTAAAATTTCATATTCATAAAAAAGGTGGTTCCCAACGCCAAAATAAAAAAAGCCACTTGAAAAAAAGAAAAAAAAAAGGGAAAAACTTCTTTTAAAATTTTTTTCCCCCACCCCACCACCACCACCACCTTTAAACTCATCACCCATCATCATCACAGCAGCAGCAGCACCCAGCCACCCCTTTTCCCATTTTCTGAAATCATCTTTCATCATATCAGCCCCGTGCCCTTTGGGCGGCCGGGGGGGAAACATAAAAGGACGATGCCGTGGAAAGGGCCTCCCCCCCAATCCATTCGGTCCTGGGCTCGCCTTATTTGCCGAGCCCATTCTCCTGGTCCATTTTTGGGATTTTGTCCACCCATGACTTTTTCTGTTTTCCCCCCCCTTCGCCAACCTTCGGGGTTTTTCCCTGCAGTACTGTTTTTCGATTTGTTTGTGGGGGGTAAAGGGGGAACCCATGTCAGCTTTTTTTTTTTGGGACGATGGGTAAAAGGGGTTTCCCTGGGGGCCCGGCCAGCCGGGGTTTTTTGGGGAACTCTTGACAAATTCTTGGGTCTTTCGTCCCCCAAAGGAAAATTTTGCCCAGTTTTTTCCCTATGGCATTTTTGTTTCAAAACTGGATTCGCTTTGCGGTTTCGAAATTTCAATGTCCGGGTTTTAAATTCCGAAACAGCAGGATCGACTGAATTAGGGTTTTGTAGAGCTTTTATTTTTAAATTTGGGGGAAACTGATCTTTTACTTTTTTTTAGGGGGGATTTTTGGTCAGGGAAGAGGGTTGCCATGGCTATTCTGACTTTGTTTTCTGTTTTCCAAATCCCCCGCCCTTTTGTGAGTGTAGCCCCCCCGGGGAAGGGTATTTTAAAACCCGTTTTTTAACCTCCTTTAGTTTTTTGGCCCGTTCTTTGAAAATTTTTTAAGCGTTGGCATTGCTCGTGCTGTTAAACAATTTATTTATTTTTCTCCGACTCCCCCTCCATCCCATAGGGCCCAGCTCGGGTTCCTAAAGTCTGGTCGTAAGATCTTGCAGTTTGGGGTTACTTCCGCCCTTGAGGTAAATTGCCCCTTTCGGGAAAAACCCGAAAGTTTTGAGGGGTTTTTCCGCCAAGGGGAAGAGGGTTTGGTGTGGAAGCATGGAGGGTCTCTCTCATGTTGTTTTCCAAGAAACAGATTGAACGGGGACGGGAGATAACAGGCACCCCTTTGTGGGGCCCCCCAAACGGGGCTTTTGAAGTAGTCTCCGACCTGATTGTTCAGAAGGACTGCCTGCTTGCAGTGTTTGTATAGTGGGTTGAATTTGGTTTTTCCCCTAGTCCTTCTTCAATGCCAAACAAATTTTGAGGGCCTGCCACAGGCCTTTTGCCATACTCTGTCAAAAGCCTTCTTGAATCGATGAAGTGGGGAACAGGGGCTCTCTGATGTTGGGGATGTTTTTCCATCTTATGTTGGGCAGTTAAAAACTGTTCGAAATTTTTACTCCTGGGCCCCCGGGCCCTTTAAAACCCCGCTTTTTCCTCTGCAAGGTGTTCTTTTTGGGCCCCTTCTTGAGTCATTTCAAAATAACTTTGGGGCATGATCTTGTGGCGGGGGCCTTTATGAGGCCTTTATTGGGTTTTATAGTTTTTTCAAATTTGGCCCAAATTCCCCCCTTTTGGGGGGGGGTATGATGAGTGTTTTTGCCATTCGGTTTGGGCCCCGGGGGGTTTTCTCCCAAAAAACTTCTGACAGTAGCTGTAACATAAAGTTATGACTGTTTCGCCACCATGCGAGCATCCCGCGGTATTTTTGTCTGCTCCCGGGGCTTTCCTACCCCGGGAAGCTGCGGATGGGTTTTTTCCCCTTTTTCCCCAGTAAAAGGTAAGGGGGGAGGGTTCTTTTTGTGTTGCTGCTTTCCCCTTTTTTTATGTCTTGTTTAGGTTGTATTGGGGAGTTGTTAAAAAAATTTCCTTAAAATTTGAAAAATAATTTAGACCACTGTTCAATTTCAGTGGCTTTTTGTGAATAGGTTTCCGGGAGCTGTCTTCAATAAATGAAGATTTGGGGGTTTTTAAAGGGGGTTTTTTGATTTTTTCCCTTTAGGGGTGTCGTTTTGGGTTTTTTCTGTTGCCCACTTCATGTTTTTTTCCGATCTCATCACTTTTATCACTGATCCACTTCTCTTGGCCTTTTTAAAAATTTTACTTCTTTACGGAAATTTTTGGCCCCCCGGGGGTTTCCTTTTGGGTTTGGGGAAAACCTGGTTGGTTTTTAGGTTTCCTTCTTGGGTTTTGCAGAGGGGCCCAAAAATGTCATTGGGATCCTGGCTGGTGTTTTTCCTCTGCGACCGAAATACCTCCCCCTGCTGTTTTTGGGGCCCGCCCCATTGAAAATTTTTGGTGGGTCCTTGATATCAAATTTTCCCCGGAGGGGGTTTAAAGCTGCAAAAAAAAACCGCCAAAATTCCCTTAGCTTGGAAAAATCTCCTCACTTTTGGAAACTTTCAAATTTGTCCCCGTCAAATTTTATACGGGGGGGTTTGCAGGGTTTTTGTTTTTTCTTTTAGCTTAAATTTTTAAAACCCGCAGCCATTTTAAGTTCGTGGTTTGCTGGGCCCATGGGCAGCTCCAGGTAGGGTTTTTGTTCTGGCTTTTGTTGAAAAGGGATTTGAAGCGCCGTTGGGGTTAAATAAAATCTATTTGGTTATGGACTTTCCCTTTGGCGCATGCCAGGTTTTCCTCCTTGACTGCTTGTGGGGGGGTAGAGGGGTTTTTTTGGGGAATGGTAAATCTGTGGGGGCAGGGAAACTCCAGGGAACGTAGCCCCTTCGTTGGTTTTTCCCCATTTTCAAAAATGCCATTTTTTTCTTTTTATACGTAAAAGTAATTTTCCCACACTTCTTAAGTTTTTACTTAAAAAAAAGGACAACAACAAAACAACCCAATGGCAAAAGACAGCCCGCAAAAAACCCCCCAACAACCATAACAACGGAATGAAAAAACAACAAACAGCTACAACAAAAAAAATGACCTTTCAGCAGCAGCAGCAGCAGCACCACCCCCACCACCACCCACCCCCACCAACACCCACCACCCCCCACCCCAAATTTTTGCATGAAAAAAGTTTGAAAAAAAAGCCCATGCAAAAAGTGGGGTTTTTAAAGGGGAAAACTGGGGGCATTAAAAAATTTTTTGGGTTTTTGGGGGGAGAAAGGAAAAACCCCTTCCCCAGTGGGGGAATTTACTGTTGATGTAAATCATGATATGATCACCATACAGTAGTTCAGGAGCATTATTGTATTTTTGGGACTGGGTATCTAGGGATGTTTGTAAATTTTTTTCCCCTGACTTGTCTCCCCTGTCCTCTCTGCCCGTGTGTGTGTGTGGTGTGGTGTGTGTGGTGGGGAGGGGGAGGAGAGATTTGAGAGGAATTTTGAGGAAGAGGGGGGAGAGGGAGAGGGGGAAGGGGGAGAGAGAGAGGGGGGAGAAGAGGGAAGAGGGGAGAGGAGAGAGGGAAAAATTTTTTAACGGGGGGTAAAGGGGGAAAAAGCCCCCAAAGGGGGGTTTTTTTTCAAATTAAGAAAACCCGGAGGGGGTAAACTTAAAATAAAAATAACCCAATAAAAATTTAAGGGTAAATTAGAAACAAGGAAAAACCCTTTTTCAAAAACAGGGAACAAACCCCCCAAAAAAAAGCCCCCCCTTTTTTTTTAATTTAAAAACCACCCCTCCCCCGGCCCCCCCAAAAAAAAAATTCCCAAAACCCCTACCCCCCCCCCAAAAACCCCCCACCCCCCCCCCCCCCCCTCCCCCCCCCCCCTCCCCCCTCCCCCCCCCGGAAAACCCCCCCCACCCCGGGAAAAAACCCCCCCCCCCCGGGGAAAAACCCCGGAAAAGAAAAAAAAAAAAACCCAACCCCCGAACGTAACCAACCCCCCCCCTAAAACCCCCCCCCCAAATTTAACCCATTACTGTCTATTCCCCCCCCCCCCCTTTAAAACTTTAAAGGGGGCCCCCCCACCCCCTTCCCCGACCCCCCCCCCCCCCCCCCCCAAAAAAACTAAAAAAATTAAAGAAAAAAACCCCTAACCAAACCAAAAAACCCAGTGAGGAAAAAAACCCGGGAGAAAAAAACCCCAAAAAAACCCAAAAATTAAAAACCCCGCAAAAAAACCCCGGGTTAAAAAGCACCATGATTGAAAGGGAAATCCGAAAAGAGAAAAAGGGAGAGGGGAGGAAAAAGGGGGGGAGAAGGGAAAAGGGGAGAGAAGGGGGAATGAAGGGGAAAAGAGAAGGGGAGAGAGAGAGAAAACAGAAGCGCTGGCACATTTTTTTATTGTTTTTTTCCCCCTCCTCTTCCCCCCCCCCTCCCCTATTGGGCCCCGGCCCTTTTATTTGTTGCTTTACCCAAAATTCCGCGCAAAATAAAATTCCCCTACATTTTATTATTATTTAAAAATTTTTATTATTATTTTTTATTATTTTTTTTATTATTATTATTACCCCTTCCCCCTCATCCTTTTTTCTTTATCCTCATCCCACCCTCATTATCTCAACATCATTTGTCGTCGGGCCCCTCCTCCCCTCATCATCATCAAACGCCGGGCGTCGTCGTCGCCGCCTCCCTTTATCAAACATCATCAACATCATCATCAAAAATTTTATATTAAAATATAAAATATATATATTTATTAAAAAATTTATGTTTTTTTTTTTTTTTTTTTTTTTTTTTCTAAACTAAGATAAATTAAACCGAGATCATTTGTCTAAGAATTTTAAAAAAAAAATTTGCTTTGCTTTATAGATCGAGGCCAGTTTTTGTGTTGGGGTTTTTTGTTCGCTGTTGTTGCTGCCACTGTTGTTATTGTGCTGCTCTATTGTTTTTGTTTCTGCTGCCTTTTAGTTGTTTTTACTTTTGCTGTTGGGTTTTTGGGTTTTTGTTAATGCTGCATTTTTGTTGTTGGTGCTGGGGGTGTTGTTGTTGTTGCTTAAAGCTGTTGTTTTTGCTACCGTTTCTACTGCTTACTGCTATTTTTTTTGCTCTGTTGTTGTTGTTTTTGTTGCTATTTTTTTTTTTTTTTTTTCGTATAACTGCTGCTACTGTTTTTTTTGTTTGCTGCTAAATTTTAGTTAATGTTTTCTATTTTGGTTTTTCTTATCGCTGCTGTTTTGCTGTTTTCTGCGTTTTCTGTTATTACTGTTTGGGTATTGGGAACTGTTACTGCTGCAAATTTTGTCGCTGTTGCTGCTTTCAGTTTCTGTTGTTGCTGCTATCCTTTTTTGTTATAAAAACTTAGTTTATCTCTAGCAGTAAAAAACAGTTAGGTTTTTCTAACAAGAACCCGGGGAATTAGTCAAATATTGGGAAAATTTTAATAGTTTATTTTTCTTAAAAAACCCCGCAAGATAGTTTTAAAATAAAAAAGGGGTCCCCAAACCCCGTGGTGGGGGGGGCGAGGGCCCTCCGGGACCTCAAATTCTCTAGGGTCCCCCGCATATTGGGGCGGGCCCAAATCCTCTCCCTCGCGCTTTTCCTTCCCCGACCCTAAAAAAGGGCCCGGTAAACCCCTTTCAGCTTTGGGGGAACCTTTGGGGGGGCTGTTTCGGGAAACCAAGGGCGCAAAAGGTCCACCCCTCCCAATGGGAACCACACTCGATTTTCGCCCTTTAAACCCCAGATAGAAAGCAATGCTCCACCACTACGATCTCGTTTCCCCCCTTTAAAAAGTTTTTAAAAACAACAATAATAGTTTAATTTTTGTGCCCTTTGTTAGGCATTTTTACACTTTAAATTTTAAAATGCACAGGTTTTTTTTTTAAAGTATAAATTTTCCCCAACCTTGCAAAAAAAAACCCAAAAAACCCGAGGTTTTTTCCCCCTTTTCAGCAGAGTGAGGGTATTCGGCCCAAATTTACAATTTTTGAAGTAATTTTTTTGGGTTTTTAAACATCGACAAATTTTCGACTTGGGGGCTAAAATCACTCGGGCAGGTTTTCCGTGTCGTTTTTTTGGGTGGATTTTTTAAAAAAACTTTTGAATTTCGGGCTTTTTTAAAAATTTCAAAACTGAAATTTTTTTGTCCCTTGTGTTTCCCACGATTACCCCCAAAAAGGGCCCTCTTTTCACGCCCGCCCTCTTTTTTACGTATAGGGGACAGTGGTTTTAAAAGGTAACACACTTATTTAGGGACCTAAAAAAAGGTTTTCGAGTTTTATTCCCCCCCTGAATTTTTTATTGTATTGCGTTATTTCTGTTTGTATTGTATTGTACTGTACTTTTATTGTTCGGTATTTTTGTATTGTATTTCATTGACCGCATTGTACTGTATTGTATTGTATTTTACAGTAAGGGCTTGTTTTTGTACCCGCATTGTATTTTTATTTTTTTTTCATTGCATTTCACTGTATTGTACTGTCCCTTTTATTTCATGGCGTGCAATTTTAATGCATTGCAAATTTCTTTTCATTTTTAT
>CM054151.1:1347885-1350385 GCA_028751875.1 Rapana venosa
TCAACTGAATCTGAAACTGAAGAAATAAAAGAAGATGGTGGCGGAGAAGAGCATTGAAATTCATAAAACCATAGGGTAACCTTGAAGGAATGGTCCCTCAAAAATGAATGTTCATCCTTTCAACTCAATATGTCCCTGTTGTCTCCTCACAGGCATACGGGCCATTTAATGGACCAGCCAGTCCATTTATCCTGCTGCTGTTGCAGAGAAAGACTTTCGCTGGGAGGTTGGAGAGAAAGACTTTCGCTGGGAGGCAGAAGAGATCTTTGGTAAGAAAAAAATGTGTGACCAATTATGCAACTATAAACTTTGAAAACGTCGAGTGTTTAGGCAAGGGATTGAGGGGATAGGTAAAAAGGTAAAGGTAAAGGAGTCCCATAGCCTATAAGGTCGTAGGGGAGCGAGGCGTCAGAGACCTCACTTCTCTAGGGCCAGCATATTGAGGGCGGCGCCCATCTCCTCTCCCTCGCTGCTTTACCTTCCCTTATGCTAAAGAGGGCAGGTACCCATTTACAGCTGGGTGAACTAGGGAAACTGTACTGAAGCCAAGGCACGCAAACGGTCACCCATCCAACTGGTAACCACGCTCGACGCTGCTTAACTTGGCTGGGGGAAAGCGAGTGCTCTGACCACTGAGCTATCCCGTCCCCTCTAGAGGGGAGCTACCACTGAGAAACTTTATGGATAGAAACGTAAACGCAAACGCAAAGGCAGTTTTATTTACTTACTCACTTATGTCCATCTATAGCTTTTACTATCTTTTGTTCATTAATTTTTTTTTTTTGGGGGGGAGGGGTTATTTGGAGGCCACACTACTCACTGAGCTACCCCGTCCTCCCCTGAGAGGATAGTAAAAGCAAAAAGGTAAAAGTGTCCACCAACCTAAGCGGTGGTAGGGGAGCAAGGTGTCAGAGACCTCAGCTTCTCCAGGGGCCAGCATATTGAGGGCGGCGCCCATCTCCTCTCCCTCGCTGCTTTACCTTCCCTAACCCTAAAGAGAACAGGTACCCATTTACAGCTGGGTGAACTGGGGGACGGTACTGAAGTGAAAGCGCGCAGTCAGTCACCCATCCGATTGGTAGCCACGCTGGACGCTGCTTAACATTGGTTTGGGGAAAGCGAGTGCTATGACCACTGAGCTATCCTGCACCTGAGAGGATAGTGAAGATCCAAACAGACGGTAAGATAATGGACATCAATGACCATACTTAAAGAATTTGTAAACTTGATAATTTGTGGATTATTTGAGAAAAATCATAATGTGTATGTAGTGAAAAAGTTAATTCGTTCTGCAGTTTGCAAATATAACTGTAACATATCTATCTATCTATCTATCTATCTATCTATCTATCTATCTATCTATCTATCTATCTATCTATCTATCTATCTATCTATCTATCTATCTATCTATCTATCTATCTATCTATCTATCTATCTATCTATCTATATCCTTAGTATGTCGAGGGAAAGGGAATTATACAATTGTGTAGGGAAGACCTTCAGCGCAGGACAGCATTTGTCAGGGCCTCAGGAGTTTCCTGTCTGAGCGTTCGAGGAGTAAGAAGAAGAGAAGAAGAAGAAGAAGAAGATGATGAAGACGAAGAAGGAGAAGGAGAAGAAGAAGAAGAAGGAGGAGAAGAAGAAGAAGAAGACGAAGAAGAAAAGAAGAAGAAAGGGGGAGAAGGAAGGAGGGGAGGAGGAGGAGGAGGGGGAAGGGGGAAGAGGAGGAGGGAGGAGAAGAAAGAAGAAAAGAAGAAGAAGGAGGAGGAGGAGAAGAAGAAGGAGGGGAGGGGAGAAGAAGGAGGAGGAGGAGGAGAAGAAGAAGAAGAAGAAGAAAAGGGGGAGGAGGAGGAGAGGAGGAGGAGGAGGAGAAGAAGAAAAAAGAAGAAGAAGGAGGAGGAGGAGGAGGAGGAGGAGGAGGAGGGAGGAGGAGGAGGAGAAAGAAAGAAGAAGAAGAAGAAAGAAAATGAAAAAAAGGAAGAAAAAGAAGAAGAAGAAGAAGAAGAAGAAGAAGAAGAAAAGAAAGAAAAATGCAATTGCCCTAACCTCTGGTTGATTGGAGAGGTTGCGTGAGTTTGGTGGAGGTTGCTGTGAGTGTATTTCTGAATGTGTATGACTTGTAGAATAATAATAATAATAATAATATATGGAATTTATAGAGCGCTATATCTTGCAATTACAAACCAGAGCGCTTCCATTCAATCTGCTCCCACACAAAAAAACCAACAATGATTAACAATATTCTAAACAAATTCAAATGGGACACAAAACACTCCCACACACACACACACACACACACACACAAAAACACACACACACACACACACACACCACACACACACACACACACCACACCCCACACAACACCCACACAAAACACACACACACACACACCACAGGTTGTACATTTCAGCAGGGTGTTGGAATTTTGGCTTTCAAAGGCAGGGACAGACATGAGATGAAACAAGAGGGAAAAATCTTAGGTTGACTGTGGTGATTC
>CM054151.1:1380385-1382885 GCA_028751875.1 Rapana venosa
CAAGTTTGCCTGTGACTTGAAATATGGTTCTTACTTGCTAAAGCGCTACTAAAATCTCCACGCAAGCTTTAACACAGTAAGAAACATTCACTGGAACAATTTCTACGCAACACTGCATTCATCAAACAACAATCTGCAAACAAAAAAGAAGAAAAAAGCTTTCTTATAACTCAGGTATCCACTTTGGTCAAACCGACTCGCTCCCCAACCGGAAGCTGGCTGCTGGCAGGCGCAGCGGAAGCGGAAGTGATGTTGGCAGTAAACGCTGACGTCACCGCTTGGACGCCCACTTCCGCCGACGTCGCCACAGCGCGCCACACAACGACAGAGAGGACAACCACGACAGAAGCCGACAACCCCACTCCCAGTATAACCTGGTTTCCAGTGTCATCCAACCACGAAGAGGAAGACTCGGTATCTGAATCTTTCACCGAAGAACTATTGATGTTTGAGGCCAAAGAGCTTGTTGAGGTCGTAGAAATTGAGGCGGTAGCTGTTGAGGACGTGGCTGTTGAGGGCGTAAGTGTTGAGGACGTCGAATTTGAGGCCGGCGTGGAATCTGAGGTCGTAGATTCCGTACTTGAAGAATTGCTGTTTGTAGTTGATGATGTAGCTCCAGTATTCAGCGTGGATGCTGTTGTCGTTGTTGTTGCGCTTGTGGTGGTGGAGGTTGTAGTGGTGATGGGGGTTCGGGTGAAGACGGGTACAAAACTGTAGGCCCAGTTTGTGTTCACGCCATATTGAATGACCTGGGTTGGAAAAGAGAAAAAAGTGTGAAGAATATGATTGTGGTAATTATTATGTACAGTATGTTGAAAAAACATACTCGACTAAAGAGAAAAAAACACAAGTGTAAGAGAGAGAGAGAGAGAGAGAGAGAGAGAGAGAGAGAAGAGAGAGAGAGAGAGAGAGAGAGAGAGAGAGAGAGAGAGTGAGTGAGTGAGTGTGTGTGTGTGTGTGTGCGGTTGCGGGGAGGGGGGATGGTGGAAAGAAAGGGTGTTAAATCTAAATGAGTATTTGTCTTTTTGAACTCCTCTCTCTCTCTCTCTCTCTCTCTCTCTCTCTCTCTCTCTCTCTCTCTCGCACACACATGCACAGATGATGATGGTCATTTATCGGCTTTGTATTACCTAAACTACAAACGCATACTTTTCAAGTCAAAGAAGCAGAAGAGAAACCAAAACAAAACTAAAATAAGCCAAGTAACCAGTCAACCAAACCAACCAACCAACCAAAACAACCAGCCAACCCTCCAACAAAGTAGCCTTCACCAACAAAGTAACCAACCAACCAACCACCAACCAACCAACCAACCAACCAACCAACCAACCAACCAACCAACCAACCAATAAAATAACCATCCAACCAACAAACTAATCAAATAATCAACCAATCAACCAACCAATAAACTAACCAAGCAACCAACCAACTTATCACCCAAGCAACCAAGCAACTGACCAAGCAATCAACCGACGGAATAATCAACCAACAAAGTAACCATCAAACTAAGTTGCCAACTACGTAAGCAAGCAAGCAACCAACCAGCCAACCAGCCAACCAGCCAGCCAACTAACGAAAGATCCAACCAAGAAGCCACCAACCAACCATCTAACTGTATAACCAATCACCCAACTAATCAACCAACTGAATAACGAACCAAGCAGCCAACCGAATCTCCAAACAACCTACTTACAAAGTAACCATCAAACCAAGTAACCAGCCAGCCAGCCAACCAACCAACTAGTCAACCAACCAGCCAGCCAACCAACCAACCACCAAATCAACCAACTAGTCAACATACAGCCAACCAACCAACCAGCCAACCAACCAACCATCAACCAACCAACCACCAACAGCCAAGCAAACCAACCATACCAGCCAACCAAGTAACCAACCAACCAACTAAACAACCAACTAAACCAAATATCCAAATATCTAACCAACCAGCCACCCACTCACCCACCTAACCAACCAACCAACCAACCAACCGCCAACCAACCAACAAACCAACCAACCAACCAGCCAGCCAACCAACCAAACAACTAAACAACCAACAATCCAAATGTCCAAATATCTAACCAACCAGCCACCCACTCACTCACCTACTCACCCACCTAACCAACCCAACCAACCAACCAACCAACCACTCACCCACCTAACCAACCAACCAACCTACCGACCAACCAACCAACCAACCAACCAACCAGCCAACCAACCAACCAACCAACCAACCAACCAAACTTCCTCTTTGTACCATGACACTCACCATAAACGCCTCGCCACTACTATGCTCAAGGTAAACGTTTGCGAAATAAACAGAGTGACGTAAGAGTAGGTGACGTCAGACTGAAACGTACTCCAGCCCGTCACAGCGAACTGGGTTTGGTTGTTGTAGGTCATGGTGACGCCGCTGGTGTATGACGTCATAATCACCACGCTGACGTATTCGGGACGCGTCAGACTGCCGTCAACTTCTTTGATGACGTAATAGTTGGTCCAA
>CM054151.1:1405385-1412885 GCA_028751875.1 Rapana venosa
CTCCCCCCTCCTCTCCCCCACTCTCTCTTTTTATGTGTCCCCTGGATAAAACTCTTATTTATTATCTTTTTTAATGTTTTAAATTTTTGTTGTTGCTAAGAATGCTGGAATTACTCGTTCGAACCTTGGCCTCCAAAGCCTGACATATTAAGAAGGGGAATATAAAAAAAACCCAAAAAAAAAACAAAAAACAAAACAAAAAACAAAATCCCTTTCGGGTCAATAATTATATGGGCCGGGCCTCTGTCTTAAGCTTAATCTTTTAATCCACTTCGTGTATGCAGACAGACGACGTGCACTGAACTGCACTACAAACTCCCTTCGCCGAGTAGGTTTAAGTCCAACAAGGATTTAATCCTAACTGATCCAGATGTCGAGGGTTTTAAATGTCGCGACGTTTGTGTAGGTTGATGGGCCACTACACGAAATAACAACAGTCCCTGAAGTCGGAATGCGGCTACCTTCATGGTAGGGCAAAATTGATACGTGGTTGTGTGTGTGTGTGTGTACGCAAAAATCTCACCATTGGTGAACCTCGAAGCTCTAGCCGAGGAACGGCAAAAGAAAAATATAGTTTTAAAAAAGTAAATCTCTCTCTTTCTGTCCTTCGGATGAGACTATAAACCGAGGCCCCGTGTTCGAACGCATGCAGAACATCTTGCAGCACACGTTGAATCCTGTTCCGCTTTTCGGAAGAGTAGGTAGGCCATTGTGTGCCGGTGGGAACAGATGACAAAGTTTACAAAACCGCTCACAGGGATTGATTAAAAAACCTTGAGCAATTCATTATCCTCGATATAAAAGAATAAAAAACAAAAAATATAGTCATATATCTGTATATACAAATATAATCAATCTAACAATTCTTATCATTATCTATCTATCTATCTATCTATCTATCTATCTATCTATCTATCTATTATCTATCTATCTATCTATCTATCTATCTATCTACTATCTATTTACTATCTATCGATTATCTATCTATCTATCTATCTACATCGATCTTCGATCTATCTCATATATCATGATCTATCTATCTATCTACCTATCTATCTATCGATCTATTATCTATATATATCGATCTCGATCTATCGATCTATCTACTATCTATCATCGATCGATCTATAATCGATCTATCTATCCTACTATCTCTATCTATCTATCTCTATCTATCTATTATTATATATATCATCTATATTTATCTATCTATCTATCTATAAGGCACATAGATTCGTTAGCTATTTATTTTCATATACAATTTTTTTACCACAATAATTTTCATATGTTTTCCTTCTCTCTCTATTTTTCATCTTTTGCTTGCAGCAGCAGTAGATCACAAGATATCTATTTATTCTTAGGGCAGCAATAGACACTTCTGAATTATGGAGGGTGTTTTGCTGTTAGGTACCACAGAGCATGAGTGAGGGAGGATTCAAACACTGCCGGGACCTCTGAAGAATGCTCAACCAGGAGCCGAAACTCGAGTCAGGTCAGGCCAAAGGCATGGTCCTTGATTATTTTCCCAAATGTTACCTTCAAATTTTTATCTTGTAGTGAATTTTTTCTTCTTTTTCGAATCTTGGACAAAAATCATTTTTATGATGGGAATGAAGTTGTAACTGGTTACCTGCACTTGTATTTCCTCACTATATTTCATCAATTCTCTCTCTCTCTCTCTCTCTCTCTCTCTCTCTCTCTATATATATATATATATATATAGTATGCACATAAACATAAAGTGTCTAAATACCGTAACATGTGCTCATGCGCTGTAATAAGTTCGTGTGTGCTTGGCTGTGCGTTTGCATGTATGTGTAGAAAATATGTGTATGTATGTTTGTGTGTGAGAGAGAGAATTTGAATTAGTTAAAACTAACTAAAAAAGAGGGAAGGGGGGGGGGGGTACCCAAATTCTTACATTTTTTTTAAAGACTTATCTACAGCAATGCTACAATTGCCATTCGATCTCATACTTTATTAATCTTTTACATACTCTCTTTACTCTCTCTCTCTCTCCTCTAAATATATATATATATATATATATTGAAGGTATTGGGTGATGGTTAGATAGTGACAACACCAGCTAATCCTTAAATAAGAAAGAAACACACAACACGCATTTAGCGCACGTAAAAGAACCCACGACAACAAAAGAGTTGTCCCTGAAAAAAAAGTCTAAAAAACCGCCAATCTGACAGGGAAGCAAATACGCATGTGGACAGAAAAGGGAAAGAGTGGCGCTGCTCTTGTGGCGACACGCTCTCCCCTGAGAGAGCAGCCCGAATTTCACGCCGAGAAATCTGCTATAGCTTAAAGTGGTTTGCAAACGAAACACTTTATTTCTCAAGAAAATAAAAACATAAATGCATGAATGACATAAACAAAATCTATGGATCGTCTTGTATTTAACGTCTGTTCGCTATAAGTGATATTAGACGGAAATCTATGGACACTTATATGAATAACTAGTAAACACAATACCGTTAGTCTGAATAAGTTAAGAAGTCAACTATTGTATAATATTGCAGATTTGGTTCCTGTTCTTCGGCAAGATTTTCAAGGATCGCCAATGCTGAGATTTTGCGTATGCCACGGTTCATTTTTTTCACCATTTATGTATCTGCATTCTGACTTCGGGAATGGTGTGTTTAAACTCAACACCTGCGTGTACGCGATTAAAATTTTTATTTTTTACAATTTTATCATCCGTTCCTACCAGCTCCCCCCCCCCCCCTAAAATGGCCTACTCTTCCGAAAGGTGGAATGGGGTTTTAACGTGTGGGCAACATGTTCTGCAGATATTAATAATAATAATAATAATAATAATAATAATAATAGATGGAACTTATATAGCGCTATATCTTGCAAAGACAAATCAAAGCGCATGCATTCAACCTAATCTTACACAGTCATGCAATCAATGATAAATAATCAATAGTTTAAACAAACAGATATTTACAAACATGGTAGGCTGCAGACAAAATCTATGAAATAACATTTCAATAGTCAACTGTTTTTCAAAAGCACACACACACTCACACAGGTCGTATACTCTATCAGGGTGGTAGGACATGGGTTAGTGAAGGTGGGATAGTTCTGATATGAAACAGGAGGGGGGAAATCTTAGGTTTGAAATAAATATGTCTTGAGGCTGGATTTAAAAGTGTCATAACTAGGTTTCTCGCGGGGAGAGAGAGAGAGAGAGAGAGAGAGAGAGGAGAGAGAGAGAGAAGAGAGAGAGAGAGAGAGAGAGAGGGAGCTCATTCCAGGTTGATGAACCCGAAATAGAGAAAGAGGGGCGGACAACGGTGGATTGGATTCACGCACGGCGCCTTGGTGTATAGTCTCACCCCAAGAACTTTGACATTCAGTTCGATTTTCTCGTCAAACTGGGAAGAAAGGGCAAGGCTGGGAATCGAACCCGGAACCTCACGGTTTACTTGTTAGGCATGTGAACGTCTTACCTTGACCTATCACCTTCCTTGTTATGTTACATATATTCATGTCAAAATAAAAAACAGCAACAAAACAATATAACGACCATCAATAACTGTCCAAGCAAAAAAGTAAATTTCTCGAAATCTTTTTTTTTTTCGTCATTGAACGCTCAGACAGCAACTACTATTTTCTGTCATATGAGCGAAAATGCGTTGCGCTGCCGTTAAGCGCCTGACAAGTCAGGCCCAGCATCCAACTCTGGAGAGGGAGAAATTTGTTACTTGTTATGTCTTTCTGGAGAAATAAAAAGGCAGCAGGAGAATGGACCAAGAAGGCAGAAAATAGACAAGAAGGAGATGGGAGGAAGAAAAGGAAGAAGGAAGAAGGAAAGAGAGGGATAGAAAAGAGGAATTCCTAGCACAGAATTTCCAGAAGGTGGGGATGCTGTTTATACTGATAGGCCCCAGACATTCCCGCGGGGAAAAAAAATCTCTTAAATGAAAGTGTAAACAAAGAATGGCAAAAAACCCCTAAGCAATACAAAATAGATAAACGAAATAACAGAAAAAAATGAATAAGATAGTGAAGCAAGGTATGAACGAACAGATAGAAAAAAAAAGAACGAATAAAAGAACAAAAAGAATAAAAGAAGAAGTTAACGAAATTCAATTCAATTCAAATACTTTGTCATTTTCATATTTGTTGTTGTTTCTTTTTGTATGGCTTGTAACCCATGCGAAGTTCTCTCTTTGTGAGTGGGACAGGATAGCCTGGTGGTTAGAGTGATGTGCATTGCGCTCGTGATCTGCTGACCCGGGTTCCAATCTCGTTCAAGAGGATTTTCCCTCTGGAGTTAACGTCAATACCGACTCCACTCCCTCTAAAAGTCCTTCGGATGAGACTATAAACCGAGGCCCCGTGTGCGAATGCACGCAGAACATCTTGCGCACACGTGAAAACCTGTTCCGTTTTTCGGAAGAGTAGGTCATTGTGTCCCGGTGGGAGTGGATGACAAAATTTACAGAACTGCATACACACGGGGACAAGATGTTAAAAAAAGCACATGAGTGTTTATTCCAATATCCTCGAAATAAAAGAATAAGTAAATAAGTAAATAAATAATAAATGATTAAGTAAATAAATAGACGAATAAATAGTAATAATAAATAAAGAGTAATAAATAAATAGATACATAAATAAATAAATAGTAAAGTGTTTGAATTGAACTGAATTGAAAACTGCCTGAACAGACAACAAACAAACATATCAACAAACGAATAACTAAACCAGTCAATACATAACAAAAGCTCACATAAACTTACTGAAACAATCATCAATATGCACTAAAGCTCTAACAAACCCATAATAACCACCTACGAAAATGAAATGATCCATAGCCAAAGGCACACTCACACACACACACACACAGCACCCAATACTCCCAAAGTTATGGGGCTGGTTGGTAGCGAATTCAGTCTGCTCTTAGACACAACGTCCCATTCTCTTTATATATAAGCACTCCCACGAAATACAAAATGACACGTCTCTATATATAGCTCCCCTGCACCAACCCTCTCCCTCTCCCACAACACACCATCTCTCTCTCTCTCTCTCTCTCTCTCTCTCCCCCCCCCCCCCCTCTCTCTCCCTCCCTCTCTCTCTCTCTCTTTTATCAGCTGGCTAACTGTGGGCAACAGAATTGCTTGTGAAAAAAAAGGATGATTGATTCATTCCAGAAAACTATGTGACAAATATTTTAACAAAGAAAAGAAAAGAAATGAAGAAACAAAGACAAGATCCCCCCCCCCCCCTTACCCTCTGCCCCCCCCCCCCCAAAAAAAAAAAGAAAGAAAAAAGATGTCACTATTTTATGAAATATTTGTGCTTTCTCCCTTGCCAAAAAAAATATAGCTTTCTAGTTCCTGGGAATTATTTTCCTTGCAAAAATTATCAACACAATATTTGGGAGAAACACTCCCCACCCCTCTCCCACCCCAAAAGACTGGAATTTATAAGAACCCAAAACTCGTTCCTATCACACACCCGCCCTGATAAATTATTGCTTTAAAAAGTTACAGATTCATATCAACAACGTTCGCGGGCAGCTTGCGATTCTGAAAACGAGCAAGAAAACTATGACCTCCCCTCAACACACACACACACACGCACACACTCAAAGCAATCTTCTCACGCGCAAGGGAAACAATACTTTATGACATTCGTTCCCAGCGATAAGTTTTGGGTCAACATAAGCGATAGGCAGACTCCGAAATTCAGCTCGATGGGTTCGAAATCGATTCGTTCTTTCCACCAAGCTGACGCTAATCCTAGCAAAAACCTTGGACGAGAGGACTCGGGTAAAAGTAGGCAGACGACAAAATCATGGCGGCTCTAATAATACCAAACAGAGGGAGTGTTGAACTGCGCGGCAGTAAATGGAAGGGTGTTGACTGATTGGCTCTAAACAGTGTTTAATGATGCAAACACAGCTGGCCTGACGGGGATTAAATCTCGTTCGAGGTTCTCGATTCTGGGTTCTGGATCGGGGGCTCGACGGCAGTGAAATAATTATACCAAAAAGTAGTCTCAGGTATTTTGGGCTTAAATCGACAGTTGCCTGGTTTTTAAGTTTAGTATCCACGTCTTTTTTCCCCCAAACATTTTGTGATATATTCAAAGTATGGATTTGCCTGTCCAATTGAGATAAATACAAGTAAACAAACTGAACAGAAAGAAGAACATGGAAATGAGAGAGTTCATGGATAAAATTTATGAGAATATCCCAAGTGAATATTCAGTTGCTTTGCGAAAGAAGCAGTGTATAAAAGAATACATAAATATAACAGCCATGTTGTTGCATACATCAACAAATACCTGATATTATAAACAGTTTCGAAAATTATCTAGCCATCATTTGCTTTTAATATTGCCATTTAGCATCAAAAACACTTTAAGTCATGTTTGTTTAAGCAATACATTCTTTACTTTGATCATGTTTTTCAGATTTATTTAAAAAACCCGAAACAGAGGTTCCATTTATTGTACTCTGGATCTGAATATGAAAACATTTGCAGTGATTAATATTTCTCGTATAGCATCACTGTTTGATCGAGAATCAAATCCAAACAAAATCTGTTCCTTTGACAACACTCGACCATGTGTATTGGCACAATTTATTACGAAGAAAGCTTTGTAATTCATTCAAAAACAACAACAGAAGTTTTGTTGCAAAGCATAGAATAAATGATCAACGGTTTCTTTCTCAAAATGTGCATTTATAGCTTTCAACATTTTAAAAAATAAAATGTTTATCTCTATCATTTATTTTGTTTATTTCCAGTTCCAAATACTACATCATCTCAAAACAAAGAAATTCATGTAGGTTACCAGCTAAGGATTACACATCTACAGGATAAAAGAATGAATCACATCCATGTTATCAGAGAGCTTACAGCATCATACAACATCAACACATTATGCGCTTTCTCTGCAAAACAAAATACATTATGATCTGACATACTCCCACACCTGGTTCTGCATATTGTGCATTATTTATTCATTTATTGTTTATTTATTTGTGTGGATCGGTGGTCTAAAGGTAACGCGCCTGTCTAGAAAGCGAAAAGTCCGGGTCGGAAGTGTGCGGTGGTTCGAATGCCGTTTGGACCCGAACATCCCCCCCCCCCCCCCCCACATTCATTAGACCATGAGTGGTGGTCTGGGCGCTAGTCTTTCGGATGAGACCATAAACCGAGGTCCCGTGTGTTACACAAAATTATTCGGCGCACGTAAAAGAACCCACGGCAACAAGAGAGTTGTCCCTGGCAAAATTCTTAGAAAAAAGCCACTCTGATAGGGAAACAAATACAGTTGCAGACAACAAAAAGGGTGGCGCTGCTCTTGTGGCGACGCGCTCTCCCCGAGGAGAGCAGCCCGAATTTCACGCAGAGAAATCTCGTGACTTTAAGTGGTATATATAAAATAAAAATAATAAATCTGTAATTATGTTTTGGTGAAAGGTTGGCATACGTGTGAATGATTTGGTATCTTTGACGTGCA
>CM054151.1:1425385-1457885 GCA_028751875.1 Rapana venosa
AAGATAAAGGTAAAGGTGTCCCATAACCTATAAAATCGTAGGGGTCGAGGCGTCAGAGACCTCAGCTTCTCTAGGGGGCCAGTATATTGAGGGCGGCGCCCATCTCCTCTCCCTCACTGCTTTACCTTCCCTGACCCTAAAGAGGGCAGGTACCCATTTACAGGTGGGGGAACTGTACTGAAGCCAAGGCGCGCAAACGGTCACCCATCCAAGTGGTAACCACGCTCAATGCTGCTTAACCTTAGCTTGGGGAAAGCGAGTGCTCTGACCACTGAGCTATCCCGTCCCCAAAATAAGTTAGAAAGAAGGGTAAGAATCAACCCAAATCTGTCATTAGTGGTGAAGTTCTCATATCAGCAAGAGAAGAGAAGAAAGCCAGAAAAGAAAACAGAAAAGAAGACTACAGAAAACTAAAAAAATTAAGAACAAAGATCAGACGAGATAAAAGTTTATGGTTAGAAACTGTTGTTGTTGGCCGCCGCTCTTTCTCTATTTCGGGTCCATCGACCTGGAATGAGCTCCCTCTCTCTCTTTGCCAGAAACCTAGTTGTGACACTTTTAAATCCAGCCTCAAGACATTTATTTCAAACGTAAGATTTCCCCCCTCCTGTTTCATATCAGAACTATCCCACCTTCACTAACCCATGTCCTATCACCTTGCTAAAAGCATACGACCTGTGTGAGTGTGTGTAAGCTTTTGAAAAACATTGGATTATTGACATTTTATTTCATAGATTTTGTCTGCAGCGCACCATGTTTGTAATATCTGTTTGTTTAAACTATTGATTATTTATCATTGATTGCATGACTGTGTAAGATTAGGTTGAATGCATTCGCTTTGATTTATCTTTGCAAGATATAGCGCTATATAAGTTCCTTTTATTATTGTTGTTATTGTTATTATTATTATTATTATTATTATTATTATTATTATTATTATTATTATTATTATTATTATTATTGTTGTTGTTGTTGTTGTTGTGCGTTCCCCAGCTTAACACTCCAGGGGTCACCCAGAATGTGCACTCTGACTCACTCATCCCACCTGGGAATCACTGTGAGATTGAGATTGTTCATTGGATGAGAAATTTGCGTGCATGACTGGGTTTTTTAGTACCTCACCATAATTTATTATAGGGAGGCATGCTCTTAACATCAGAGGATTTTTTTTCTCCTTTAAAGGAGGGTGAGATAAGTGAGATCTCACACTTATCTCCAAGATCAGACTAATGCGCTCCCTTGTCATATCCATATTTCTGTATGCCTGTGAATCATGGACCCTGACTGCAGATTTGGAGAGAAGAGTACAGGCAGTGGAGATGAGATGCTTTCGGAGACTCCTTGGCATCTCCTACAAAGACCACATAAGCAACGAAAGCGTGCATAACAGAATCCAGCAAACCATTGGACCCTATGAGAACCTTCTAACGATCGTGAAAAAGCGTAAACTTAAGTGGTATGGGCATGTCACAAGATCCCAAGGAATTACAAAGACAGTTTTGCAAGGCACTGTCCAAGGAGGAAGAAGAAGAGGCAGACCAAGGAAGAGCTGGGAGGATAACATCAGTGAATGGACAGGCCTAGAACTCAACAAAACCCTGAGAAAGGCAGAACAGAGAGAAGAATGGAGGGAACTGGTTGCTGAGTCTTTGAGGGTGCCCCCACGGTCGTCAGACTACGGGACAGATAGATAGATAGAAAGGAGGGTGCGGGTTGTTATGTTAAGAGCTTGTCATGACTGAAGGCAATCTCAACACAAACATTTTACACCATAACAACATTTTAGTGTAGGCCTTGGCAATTAGCTGACATCAATAACTGACGCAGCTTTTGGCCTGGGCCAAACATGCAGAATACAAATCACAAAATAAAATATTGAGATTACCAAGAAATAACAACTCTGTGTCAATAAGTAAAAATAGAGTAAAATGGCGATACATAATTACACGCAGGTATTAAATCACACACACACACACACACACACACACACACACACACACACACACACACACACACACACACACACACACGCGCGCGCGCGTGCGCGCACGCACGCACGCACGCACGCACGCGCACGCACGCACGCACACACGCACGCAGGCAAGAGAATGGACCAAGAAAGCAGACAATAGACAAGAAGGAGGTGACAGGAAGAAAAGGAACAAGGCAGAAACAAAGAGAGGGAAAGAAAAGAGGAAATTTGTAGCCCATAATTTCCAGAAGGTGGGGGATCCTATTCACACTGACAGGCATATCAATTCGATTGTTATCAATTCGGTTAACCGTATTCACATAACGGCCCCGTGGCCCAATGGATAAGGCGTCTGACTTCGGATCAGAAGATTGCGAGTTCGAGTCTCGTCGGGGTCGATTTTTTTTCTTTCTTTCCTTTTTTTTTTTTTTTAACACTTTATAACGGGGACGGGATAGCTCAGTGGTCGGAGCACTCGCTTTCCCCCAGCCAAGTTAAGCAGCGTCGAGCGTGGTTACCAGTTGGATGGGTGACTGCGTGCCTTGGCTTCAGTACTGTTACCCCAGTTCACCCAGCTGTAAATGGGTACCTGCCCTCTTTAGGGTCAGGGAAGGTAAAGCAGCGAGGGAGAGGAGATGGGCGCCGCCCTCAATATGCTGGCCCTAGAGAAGTGAGGTCTCTGACACCTCGCTCCCCTACGACCTTTTAGGTTAGGGGGACTCCTTTACCTTTTTTTTTCTTGTAAACAAACACCAGCTTGAATAATATATTTCTCTTTGGCGTGGGGTCTTCAAATCCTGTTTGTATGGCATGGGTTTTTTTTTTTTTGGGGGGGGGGGGGGGGGGGGGGGGGGGCTTTTTTTTTCCGTTCCTCGGCTAGAGCTTCCAGGTTTACCAATAGCGAAATTTTGCGCATGGGGCCATTTTTGCCCATCATTCAGGTAGCTGCTTTCCATCTTCAGAGAGCAACAATATTTAAAAGTTTCTCGTAGATTTGCCAAAAATAGAGCTACACACACGCGCGCTTACTCGCATGCGCGTGCACACATGCACACACAATCATGACAACAGTTTCAACAGTAAATGAAAGAAAATAAACAACTTTTCAACTTCTAATGCATTTTGGGGGGTTTTCTGATGTTAACTCAAGAGGAAAAAATCCTCTGAACGAGATTTGAACCCGGATCAGCAGATCACGAGCGCAATGCGCATCACTCTAACCACCAGGCTATCCCGTCCCTGAGGGGAAAGGTCTTTGCTGTAAGATACCACCCAGGGTGAAGCTTCAATCACTGCAGGAACTTCTGACAAAGGCTCAACCAGGAGCCAAAACTCCAGTCAGGTCAGGCCAAAGGCATGGTCCTTACTCAATAAATCCTCAAATGCTGTCTTTGAAAGATTTTTTAAAAATGTCACATCTAGTGGAGTTTTTTTCTCCGATTTATTGATACACCAATCTTATGATGATGAAGATGTGAAATGGTTACCTGCACTTTGCTTTCCTCCACGCAACTATTCTTCAAATAAGCATGTAACATGTGTCAAATGAAAACGTTATGCACCCACCCCAACTGCAGCCCAAAATGTTAAAAAAAAAAAAAGTTGGGTGGGGGGAAGGTTCTACACAAAATAGTGCATTTTATAAGGTGAAGGGATGTTTTGCTTTTCATCTTTCGTTTACTGTTAATTTTGTTTTCGATTTTATTTTATTTACTATTATTCAGAGTAGAGAGAGAGGGGAGGGGGTGATGGGGAGTGAGAGAGAGAGGGGGGAAAGAAGAAAGAAAGAGAGACAGAGACAGAGAGAAAAGAGAGAGAGGGAGGGGGGTGTGTGTGTGTGTTGTGTGTGTGTGTGTGTGTGTGTGTGTGTGTGTGTGTGTGTGTGTGTGTGTGTGTGTGTGGTATGCATAGCTGGGATTTTAGCAAATCTACCAGAAACTTTTAAACATTGCTGCTCCCTGAAGGCGAAATGTGGCTACCTTAATCTATCTATCTATCTATCTATCTATCTATCTATCTATCTATCTATCTATCTATCTATCTATCTATCTATCTGTCTGTCTATCTATCTATCTATCTATCTATCTATCTATCTATCTATCTATCTATCTGTCCCGTAGTCTGACGACCGTGGGGGCACCCTCAAAGACCCAACAACCAGTTCCCTCCATTCCTCTCTCTGTTCTGCCTTTCTCAGGGTTTTGTTGAGTTCTAGGCCTGTCCATTCGCTGATGTTATCCTCCCAGCTCTTCCTTGGTCTGCCTCTTCTTCTTCCTCCTTGGACAGTGCCTTGTAAACTGTCTTTGCAAGTCCTTTGAATATTGTGACCATGCCCATACCATTTAAGTTTACGTTTTTTCACGATCGTTAGAAGGTTTTCTAGGGTCCAATGGTTTGCTGGATTCTGTTATGCACGCTTTCGTTGCTTTGTGGTTTTTGTAGGAGTGGGCCCAAAGGGGTCTCCGAAAGCATCTCATCTCCACCGCCTGTACTTTCTCTCCAAATCTGCAGTCAGGGTCCAAAGATTCACAGGCATACAGAAATATGGATATGACAAGGGAGCGCATTAGTCTGATCTTGGAGATAAGTGAGATTTTTTATCTCTTTAGATGGTGTTTAGTTTTGACAAAGCTGTTATTGTCTGTGCAGTCCCGCATACTCTTCTGGCTTGGATCCTGGTCTGATACAATGGCTCCCAGGTACTTGAAGCTTTGAACTGTTTCCCGCTTCTGGTCATTAACCCTGATATCAGTGCTAATGCCGTTGGTGTTATTGTCATCAGTTTGGTCTTCTCTGCACTGATTTCCCTGCCGTATGTTTGGAGGCCTTATTCAAGTGTTCTGTTAGGCTGGCAAACTCTTTTTCTGATCCTGCTATTCCATCAATGTCATCTGCGAAGCGGAGGGGTTTTTGATCGTTTTTGCCACCAATGCTGACTGATCCTTCATGATGTTCCAGTGCATCAGCCATGATTTTCTTAAGGAAGATGTTGAAAGTGTGGGTGAGAGTAGACAGCCCTGCCTTACTCCAACTGTTGTTCGAAACCATTCTCCCAAAGTTGTTGTTGTAGTACACTGCATGGTGGCCTCGCTGTACAGCTGATTGATGACTCTGATCAGGTTTGCATTGATGCTGTACCAAATTCATGGTTGCCCCAAAGCTGCATGCCCCACCCTGTCAAATGTCTTCTTAAAATCGATTTAAAAACGTGGTAAAGGTCTTTTTGATGTTGAAGGTACGCTACATAGTATTCTGAGGTTGAATATCTGTTCTGTTGTGCTGCGCCCTGCTCTGAAACCTGCTTGTTCCTCAGCAATGATGGTCTTGCTTGTGGCTTCAGTCTATTAAATATTATCGGCAGCATGACCTTGCTTTGGGTGGCATATGAGGCTGATTGTGCGGTATTATGGCATTGCTGTAGATTTCCTTTCTTGGGGAGGGTGATGATGAGTGACTGTGTCCATGGTGTTGGCCATTTTCCTGTCTGCCAGATCTTGTTTGCAGATTCTTTGTAGGGCGCTGATCATGGCTTCCCATCCAGCTTGAACCAACTCAGCTGGAATGTTGTTGCCCCTGCTGACTCCCCTTTTTCAGCGATCTGCTGTGTTTCCACTTCTTCTCGGAGGATAGGGTGACTGTCTGTGTCTTTGCTTGCGGGTACATTAAAGACTTCTGGATCTCCTGCGGTTCTATAGTTATACAGGTCCGAGCAGTATTCTGTCCATCTGTTCAGAATATCCTGGTCGTCGGTGAGACACTTCCCATTTTTGTCCTGGATTGTTAAACCTTTTCCCTGTTTTGTGCTAGTCAGGTCTTTCACCAGCTGATATTCGGATGAGACTATAAACCGAGGCCCCGTGTGCGAACGCATGCAAAACATCTTGCGCACACGTTAAATCCTGTTCCGCTTTTCGTAAGAGTAGGCCATTGTGTGCCGGTGGGAACAGATGACAGAATTCACAAATCCGCATACACACGGGGACTGGATGTAAAAAAGCACATGAGTGCTTATTCCATTATCCTCGATATAAAAGAATAAATAAATAAATAAATAAATAAAAATAAATATGCTCTCTTGCTATTTTTCTTGATGTTCTCTTCAATGTCTTGGCACTGTTCACCGATCCATTTCTCTTTTGCCTCCGTCATGGACTTCCTGATTCTTTTGTTGACTACCCTATATTGTTCTGCTCTTTCTTTTGTCTCATTTTTCTTTTTCTTCAACTCTCTAAGCTTGTCGCATAGTTATAGGATGTTAGGTGTGACCCATGGTTTTTTGACTACCTTAATAACGGACAAAAAACGGTCCCATCTCGCCATTGTTGAACCTTGGAGCTCTAGGCAACAAGCAAAAATAAAACAAGCCCATTGTGGCAAGCAGAATTTAAAATGCTCTACGCCAATAGAAAGAAATGTGAATTGTCAAACAGTATCATTTTGTTATAAAGAATTATTAAAAAAAAAATCGACCCCGACGAGACTCGAACTCGCAATCTTCTGATCCGAAGTCAGACGCCTTATCCATTGGGCCACGGGGCCATTATACGAGATGGATAAATGGATTTGATAACAATCAAAATATGGAATATTGCACTATAGTGTATGTGGGTGGGCGAGTAGGGAGGGGGGAGGGTTAATGACTGTGTATATATATGTATTGCAGTATTTTCTCCATTTCACTCAGCAGAGTTTCTGACAATCATTTATCTTCCCTCATTCATTCTTCTGGCATTTTATTTTGAGGATAATGGAACAAACACTCTTGTCCTTTTTTACATCCAGTTGCCATGTGCAGGCAGTTTCATAAATTTTGTCATCCATTCCCACGGCATCATACTTATGACTTGCTCTTCCAAAACGCGGAACAGGTTTTAATGTGTGCACAAGATGTTCTGTGAGGATTCGGACAGGGAAATCGGTTTATAGACTCATCCGAATGACTTTTGGCGGGAGTGGAGTTGGCACTGATGTTAACTCCAGAGGAGAAATCCTCTTCAACGAGATTTGAACCCGGGTCAGCAGATCACGAGCGCAATGCGCATCACTCTAACCACCATGCTATCCCGTCCCTGAGGGGAAAGGTGTTTTGCTGTAAGGCACCACCCAGGGTGAAGCTTCAATCACTGCAGGAACTTCTGACATATTTTTAAAAAAATTATTTTGTTCTGTTATATCGAGGATAATGGAATAAACACTGATGTGCTTTTTTACAAAGGCTCAACCAGGAGCCGAAACTCGAGTCTGGTTAGGCCAAAGGCATGGTTCTTACTCACTAAATCCTCAAATGCTGTCTTTGAAAGATTTTGTCTTTCAGATTTAGTGGGGGCTTTTCCCCGTATCATTGATACACCAATCTGATGATGATGAAGATGTAAAATGGTTACCTGCACTTTGCTTTCCTCAACGCAATTATTTCTCAACTAATCATGTCATAATTATGTGTCAAATGAAAACGCTATACACCCACCCTCACCTGCACCCCAAAATGTAAAAAGAAAAATTGGGGGGCGGGGTGGGGGTGGAAGGTTCTAAACAAAAAGTGCATTTTATAAGGTGAAGGGATGTTCTGCTTTTCATCTTTCGTTTACTGTAAATTTTGTTTTCGATTTTATTTTTATTACTATTATTCAGAGTAGAGAGAGAGTGGAGGGAGGGAGGGGAGGAGAGGGGAGGACAGACAGACAGGCAGACAGACAGAGAAAGAGAGAGAGAGTGAGAGAGAGAGATAGAGTGTATGTGTGTGTGTGTGTTTTTCTTTCTTTTTCTTTTATTCTTTTATATCGAGGATAATGGAATAAGCACTTATGTGCTTTTTTACATCCAGTCCCCGTGTGTATGCAGTTTTGTCAATTCTGTCATCTGTTCCCACCGGCACACAATGGCCTACTCTTACGAAAAGCGGAACAGGATTTAACGTGTGCGCTAGATGTTCTGCGTGCGTTCGCACACGGGGCCTCGGTTTATAGTCTCATCCGAAGGACTTGTGTGTGTGTGTGTGTGTGTGTGTGTGTGTGTGTGTGTGTGTGTGTGTGTGTGAGTGTGTGCGTGTGTGTGCGTGTGTGTGCGTGTGTGTTTGCATCACTGTATTTTTAGCAAATCTACAAGAAATTTTTAAACATTGCTTCTCCTGAAGGCGAAATGTGGCTACCTTAATAATGGACAAAATGGTCCCATCTCGCCATTGTTGAACCTTGGAGCTCTAGCCAACAAGCAAAAATAAAAGCAAAAAAACCAAACCCATTGTTGCAAGCAGAATTCAAATGCCTTACGCCAATAGAAAGAAATGTGAATTGTGAAACATTATTTGTTATAAAGAGAAGAAAAAAAATCGACCCCGACGAGACTCGAACTCGCAATCTTCTGATCCGAAGTCAGACGCCTTATCCATTAGGCCACGGGGCCGTTATACGAGGTGGTTAAATGGATTTGATAACAATCAAAATATGGAATATTGCACTATAGTGTGTATGTGGGTGGGTGGGCGGATAGGGGAGGGGGGGAGGAGGAGGGGGGGGGGGGGGTTAATGACTGTGTATATTTATGTATTGCAGTATTTTCTCCATTTTACTCAGTAGCAGAGTTTCTGAGGATCATCTATTTTCATTCATTCTTTTGGTCTTTTATTTTGAGAATAATGGAATAAGCACTCACATGCTTTTTCACATCCGCTTTCCACGTGCATGCAGTTTCGTAAATTTTGTCACCTGTTCCCACCAGATCATATGGCATACTCTTCCAAAACGTGTATCAATGATTTGGGGGGGGGGGGGTGGATACTAGACCTAATAGATAAACTCTTTCAAAGACAGCATTTGAGGATGTAGTGAGTAAGGACCATGCCTTTGGCCTGACCTGACTGGAGTTTCGGCTCCTGGATGAGCCTTCATCAGAAGTCCTGGAAGTTTGAAGGTTCACCTGCTGTGGTACCTTACAGCGAAACACTTTTTTTCCTTGGAGACACTTTTTTCCTTTTTTTTTTCCTCAATGCCGACTTCACTCCCTCGAAAGTCATTCAGTTGAGATTATAAACCGAGGTCCTGTTTGCAAACGCGTGCATAACATAATTATTGCATCCATATCAAAACCTGTTACACCTTTTGGAAGAGTAGGCCATTGTGTGCTGGAGGGAATAGATGGCAACATTTACAGAACTGCATACACACAGGGACTGGATGCCAAAAAGTACA
Source organism: Rapana venosa (assembly GCA_028751875.1). Lineage (NCBI taxonomy): Eukaryota > Metazoa > Mollusca > Gastropoda > Neogastropoda > Muricidae > Rapana > Rapana venosa. Next base: position 1,434,545 of record CM054151.1, read on the forward strand.
TAGTGTTTGTTGCATTGTCCTTGAAATCATATGAGAAGGAAAAGAAAAAACACCATACTCACACAAGCATAGTGCAATATTTCATCAGTTTTGATTGTTATCAATTCTATTATCACTCTCGTGTAACGGCCCCGTGGCCCAATGGATAAGGCGTCTGACTTCGGATCAGAAGATTGCGAGTTCGAGTCTCGTCGGGGTCGATTTTTTTTCTTCTTTTAATAAAATACTGCTGGACAAGTCAGATTCTTTGTATTGCCAAAGAATCTTTGAATACTGCTTGCAACAATGGTATTGGTTTTGGGTTTTATTTTCATTCCTTGGCTCTTGTTTCCAGGTTCACCAAAAGCTACATTTGGCATATGGAACCGTTTTTACTCATTGTTAATTAAGGTAGCCGCATTCTGACTTTGGGGAGCAATAATGTTTAAAAGTCTTGCAGATTTGCTAAAATTACAGCTATGCAAGCATACTAACAAACGCGCAAACACGCAAACACACACACACAGAAACACACACACTCTCTCTTTTGCTCTCTCTCTCTCTCTTATCTCTCTCTCTCTCTCTCTCTCTTTTCTCTCTCTCTCTCTCTCTCTTCTCTCTCTCTCTTTTTCTCTCCCTACTCTGAATAACAGTAAATAAAATAAAATCGAAAACAAAATTAACAGTAAACAAAAGATGAAAAGCAGAACATCCCTTTACCTTACAAAACGTACTTTTTGTGTAGAACCTTCCCTCCACCCAATTGTTTTAAATTTACATTTTGGGGTGCAGTTGGGGGTGGGTGCATAACGTTTTCATTTGACACATAATTATGACATGATTAGTTGAGAAATAACTGCATTGAGGAGAACAAGTGCAGGTAATCATTTCACATCTTCATCATCATAAGTTTGGTGTATCAATGAATTGGAGAGAAAAAACACCTCCACTATAATAATAATAATAATAATAATAATAATAATAATAATAATAATAATAATAATAATAATATATGGAATTTATATAGCGCCGAATCTTGTAAAACAAACAAATCGAAGCGCTTGCACTCATATCATTTACGCGCATGCAACTTTCCTCAATATAATAAGAATATTTCAAATTTTTTGCACGTGTATGTACACACACACACACACACACATACACACACAAACACACACACCCCAAAACACCACACACACACACACACACCACACACACCACACACACCACACACACACACACACACACACACACACACACACACACCACACCGCCAAACAATTAGGAGAGAAGGTTGTTGAAAAAGTGAGACGGATATGAGGAAAAGGTCGGTAGGAAATAAAGTGTGTTTTGAGGCTGGATTTGAAGGTATCAAGTGAAGGTTTTTGGCGAAGTGAAAGGGGGGGGTTTCTTTCCCCGGGGGAGGACCAGAAACAAAAAAAAGTTCGACCCCCCAAAAATGGTATGTTTGAATTGGGTGTTGAAAGCCCCTAAGTATCTGCGGTCCTGAACAAAGGGAAAAGGGGAAAGGGAGTGTACAGGTAAAGGGACAGTTAAAAAGTTTGTTGGGGGAAAATTTTGGGACATTTGAAACAGGGGGGTATTGATTTTTTTCCCAGTCTTTGTGAGACAGGAACCCAGTGAAGGGGACCCGGGGGAAGAGGGTGATGTGTTCGGATTTTTTCTTTTTAGGCCCAGTCGAGCTGCAGAGTTTTGATGCTTAAGAGAGTGGATGGATGATGCTGGTAGGCCCCCAAAAAGAGAATTACAGTAGTCTAAACGGGGAAAAAAAAGGGTTTGTGCCCAAGGGGGGAAGTTGCATCAGTGGACAAGATACTTGCGAATCGGTTTGGCCCGTAGTTGATGTAGAAAAGACTGGCAGGTCTGGGTGATAAACTTTTTCTTTAGAGGGGTGTGTTGGAAGAAAAACACCTAGATACTTCACAGGGTTTGGGCAAAGGAATTTACGCACTACCGAATTCTATTGATGTTGTTGTGATAGAGGAAGTTTATGTTGGGTCCTAAAGAACATGGGTTTTGGTTTTTTCGGCTTAAGTTGTTAAAATTGTTCTGAGTCATTTGTTTTGAATGTCTTGAAAGGGGTGGAATATTTGTCAGGAGGGAAGGCAAGTTTTAACAGTATCAACCCCTGAAGTGGTGTATTTAGCTTTGAAATGTTTATCAATTGGTGGTTGTTTATTATAGTGAGGGGGGGAGCAGTTTTTGAGAGTAAAGAAGGGGCCCAGGACTGATCCCCGTGGGCTCCACATTCCCCTTTTTACGATTTTGATTTTAATTTTGTTTAAAAAATTTCTTTTTGGAATCTGTTTTTTTGTGAGGGATGAAGTAAGCCTGGTGGGGGGCTGTGCCATTAATACCAAAAATTAAATTTTTTGGGGGGCGAGAAAGAGGAAAATTTAGTGATCTATAGTGTTTTAAAGGGGGCGATAAGGTCAAGAAGAGTGAGGAGGGGGATTTTTCCTGCTCAGAAGCAAAATTTGAAAATGTATCTAAAGTTTGGGGCTAGGGAGGGTTTTTTGGTGTGTGGTTGGGGCCCTTTGGGAGATTGAAAGGTTGGGAAGGAGATCAAATTTGGGGAAGGTGACTGTTGGCCCGTTTTTAGAACAACTTTTTCTAGTTTTTTTAGGACAAAGGGTAAGTTTGAGACAGGCCCATAATTTCTTCGAAAGTTTGGGGTCGGGTCGTTTCTTTTTCAGTAGAGGTGTTTTTTTATTGCGTTTTAAGAGCTTGTGGGAAAAAGTCCGACCCCAAAAAAGTTTAATTTTTTAAATGAATAATAGGTTTCAAGTTGTGGAAGGGCATTGTGAGGGAAAAAAAGGGGCAGGTATGGGAAAGATTGGTCGCATGATTTTTATAGGGCATTTTCCCTTTAAAAATTTTCAAAGATTTTTTTTTAAATTTGGAAACAGAAGGAAAAAAGAGGGTGCCCGTGAAATGGGGGTCAGGAGGTGAAAGGGTGGGGAAAAGAGTTTTGATCCAGTTGGAGGTATGTTGTGGACTTTGTCTGAAAAAAAGGGGGGAAAAGTAGATGGAAGTTCAGACGGGGGTGGGGGTTAGGCAAAAAGGGGGTTGTTTTTTGGGAGCCCAAGGAGATTTGAGGTGGGGGGAGGGAAAAAAAAAAAAAAAAAAAAAATTAAAAAAAAAAATTTTTTTTTTAAAAAAACCCCCAAAAAAAAAAAAAAAAAAAAAAAAAAAAAAAAAAAAAAATTTTAAAAAAAAAACAAAAAAAAAAAAAGAAAAAAAAATAAAAAAAAAATTTTAAAAAAAAAAAAAAAAAAAAAAAAAAAAGGAAAAAAAAAAAATTTTTTTAAAAAAAAAAAAAAAAAAAAAAAAATTTTTTTAAAAAAAAAGGAAAAAAAAAAAAAAGGGAATTTTAAGGAAAAAATAAAAAAAAAAAAAAATTTTAAAAAAAATACAAAAAAAAAAAAAGAAAAAAAAATTTTTTTTTTATATTTAAAAAAATAAAAAAAAAAAATTTTAGGGGAAAAAAAAATTTTTAAAAAAAAGAAAAAAAAAAAATTTTTAAAAAAAATTTTTAGGAAAAAAAAAAAAAAAGGGGGTTTAAAAAAAAAAAAAACAAAAAAAAAAAAACCCAAAAAAAAAAAAAAAAAAAAAAAAAAAAATTTTTTAAAAAAAAAAAAAAAAAAATTTAAAAAATTTTTTTTATAAAAAAAAAATAAAAAAAAAAAAAAAACAAAAAAAAAAATTTTAGTATTTAGAGACAAAGGGTAAGTTGAGACAGGCTATAATTTTTCAGAATGTTGGGATCGAGGTCGTGCTTTTTCAGTAGAGTGTGATATTGCTGTTTTAAGAGTTGGGGAAAATGTCCGACACAAGAGATGATTATATTTAGTGATAATAGGTGCAAGTTGTGGAAGACATTGTGAGAAAAAGGAGCAGGTATGGGATCGAGGTGCATGATTTTTATAGTCATTCCTTCAGAATTTAAATGATTCTTTTCATTGTGGAACAGAAGGAAAAGAGAGGAGTGCCAGTGAACGGGGATCAGGAGGTGCAGGCTGAAAAGAGTCTGATCCAGTTGGAGGTATGTGGGACTTTGTCTGAAAGAAGGCAGAAAAGATAGATGAAAGTTCAGACAGTGTGGGTGTTAGCAGAGGAGTTGTTTTTGCAGACCCAAGGAGATTTGAGGTGAGGAAAAAAAAAAAAAAAAAGAAAAAAGAAAAAAAAAAAAAATTTTTTTGGATGTAGCGCAGAGAATTTGGGAAGAGTAGTAGTCAGCCTTTGCTGAATGGATTAAGAGTTTGACTTTGTTTATTTGTTTTCGGAAAAGCGGGTTTGTTGATTTCGGTTTTTGATTTCCGCCACTGCCGTTCTAGTTGCCGGCGTTTGCGCTTCGCTATCAGGATGTCTTGGGTATACCATGGCGCACAGGGTCTGTCAGGTAGGAGATGGTCAGTAGGAGGTGCATGCTCATCAAGCAATTGGCGGAGAACAGTGTTTATAGTATTCCAGAGAGGTCAGTGTGGTCTGGGGGTTTGTAAAAAAACGTTCGGAAGCTTGTGAAGAGAAAGTATGAATGTCTAAGGCTTTAAGATTGCGGAAGAGTAACATATTTCTTCTTTCTGGACGGGTTTTTTGTGATGTTGAGGTGGAAAAGAATGGGGAATGATCAGAATGCAGTTCGTCAGTGACAAAAAACAGATGTAACAAGATTAAATGAAGCATTAGTAATCAGCCAGTCTAAATATGGCGAGATCTGTGCGTTGCTTGTTTACCAGTTGGGAGAGAGAATGGTTGGACAGAGAAAGAGAAAGACGTTTGACATCTGGAGAAGACTGGTTGTCGAAATGGAAGTTAAAGTCACCGAGAATTATAAGTTTAGTAGGAGAGAGGCTGTAGTGGTCGAGAAGTGACTGGAATTCTTGGTGAAAAAGAGAAGATGTCAGGTTGTTCTTACGGCTAGGAGGTGGACGGTAAAGGCAGCAGATAGTAATAGAGTGGCCAGGTAAGTTGAGGTTGATTTCGCAAACTTCAAAAGAGTCGTGTGGGAATGGAAGGTTGTGGCTGAAAGAAAGAGCTGGTTCCAATGTGTTTTTGAAAATTATGGCAATCCCACCTCCTCGAGAGAGTCTGGGAAAAGAAATAGTTTTATATCCTGGAGGAGTCAGCTGTTTTATTTTCCACTAGATGTGAAATAATTTTTTTAAAATCTTTCAAAGACAGCATTTGAGGATTTATTGAGGAAGAACCATGCCTTTGACCTAACCAGACTCGAGTTTCGGCTCCTAGTTGAGCCTTTGTAAAAAAGCACATAAGTGCTTATTCCATTATCCTCGATATAACAGAATTAAAATAAAATTTTAACAAAAATGTCATAAGTTCCTGCAGTGATTGAAGCTTCACCTGCTGTGGTACCTTACAGCAAAACACCTTTCCCCTCAGGGACGGGATAGCCTGGTGGTTAGAGTGATGCTCATTGCGCTTGTGATCTGCTGACCTGGGTTAAAATTTCGTTCAAGACGCTTTTTCCTCTGGAGCTAACATCAGTGCAGACTCCACTCTTCCCAAGTCCTTCTGACGAGCCTATAAACTGATTTCCCTGTCCAAACCCTCACAGAACATCTTGTGCACATATTAAAACCCGTTCCGCGTTTTGGAAGAGTATGCTATATGATCTGGTGGGAACAGATGACAAAGTTTACGAAACTGCATGCACGTGGAATGTGGATGTGAAAAAGCACATGAGTGCTTATTCCGTTATTCTCAAAATAAAAGACTAAAAGAATGAAAGGAAATAAATGATCCTCAGAAACTCTGAGAATAATAATAATAATAATAATAATAATAATATAATAATAATAATAATAATAATAATATTAATAATGATAATAATAATATATGGAATTTATATAGCGCTGAATCTTGTAAAAAACAACAACAAACAAATCGAAGCGCTTGCGCTCAATCATTTACAGGCATGCAACTCTCCTTAAACATAATGAACAACAGATTTCAAAACCTTGCGCGCGCACGTATGCATGCATGCACGCACACACACGCACACACACACACACACACACACACACACACACACACACACACACACACACACACACACACCCCACACACACACACACACACACACACACACACACACACACACACACACACAAAACACTCGGAACAACACTTAGAAGGTGAAAGATGCGTTAAAAATTAGGGACAGATATTTGGGGGGAAAGTCTCAGGTAGGAAATAAGTGTGTTTTGAGGCTGGATTTGAAGGTATTAAGTGAAGGCTTTTGGTGAAGTGAAAGAGGAAGGTCATTCCAGGTGGATGGACCAGAAACAGAGAAGGAGCGACGGCCAACAGTGGTTTGTTTGAATCTGGGTGTTCGAAAGCACAAAGTATCTGCGGCTGAACGAAGGGAACGGGATGGAGTGTACAAATGAAGACATTTACAGAGATAAGAGGGTGCAGATTTGTGGAGACATTTGAAACAGAGGGTATTGATTTTATACTCCAGTCTTTGTGAGACAGGCAGCCAGTGAAGAGATCGCAGAAGAGGAGTGATGTGTTCAGATTTTTTCTTTCTTAGGACCAGTCGAGCTGCAGAGTTTTTTATGCGTTGAAGAGAGTGGATTGAGGATGCTGGTAGGCCAGCCAAAAGAGAATTACAGTAGTCTAAACGTGAAAGAATGAGAGATGTGACAAGCTGGGAAGTTGCATCAGTGGACAGATACTTGCGAATCGCGCTTATGCGCCGTAGTTGATAGTAGCAAGACTGGCAGGTCTGGGTGATGAATTTTTTCATAGAGAGTGTGTTATCAAGAACTACTCCTAAATACTTCACAGAGTTGGACAAAGGAACTGACGTATTGCCGAATTCTATTGAAGTTTTTGCGATAGAGGAAAGTTTATGTTGGGTCCCTATGAGCATGGATTCGGTTTTATCGGCATTAAGTTGTAACTTGTTCTGAGTCATCCAGTTTTGAATGTCTTGAAGGCAGTAAGACATAGTTGTCAGGAGGGAAGGCAAGTTTTCAACAGTATCACTGCACGGAAGCTGATTTATCATTGGCATAGAAATGATGATCATATGGTGGTTGTTTATTATATGTGAGAGTGGAGCAGTGTAGAGAGTAAGAGAACAGGCCCGGGATGATCCCTGGGGGGACTCCACATTCCATTATGACGGGTTTTGATTGAATTTTGTTTACAATAACTTTCTGGAAAATGTCTTGAGGTATGAAGTAACCAGGTGAGGGCTGTGCCGTTAATGCCAAAAGTATTTGGAGGCGGGAAAGAAGGGAATTTAGTGATCATTGTAAACAAAGGCTGCAGATAAGTCAAGAAGAGTTGAGGAGGAATTTTTTCTGCTCAGAAGCAAGTAGAAGTGTATCTTTAAAATGTGGACAGGGGGGTTTCGGTGATGTGGCTGGGCGATAGGCAGATAAAGGGGGAGGAAGGATCATTGGAATGAAGATGACTGTTGAGCGTTTGAAGACTTTTTCTAGTACTTTAGAGACAAGGGTAAGTTTGAGGGCAGGCCTATAATTCTTCAGAATGTTGGGATCGGGTCGTGCTTTTTCAGTAGAGGTGTGACTATTGCTGTTTTAAGAGCTGATGAAAAATTTTTGACCAAGAGATGAAGTTTTACTATTTTAGTGATAATAGGCACAAGTTGTGGAAGGCATTGTGAGAAAACAGGAGCGGTATGGGATCAAGGTCACATGATTTTATAGTCATTTCCTTCAGAATTGTCATGATTTCTTTTTCACTTGTGGGATGGAAGAAAGAGAGGATCCAGTGAACTGAGGATCAGGAGGCGCTGCGGGAATTCAGTCTGATCCATCTGGAGCGTATGTTGTGGACTTTGTCTGAGAAGAAGCAGAAAATATGGATGGAAGTTCAGACAAGGCTGTGGGTGTTTAGGCCAGAGAGTTTGTTTTTGGCCAGATCCAAGGAGAATTTGAGGTGAGGGAAAAAAGAGATTTTAATGGATTTAGCACAGAGAACTTGGGAAGAAGTAGTAGTCAAGCCTTTGCTGAATGGATTAAGAATTTGACGTTTGTTTATTAGTTTTCGGAAAAGCTGTTTGTTGATTTCGGTTTTTGATTTCCGCCACTGCCGTTCTAGTTGCCGGCAGCGTTTGCGCTTCACTATCAAGATGTCTTGGGTATACCATGTCGCACAGGGTCTATCAGGGAGGAGATGGTCAGTAGGAGGTGCATGCTCTTCAAGCTGAGTAAAATGGTGAAAATACTGCAATAACAATATACACAATCATGACACCCCCCCCCCCTTTCCACCCTACCCCCCACCCACTCATACACACTATATGGCAATAATAAATTCCAAACTTTAATCATTATCAAAATCCGTTTATCCATCTCGTGAAACGGCCCCGTGCTAATGGATAGGGCGGCTGACTTGGATCAGAAGATTGGCGAGTTCGAGTCTCGTCGGGTCGATATTTTTTTCTCTTTATAACAAATAATGTTTGACAATTCACATTTTTTTCTATTGGCGTAAGGCATTTTGAATTCTGCTTGCAACAATGGGTTGGTTTTATTTTTGCTTTTATTTTTGCTTGTTGGTTAGAGCTCCAAGGTTCAACAATGGCGAGATGGGACCTTTTTTGTCCATTATTAAGGTAGCCACATTTCGCCTTCAGGGAGCCGCAATGTTTAAAAGTTTCTTGTAGATTTGCTAAAATACAGCTATGCAAACACACACACACACACAAACACACACACACACACACACTGACAAACACACACACACACACACACACACACCACACGCACGCACGCACGCACGCACACACACACGACACACACACACACACACACACACACACACACACACACACACACACACACCTCTCTCTCTCTCTTGTCGTGTCTGTCTCTCTCTCTCTCTTTCCCATTCTCTCTCTCTCTCTCTCCTTTTTTCCCTCTCCCTCTCTCTTTCCTCTTCTCTCTCTCTCTCCTCTCGTCCCTCTCTCTCTCTCTCTCTTCAGCCATCTCCCATCTCCCCCTCTTCCCTCTCTCTCTCTACTCTGAATAATAGTAATAAAAATAAAACATAACACAAAATTAACAGTTAACTTAGATGAAAAGCAGAACATCCCTCCCCCTTATAAAATGCTCTTTTTGTGTAGAACCCCCCCCCCCCCCAACTTTAAAAGAAAACATTTTTGGATGGGGGTGGGGGTGGGTGCATGACGTTTTCATTTGACACATAATTATAACATGATTAGTTGAGGAATAATTGCCTTGAGGATAGCAAAGTGCAGGTAACCATTTCATATCTTCATCATCATCAGATTGGTGTATCGATTATTTGGGGAAAAGCCCCCACTAAATCTGAAAGACAAAAATCTTTCAAAGACAGCATTAATTGACGATCTATTGAGTAAGGACTATGCCTTTGGCCTAACCAGACTGGATTTCCGGCTCCTGGTTGAGTCTTTGTCAGAAGTACCTGCAGTGATTGAAGCTTCACCTGCTGTGGTACCTTACAGCAAAGCACCTTTCCCCTCAGGGACGGGATAGCCTGGTGGTTAGAGTGATGTGCATTGCGCTCGTGATCTGCTGACCTGGGTTCAAATCTCGTTCAAGAGGATTTTTCCTCTGGAGTTAACATCAGTGCCGACCCCAAAAAATCCTTTGGATGAGACTATAAACCGAGGTTCCGTGTGCGAACGCACGTAGAACATCTTGCGCACACATTAAAACCTGTTTCACTTTTTGGAAAAGTATGCTATTATGATCTGGTGGGAACAGATTACAAAATTTACGAAACTGCATGCACTTGGAAAGTGGACGTGAAAAAGCACAAGAGTTCTTATTCCATTATTCTCAAAATAAAAGACCAAAAGAATAAATGAAAATAGATGATCCTCAGAAACTCTGCTACTGAGTAAAATGGGGAAAATACCGAAAAACATATACACAGTCATTACCCCCCCCCCCTCCCCCCCCCCCCCCCCCCCCCGCCCACCCACCCACAACACCATAGTGAAAATTTTCCAAATTGATGTTTCAATCCATTTATCCAAATCTCTGTAAGGGCCCGGGGGCTAAGGTAAGGCTTGGACTTGGGACAGAAATGCGATTCGAGTCTCGTGGGGGTGTTTTTTTTTTTTTTTCTTTATAACAAATTTACTTTTGCAATTACATTTCTTTTTTTTGGGCAGGGCTTTTTAATTCTTTGCAAAAATGGGTTGTTTGGGTTTTTTTTTTTGCCTTTTGGCTAGGCCGGGGTTCAACAAGGCGGAGGGGGACCTTTTTGCCCATATAAGGGTAGCCACTTTTCGCCTCAGGGAGCAGAAATTTTTAAAGTTCCTTTAGATTTGCAAAAAATACAGTATCCAACAAAACACACACACCACAAACACACACACACCCCAAACCACCCCCCTCCCCCCCACACACCCCCCCCCCCCCCCTTCCCACCCCCATTTTTTCTCTCTTTTTCTCTTTTTCCGCTTCTTCTTCTCTTCTTCTCCTCCCCCCTCTCCCCCCCCCCCCCCTCTCCACTCTGAAAATAGTAATAAAAAAAAAAATCGAAAAAAAAATTAACGAAAACAAAGAAAAAAGAAACATCCCTTCCCTTAAGAATCATTTTTTGTGTAGAATTTCCCCCCCACCCAACTTTTTTTCTTTTACTTTTTGGAATGCAGGGGGGGGTGGGTGCATAACGTTTTTCTTTTACAATTTTTATGACATGATTTTTTGAGAAAAAATTGCGTTGAGGGGAAAAATGAGGTAACATTTTACACTTTATCACACAATTGTTTCAATGATTGGGGCAAAACCCCCATTAAATCTAAAAAAAAAAAATCTTTAAGCAATTTTTAGGATGTACAGTAAGGCCATGCCTTTTTGGGCCGACCTGACAGGGTTTTGGCTCCTGGTTTAGCCTTTTTCAGAAGGTTTGGGGGGGTTATTGAAGCTTCACCCTGGGGGGTCCATCATCATCAGACCCGTGACCCTTTGGGGGTCTGGGGGGGAAAGAAAAAACTCCGTGGTAAACCCCCCACCCATCTCGGTCCTCGGGCCCGCGCTATGCCGAGTCTTCATCCTGGGCCCTTCTCTGATATTGTTCATCCATGACTTGTTTTTTGTCTTCCCCCCTTTTGCCCCTTTGGTGTTCCCCGCGTACTGTTTTTTGGGAGATGTTTGGGGGTGACGTGGGCCCAACGTCACTTTTCTTCTGAAGATGGGGAGAAGGGGGTTTCCCGGGACCTGCCAGCCTGTTTTTGACCCTTACAAATCATTGGTCTTTTGTTCTCTCCAGGATAAGCCCAGAGTTTTTTTTGGATTTTTGGTTTTTAAAAGACGGATTTGCTTTTGCTGTTTTAGCAGTCAAAGTCCCGGTTTACTTCCCTACAGCAGGGTATCCTGAATTGGGCTTTGTAAGCTTTAGTTGATTGGGAAACTGATCTCTTTACTTTTCCTATGGTTGAGTTTTGTCATGGAAGATGTTCATGGTAGTCTGATTTGATTTCTGTCGTCGTCGCCCCTCCCTTTGTGAGTGTAGCGCCAAGGTATTTAAAAGCGTCTACCTCCTCCAGATGTTGGCCGTTCATGTAAATTTTAGCAGTGGCGTTGCTCGTGCTGTTCACAAGTACTTTACTTTTCTCTGAGCTCACCTCCATCCCATATGCTCCAGCACTGTTCTCAAGTCTGGTTGTAAGATCTTGGAGCTCTGTGTTACTTCCGCCCATGAGGTCAATGTCATCGGCAAACCGCAAGTTGTTGAGGGGTCTGCCGCCAATGGAGATGGTAGAGTGGAAGTCATGGAGGGTCTCTCTCATAATGTTTTCCAAGAACAGATTAAACAGGGCTGGAGATAACAGGAATCCTTGTCGGACCCCAACTGTAGTTTTGAAGTAGTCTCCGACCTGATTGTTCAGAAGGACTGCACTGCTTGTGGTGTTGTATAGTGCTTGAATGGTTTGCACTAGTCCTTCTTCAATGCCAAACATTCTGAGGACCTGCCACAGGCCTTTGTCCAACTCTGTCGAAAGCTTTCTTGAAGACGATGAAGTTGTGGAACAGGTCTCTCTGATGTTGAAGATGTTTTTCCATTAGGATGTGGCAGTTAAAAATCGTTCGATTGTGCTCCTGCCTGCCCTGAACCCAGCTTGTTCCTCTGCAAGGTGTTCTTCTGCCTCCTTCTTGAGTCGATTCAAAATAACTTGAGCATGATCTTGCTGGCGTGGCTGATGAGGCTGATTGTTCTATAGTTTTGGCATTGGCGTAAATTCCCCTTCTTGGGCAGGGTATGATGATGATTGTGTCCATTCTGTTGGCCACTGTTTTGTCTCCCAAATCTTCAGACAATAGCTGTAACATGTGTGATGACTGTTTCGCCACCATGCTTGAGCAGCTTTGCTGGTATGTTGTCTGCTCCTGGGGACTTTCCTACTGGTAAGCTGCGGATGGCTTCTTCCACTTCTTCCCTCAGTATAGGTAATGGCGAGGGTGCTCTTGATGTTGCTGCTTTCTCTTCTATTATGCTCTTGTCAGGTTGGAGTGGGTAGTTGTACAGTTCTTGACAATACTCAGACCACCTGTTCAATGCAGCTGAGCTTTCTGTGAGGAGGTTTCCGGAGCTGTCTTCAATGACTGATGATTTGGTTTGAAGTGGTTTTGTGAGTTTCTTCAGGGTGTCGTATGCCTTTTTACTGTTGCCCACTTTCATGCTTCTGTCGATCTCATCACATTGATCACTGATCCACTTCTCTCTGGCCTTTAACATTGACTTCTTCACAAGATTGTTGGCCTCCCGGTATTCTTAGGATTGGAAGACCTGGTTGGTTTCAGTGCTCTTCTTGTATCGCAGAGGTCCAAGATGTCATGGTAGTCCATGGCTGGTGTTATTCCTCTGACGACCGAGTACCTCCTCTGCTGTTTCTCGGACTGCCTCATTAAAGTTGTTGGTGAGGCCATTGATGCCATTGTCCAGGAGGGTTAATGCCGCAAAACGTCCGCCAAGCTTAGCTTGGAGATTCCTCGACATCTGGATCTTTCAGTTTGTCCACGTCAAATTTGATACGTGGGTTTGCAGGCTGTTTTTTTTCTTCAGCTTCATTTTGAATACCAGCAGCACAAGGTCGTGGTCGCTGCCTATGTCAGCTCCAGGTAGGTTCTTGTTCTGGCTCTGTTGATGCTGGATTGAAGCTCCGTGGTGTTAAGATAAAATCTATTTGGGTTATGGATCTTGCCGTTTGGTGCATGCCAGGTTGTCCTCTTGACTGCTTGTGGGATAGAGGGTATTGGCAATGGTAAGTCTGTGGGTGCAGGCAAACTCCAGCAGACGTAGTCCCCTGTCGTTGGTCTCTCCAGTTCCAAACTGACCAACTGTTCCGGCCCATTGGTTGTAAGAGTCAGGACCTACTTTGGCGTTAAAATCCCCTCGATATAACAGAATAAAATAAAATTTTTTAAAAATATGTCAGAAGTTCCTGCAGTGATTGAAGCTTCACCCTGGGTGGTACTCTACAGCAAAACACCTTTCCTTTCAGGGACGGGATCGCCTGGTGGTTAGAGTGATGCGCATTGCGCTTGTGATCTGCTGACCCAGGTTCAAATCTTATTCAAGAGGATTTTTCCTCTGGAGTTAACGTCAGTGCTGACTCCACTTCTCCCCAAAAGTCCTTTAGATGCGACTATAAACCGAGGTTCCATGTGCGAACGCATGCAGAACATCTTGTGCACACGTTGAATCCTGTTCTGCTTAATGGAAGAGTAGGTCATAATTATGATCCAGTGGGAATGGATGACAAAATTTATGAAACTGCCTGCACATGGCAACTGGATTTGAAAAAGCACAAGAGTGCTTGTTCCATTATTCCCCAAAATAAAAGGCCAAAAGAATGAATGAAGATAAATGATCGTCAGAAACTGTGCTACTGAGTAAAGTGGGGAAAATATTGCAATACATATACACAGTCATTGATCCCCACCCCCACCCCTCCCCACCACCCACCCACATACACTTCAATTGAACCTCCGTTCACTCTTAGTGATATTAGACCCACATACACACTATAGTGCAATGTACCATATTTGACTGTTATCAAATCCATTATCCATCTTGTATAACGGCCCCGTGGCCCAATGGATAAGGCGTCTGACTTCGGATCAGAAGATTGCGAGTTCGAGTCTCGTCGGGGTCGATTCTTTACTTTTTTTCTTTTTTATAACAAAATACTGTTTGACAATTTACATTCCTTTCTATTGGCATAGAGCATTTTAAATTCTGCTTGCAGCAATGGATTGTTTGGGTTTTTTTGCTTTTCTTTTTGCTTGTTGGCTAGAGCTCCGAGGTTCAACAATGGCGAGATGGGACCATTTTTTGTCCATTATTAAGGTAGCCACCTTTCGCCTCCAGGGAGCAGCAATGTTTAAAAGTTTCTTGTAGATTTGCTTAAAAAATACAGCATGCATACACACACACACAACAAACACACACACACACACACAACACACACACACACACACTCACACACACACACACACACACAACACACACACACACAACACACACACAACACACACACACACACACACACACACACACACACACACACACACCACACACACACGCTCGCACAACACCCTCCCTCTCTCTGTCTCTCCTTCATTCTTTCTCTCTCTATCTCTCCCTCTCTCTCCCCTCTCTCTCTCTCTCCCCCTCTCTCTCTCCCCTTCTCCCCCTTCCCTCTCTCTCTACTCTGAATAATAGTAATAAAAATAAAATTGCGAACAAAATTAACAGTAAACGAAAGATAAAAAGCAGAACATCCCTCCACCTTATAAAATGCACTTTTTGTGTAGAACCTTCCCTCCACCCAACCTTTTTTTTTCTTTTACATTTTGGAATGCAGGTGGGGGTTGGTGCATGAAGTTTTCATTTGACACATAATTATGACATAATTATTTGAGAAATAATATTGCGTTGGCTGGCAAACAAGAACCATTGCTAGATACAGTCAAACGGAGGAAACTGAAATGGTTTGGCCACACAACAAGGCATAACAGCCTGTCAAAGACAGTCCTGCAGGGAATGGTGGAAGGAGCAAGGAGGCAGGGACGACCACGCAAAAGCTGGATATCCAACATCAAGGAGTGGACCGGCCTCACTGTACCAAACCTCCTGAAAGCAGCCCAGGACAGAACCATTTGGCGGTCCACTTGCAGCGTCCGTGCGGGTACCCCAACGGTCGTCCCGACCAAGGGATGAGGAGAGAGAGAATATTGCGTTGAGGATAGCAAAGTGCAGGTAACCATTTCACATCTTCATCATCATCAGATTGGTGTATCAATGATTCGGGGCAAAGCCCCCACTAAATCTGAAAGACAAAAAGCTTTGAAAGACAGCATTTGACGATCTATTGAGTAAGGACTATGCCTTTGGCCTGATCCTGACTCGAGTTTCGGCTCCTGGTTGAGTCTTTGTCGAAAGTTCCTGCAGTGATTGAAGCTTCACCCTGGGTGGTACTTTACAGCAAAGCACCTTTCCCCTCAGGGACGGGGTAGCCTGGTGGTTAGAGTGATGAGCATTGCACTCGTGAACTGCTGACCCGGGTTCAAATCTCGTTCAGAGGCTTTTTCCTCTGGAGTTAACATCAGTGCCTACTCTACTCTCCCCAAAAAGTCCTTCAGATGAGACTATAAACCGAGGTTCCGTTGACGAATCCACACAGAACATCTTGCGCATATGTTAAAACCTCTTCCACTTTTTGGAAGAGTATACCATATGATCTGGTGGGAACAGATGACAAAATTTACGAAACTGCATGCACTTGGAAAGTGGATGTGGAAAAGCACAAGAGTGCTTATTCTATTAATCTCAAAATAAAAGGCCAAAACAATGAATGAAGATAAATGATCGTCAGAAACTGTGCTACTGAGTAAGTGGAGAAAATACTGCAATACATAACTATACACAGTCATTGAATCCCCAACCCCCCCCCCCCCCCCCCCCCCCACCCACCCACCCACATACACTTCAATGAACCTCCGTTACTCTTAGTGATATAGACCCACATACACACTATAGTGCAATGTACCATATTGACTGTTATCAAATCCATTATCCATCTTGTATAACGGCCCCGTGGCCCAATGGATAAGGCGTCTGACTTCGGATCAGAAGATTGCGAGTTCGAGTCTCGTCGGGGTCGATTCTTTTCTTTTTTTCTTTTTTATAACAAAATACTGTTTGACAATTTACATTCCTTTCTATTGGCATAGAGCATTTTAAATTCTGCTTGCAGCAATGGGTTGTTTGGGTTTTTTGCTTTTCTTTTTGCTTGTTGGCTAGAGCTCCGAGGTACAACAATGGCTAGATGGGACCGTTTTGTCCATTATTAAGGTAGCCACCTTTCGCATCCAGGGAGCAGCAATGTTTCAAAGTTTCTGGTAGATTTGCTTAAAAAAATACAGCTATGCATACACACACACACACACACACACACACATAAACATACACACACACACACACACACACACACACACACACACACACACACACACACACACACACACACACACACACACACTCACACACACAAACACACACAAACACACACACACACACACACACGCTCGCACACACCCTCCCTCTCTCTGTCTCTCCTTCATTCTTTCTCTCTCTATCTCTCCCTCTCTCCCTCCTCTCTCTCCCCCCTCTCTCTCTCTCCCCTTCTCCCCCTTCCCTCTCTCTCTACTCTGAATAATAGTAATAAAAATAAAATCGCGAACAAAATTAACAGTAAACGAAAGATAAAAAGCAGAACATCCCTCCACCTTATAAAATGCACTTTTTTTGTAGAACCTTCCCTCCACCCAACCTTTTTTTTTTCTTTACATTTTGGAATGCAGTGGGGTGGGTGCATGACGTTTTCATTTGACACATAATTATGACATAATTATTTGAGAAATAATATTGCGTTGGCTGGCAAACAAGAACCATTGCTAGATACAGTCAAACGGAGGAAACTGAAAGGGTTTGGTCACAAAACAAGGCATAACAGCCTGTCAAAGACAGTCCCTGCAGGGAAGGGTTTGGAAGGAGCAAGGAGGCAGGGACGACCACGCAAACGCTGGATACCCAAACATCAAGGAGTGGACTGGCCCCACTGTCCCAAAACCTCCTAAAAAGCAGCCCAGACAGAACCATTTGGCGGTCCACTTGCAGCGTCCGTGCGGGTACCCCAAGGGTCGTCCCGCCCAAAGGGATGAGGAGAGAGAGAATATTGCTTTTGAGGAAGCAAAGTGCAGGTAACCATTTCACATCTTCATCATCATCAATTGGTTATGAATGATTCGGGCAAACCCCTCACAAATCTGAAAGACAAAAACTTTGAAAGACAGCATTTGACGATCTTGAGTTAAGGACTATGCCTTTGGCCTGATCCTGACTCGAGTTTCGGCTCCTGGTTAGGCCTTTGTCAAAGACCCAGCAGAGATTGAAGCTTCACCCTCTGTGTACTTTACAGCAAAACACCTTTTCCCCAAAAAGGGGACAGATAGCATGGTGGTTAGAGTGATGAGCATTGCGCTCGTGATCTGCGAACCGGGTTCAAATCTCATTCAAGAGAATTTTTCCTCTGGAGTAACATCAGTGCAGACTCCACTCTCCCCAAGTCCTTCAAACGACCCTATAAACCGATTTCCCTGCCGAATCCTCACAAAACCCATTTTGAGCACACATTAAAACCTGTTCCGCGTTTTGGAAGAATATGCCATATGATCTGGGGGGAAGGGATGACAAAATTTACGAAACTGCATGCACTTGGAAAGTGGATGTGAAAAAGCACATGAGTTCTTATTCCATTATTCTCTCATTCTTATATAAATTCAATACTATTATCATTATAAATTAAATCATTATCATCATCATCTTTAAATTATTATTATTATTTATTTATTATTTATTTTTATTATCATAATTTTATTATTATTATATTATTATTATTTTTATATATTTTATTATTATTATTATTATTATTATTATTTATATTATATTTAAATAAAGCCCCAAAGAAAAATGAAAATAACTGATCGTCAGAATACATTTTACGAGTAAAATGGAAAAATACTGCAATACATATACAACCCAATTAACACCGCCTTACCCACCCACTTGCACACTTGTGCAATACAACTTGATATTATCAATCCATTTATCCATTTTAGGGTAACGCCCCGTGGCCTAAAGGCGTCCTGACTTCGGTCAGAAATTGCGATTCGAGCCCGCGGGTCGATCTTTTCTGTTTTTCTTCTTTAAACAAAATACTTTTGACAATTAACATTTATTTCTATGCGAAAGCATTTGAATTCTGCTGCAACAATGGTTGTTTGGGTTTTTTTCTTTTATTTTGCTTGTTGGCTGAGCTCCAAGTTAAACAATGCGAGATGGGACCGTTTTTTCATTATTGAGGTAGCCAAATTTCGCCTTCAGGGAGCAGAAATGTTTCAAAGTTTCTGATGATTTGCTTAAAGTACAGCTATTCAAACACACACACACACACACAACACACCACACACACACACACACACCTACACCACACACCCACACACACACCCCACACACCCCACACCACACACACACACATCTTCTCTCTCTCTCTCTCTCTCTCTTCTTTGTCTGTTGACTGTCTCCCCCTTCTTTTCTTTCTCTCTCTCTCTCTCTCTCCCTCTAAAACCCCCCTCTCTCTCTCCTCTCTTCCTTCCTATCCAATTCTCTCTTTCACTCTCTCTCTCCTCTTTTATTCTTTCTCTTCCTCTCTCTCACTCTCTCTTCTTCTTTCTACCCTCTCTCTCTCTTCCTCTTCTCTCTCTCTCTCTTTCATTCCTTTCTCTCTCTCTCTCTCTTCTCACTCTCTCTTCTCCCTCTCCCCCCTCTCTCTCTTTCTCTTGCTCTTTTTCTCCCTTCCTCCCATTCCCCCTTTCCCTTTATCTGTAGAATAATAGTAATAAAATAAATATAACACCAAATAACAGTTAACTTAGGAGAAATGCAGAACCATCCTTCACCTTAAAAATTTGTCTTTTTTTGTTAACCCCCCCCCCCCAACTTTAAAAAAAAACATTTTTGTGGGTGGGGTGGTGCATGACGTTTCATTTGAACATATTTAACAGATTAGTTGAGAAAAAATTTTGCCTTGAGGATAGAAAAAAGGAAAGTAACCTTTCATATCTCATCATCACAGATTGGTTTTCGATTATTTGGGAAAAGCCCCCAAAATCTGAAAGACAAAAATCTTTCAAAGACAGCATTGACGATCCTTTTGAGTAAGGACTATGCCTTTGGCCTAACCAGACTGGATTTCCCGGCCCTGTGAGTCTTTGTCAGAATTCCTGCAGGATGAAGCTTCAACCGGTGTACCTTACACAAAGCAGTTCCCCAGGACGGAAAAGCCTGTGTAAAGTGAGTCATTGCGCTCGTGATCTGCTGACCTGGTTAAAAACTCGTTCAAGGGATTTTCCTTGATTAACATCATGCGACTCCACTCTCCCCAAAAAGTCCTTCGAAGAACTATAAATGAGTTCGTGTGCGAAACGCACGGAGAACATCTTCCGCACCGTTGAATCCTTTCCGCTTTTGGAAGAGTAAGTCAAATATGCCGTGAATGATGACAAAATTTATGAAACTACCTGCACATGGCAACTGGAGTAAAAAGGACAAAGTGCTGTTCCATTATCCCCAAAAAAATGCCCAAAAGAAGAGAAAAAATGATTGTCAAAACTCCTCAAGAAAATGGAAAAATACGCAATACAACACTGTCACTGTTCACGGTCCCGTAACCATAACCCGCCAGGTCGTAGGGGCGCTGAAAGGGACAAAACGGTGAACCACTGGCTCACCTACGCGGTCGGTGTGGGCGATTTCCTGTGCAATACATATACACAGTCATTAACCCCCCTACCCCCTACAAACCCCCCCCCCACCCGCCCACCCCCCACCCACCCACAAACAATAGTGCAATATTCCATACTTGATTTGTTATCAAATCCATTTATCATCTCGTATAAGGGCCCCCGTGGCCTAATGGATAAGGCGTCTGACTTCGGACAGAAGATTGCGAGTTCGAGTCTCGTCGGGTCGATTTTTGTTTTTTTCTTCTTTATAACAAAATTATACTATGTGACATTTCCCATTTCTTTCTTTTGGCTTAGAGCATTTTAAATTCTGCTTGCAACAATGGGTTGTTTGGGGTTTTTTTTGCTTGTTGGCTAGAGCTCCGAGGTTCAACAATGGCGAGATGGGACCTTTTTTGTCCATTATTAAGGTAGCCACATTTCGCCTTCAGGGAGCAGCAATGTTTAAAAGTTTCTTGTAGATTTGCTAAAAATACAGCTATGCAAACACACACACAACAAACAAAAACACACACACACACACACACACACAAAACACACACACACACACACACACACCAACACACACACCACACACACAACACACACACACACAAACACACACACACTCTCTCTCTCTCTCTCTCTCTCCTCTCTCCCCCCTCTCTCTCTCACTGTCTCTCTCTCTCTTTCTCCGCTGTCTGTCTGTCTTTGCCTATCTGTCTGTCTCTTTCATTCTTTCTCTCTCATTTCTCTCTCATTTCTCTCTCTCTCTCTCTCTCTCTCTCTCTCTCTCTCACCTCCCCCCCCACCCTTGTCTCTCAAACTCTGAATAATATTTAAATAAAAATAAATCGAAAAAAAAATTTAACAGTAAACGAAAAGATAAAAAGCAGAACATCCCTTCACCTTATAGAATGCACTTTTTGTGTAGAACCTTCCCCCCACCCAACTTTTTTTTCTTTTACATTTTGGAATGCAGGTGGGGGTGGGTGCATAACGTTTTCATTTGACACATAATTATGACATCATTATTTGAGAAATAATTGCGTTGAGGAGAACAAGTGCAGGTAATCATTTTACATCTTCATCATCATCAGATTGGTGTATCAATGATTCGGGGCAAAACCCCCCATTAAATCTGAAAAATAAAAAAAATCTTTCAAAGACAGCATTTGAGGATGTATCGAGTAAGGACCATGCCTTTGGCCTGACCTGACTGAGTTTTGGCTCCTGGTTGAGCCTTTATCAGAGGTCTTGGCGGTTATTGAAGCTTCACCCTGGGTGGTCATCATCATCATCAGACCCGTGACCTTGGCGGTCGTGGAGGAGACACGAAAGACGATGCCGTGGTAAGCCTCCTCCACCATCTGGGTCCTGGGCTCTGCGCTAGTGCCGAGCCCATTCATCCGGGTCCTTTTCTCTGATGTTGTCCATCCATAAATTGTTCTGTCTTCCCCTTTTTCCCTGCCACCTTCGAGTGTTCCCTGCAGTACTGTTTTTGGCAGAGTGTTGTGGGGGGTGCCCGTGTCCGAACCATGTCAGCTTTTTTTCTTGACGATGGTGAGAAGGGTTTCCTGTGGACCTGCCAGCCGTGTTATTTGACTCTGACAAATTCATTGGTCTTTCGTTCCTCCAGGATATGCCCAGCGTTTTCTATGGCATTTTGTTTCAAATGACTGGATTTGCTTTGCTGTTTCAGCAGTCAATGTCCGGGTTTTTCACTTCCGTACAGCAGGATAGTCTGAATTGGGGCTTTGTAGAGCTTTAGTTTGATTGGGAAACTGATCTCTTTACTTTTCCATATGGTGGTGAGTTTTGTCAGGAAGATGTTGCCATGGCTAGTCTGACTTTGATTTCTGTCGTCGATCGCCTGTCCTTTGTGAGTGTAGCGCCAAGGTATTTAAAAGCGTCTACCCTCCAGATGTTGGCCGTTCATGTAAATTTTAGCAGTGGCGTTGCTCGTGCTGTTCAAAATACTTTACTTTTCTCTGAGCTCACCTCCATCCCATAGCTCCAGCTCTGTTCTCAAGTCTGGTCGTAAGATCTTGCAGCTCTGTGTTACTTCCGCCCATGAGGTCAATGTCATCGGCAAACCGCAAGTTGTTGAGGGTCTGCCGCCAATGGAGATGGTAGAGTGGAAGTCTGGAGGGTCTCTCTCATAATTTTTTCCAAGAACAGATTAAACAGGATGGAGATAACAGGAATCCTTGTCGGACCCCAACTGGGTTTTGAAGTAGTCTCCGACCTGATTGTTCAAAAAGGACTGCACTGCTTGCGGTGTTGAAATAGTGCTTGAATGGTTTGCACTAGTCCTTCTTCAATGCCAAACATTCTGAGGACCTGCCACAGGCCTTCGTGCCATACTCTGTCGAAAGCCTTCTTGAAGTCGTTTGAAGTTGTGGAACGGGTCTCTCTGATGTTGAAGATGTTTTTCCATCGGGATGTGCAGTTAAAAATCTGTTCGATTGTGCTCCTGCCTGCCCTGAACCCAGCTTGTTCCCTGAAAGGGGTGTTTTTCTGCCTCCTTCTTGAGTCGATTCAAAATAACTTTGAGCATAAATCTTGCTGGTGTGGCTGATGAGGCTGATTGTTCTATAGTTTTGGAAATTGGCTAATCCCCTTCTTGGGCGGGGGTAGATGAGTGTTTGTGTCCATTCGTTGGCCACTGTTTTGTCTCCCAAATCTCAACAGATAGCTGTAACATGTGTGATGACTGTTTCGCCCCCAAGCTTGAGCAGCTTTGCTGGTATGTTGTCTGCTCCTGGGGACTTTCCTACTGGTAAGCTGCGGATGGCTTCTTCACTTCTTCCCTCAGTATAGGTAATGGCGGGGGTGCTCTTGATGTTGCTGCTTTCTCTCTATTATGCTCTTGTCAGGTTGGAGTGGGTAGTTGACAGTTCTTGACAATACTCAAAACCACCTTTCAATGCAGCTGAGCTTTCTGTGGGGAAAGGTTTCCGGGAGCTGTCTTCAATGACTGATGATTTGGTTTGAAGTGGTTTTGTGAGTTTCTTCAGGGTGTCGTATGCCTTTTTACTGTTGCCCACTTTCATGCTTTGTCGATCTCATCACATTGATCACTGATCCATTTCTCTCGGGCCTTTAACATTGACTTCTTCAAAAGATTGTTGGCCTCCCGGTATTCTTTAGGATTGGAAGACCTGATTGGTTTCAGTGCTCTCTTGTTATCGCAGAGATCCAAGATGTCATTGGTAGTTCATGGCTGGTGTTTATTCCTCTGACGACCGAGTACCTCCCTCCTGTTTTCTGGGACTGCCTCATTAAAGTTGTTGGTGAGGCCATTGATGCCATTGTCCAGGAGGTTAATGCCGCAAAACGTCCGCCAAGCTTAGCTTGGAAGATCTCCTCGACATCTGGATCTTTCAGTTTGTCCAACGTCAAATTTGATACGTGGGTTTGCAGCTGTTTTTTTTCTTCAGCTTCATTTTGAATACCAGCAGCACAAGGCCCGTGGTCGCTGCCTAGTCAGC
>CM054151.1:1462885-1465230 GCA_028751875.1 Rapana venosa
CCCTCTCTCCCTTTCCCTTCTCTCCACTCTGAATAATAGTAATAAAAATACAATCGAAAACAAAATTTACAGTTTAAAAGAAAAATGAAAAGCAGAACATCCCTCCACCCTATTAAAAAGCACTTTTTGTGTAGAACTTCCCACAACCAACTTAAAAAATTTTTTTTTTTTAATTTACATTTGGGGCGCAGTTGAGAGTTGGGGGCATAACTGTTTCATTTCACACATATCATGATTAGTTTTAGAAAAAATATTGCGTTGAGGGTAGCAATGTGCAGGTAAACCCCCTTTTACATCTTCATCATCAAAAGATTGGTGTATCAATGATTCGAGCAAACCCCCCCTAAATCTGAAAGACAAAATCTTTCAATGACAGCATTTTAGGCATTTTGAGTAAGAACCATGCTTTGGCATGACCTGACTGGAGTTTCGGCTCCTGGTTGAGCCTTTGTCAGAAGTTCCCGCAGTGATTGAAGCTTCACCCTGGGTGTACCTTACACCAAGACCTTTCCCCCAAGGACGGGATAGCCTGGGGGTTTTGAGTGATGCGCATTGCACTCGTGGATCTCTGACCTGGGTTCAAATGTGTACGAAAGGGTTTTTCCTCTGGAGTTAACATCAGTGCTGACTCCACTCCTCGAAAGTCCTTTGGATGAGACTATAAACCGAGGTTCCGTTGACGAATCCACATAGAACATCTTGTGCACAGATTAAAACTGTTCCGCTTTTTGGAAGAGTATGCCATATGATCTGGGGGGAAACGATGACAAAATTTACGAAACTGCATGCACATGGAAAGTGGTGGGAAAAAGCACAAGAGTTCTTATTGCATTATCCTCAAAATAAACGACCAAAACAATGAATGAAAAAAGATGATCCTAGAAACTCTGCTACTGAGTGAAATGGACAAAATACTGCAATACATATACACAGTCATTACCCCCCCCCCCCCCCCCCCCCCCCTCCTAAAACATACCCCACATAGTGCAATGTCCATATTTGATGTACAATTCCATTTATCAATCTCTTAACCCCCGGCCCCCCTGCCTATGGATAAGGCTCCGACTCGGATCAGAAATTGCGAGTTCGAGTCTCCCCCGGGTCGATTTTTTTCTCTTCTTTATAACAAAACTATTTACAATCCATTTCTTCTATGGCGTAGACATTTGAATTCTGCTGCAACAGTTGTTGCTTTATTTTGCTTTATTTTGCTTTTGCTAGACTCTGGTCAACAATGCGAGATGGGACCCTTTTTGCCATTATTAAGTAGCCACTTTTCCCTCGGAACAGCAATTTCCCCAAGTTTCTGGTAAATTTGCTAAAATACAGACACACACACACACACACACACCACACACACACACACCCACACCACACACACACACACACCACACACACACACACACACACACACACAACACACAAAACACTCTCTCTCTCTCTCTCTCTCCCTCTCTCTCTCTCTCCGCTCTCTCTCTTCCTCAAAGTCTCCTCTCTCTCTTTCTCCGTCTGTCTGTCCTGTCTGTCTGCCTATCCGTCTGTCTCTTTCATTTTTTTCCTCTCTCATTTCTCTCTTTATTTCTCTCTCTCTCTCTCTCAACCTCTTTCCCCCCCTCCCCCCCTGCTCTTCTACTCTGAATAATAGGATAACATAAATCGAAAACAAAATTAACAGTAAACGAAAATAAAAAGCAAAACATCCCTCCACATATAAAATGCACTTTTTGTGTAAAAACCTCCCACCCCCCACCCCATTTTTTTTCTTTACATTTGGAATGCCCGGTGGGGGTGGTCATAACGTTTTCCTTTAGACATAATTATGACATGATATTTGAGAAATAATTGCGTTGAGGATAGCAAAGTGCAGGTAACCATTTCACATCTTCATCATCATCCATTGTCATCAATGTTTCCCGGGGAAAACCCCTACTAATCATTCTAAATAACAAATCTTTCAATGACAGCATTTAGATCTATTGAGTAAGGACCATGCCTTTGGCCTGACCTGATTGGAGTTTCGGCTCCTGGTTGAGCCCTTTGCAAGTCCCCCCAGTGATTGAGCTTCACCCGGGTGGTACTTTACAGCAAAACACCTTTCCCTCAGGGACGGATAGCCTGGTGGTTAGAGTGATGACATTGCGTTCGTGATCTGCAGACCCGGTTCAAAGCTCATTCAAGAGGCTTTTTTCCTCGAATTAAAAACAGGCCCCACTCCACCTCCCCAAAAAGTCCTTCAACGACCATAAACCGATCCTTCCGAATCCTCACAGAACATCCTTTTGGGAAAAAAAAAGTTTCGCTTTTGGAAAATTGCCCTAGAAAGGGAAAAAAAAAAAATTTGAAAA
>CM054151.1:1465730-1475730 GCA_028751875.1 Rapana venosa
ACACCCCACACCACACACCACACACAACACCACACACACCCCAAACACACACACCACACACACACACACCACACACCACAAACACACACCACACACACACACCACGCTCGCACACACCCTCCCTCTCTCTGTCTCTCCTTCATTCTTTCTCTCTCTATCTCTCCCTCTCTCTCCCTCTCTCTCTCTCTCCCTCTCTCTCTCTCCCCTTCTCCCCTTCCCTCTTCTCTCTACTCTGAATAATAGTAATAAAAATAAAATCGCGAACAAAATTAACAGTAAACGAAAGATAAAAAGCAGAACATCCCTCCACCTTATAAAATGCACTTTTTGTGTAGAACCTTCCCTCCACCCAACCTTTTTTTTTTCTTTTACATTTTGGAATGCAGGTGGGGGTGGGTGCATGACGTTTTCATTTGACACATAATTATGACATAATTATTTGAGAAATAATATTGCGTTGGCTGGCAAACAAGAACCATTGCTAGATACAGTCAAACGGAGGAAACTGAAATGGTTTGGTCACACAACAAGGCATAACAGCCTGTCAAAGACAGTCCTGCAGGGAATGGTGGAAGGAGCAAGGAGGCAGGGACGACCACGCAAACGCTGGATATCCAACATCAAGGAGTGGACTGGCCTCACTGTACCAAACCTCCTGAAAGCAGCCCAGGACAGAACCATTTGGCGGTCCACTTGCAGCGTCCGTGCGGGTACCCCAACGGTCGTCCCGACCAAGGGATGAGGAGAGAGAGAATATTGCGTTGAGGATAGCAAAGTGCAGGTAACCATTTCACATCTTCATCATCATCAGATTGGTGTATGAATGATTCGGGGCAAAGCCCTCACTAAATCTGAAAGACAAAAAGCTTTGAAAGACAGCATTTGACGATCTATTGAGTTAAGGACTATGCCTTTGGCCTGATCCTGACTCGAGTTTCGGCTCCTGGTTAGGCCTTTGTCAGAGATCCCAGCAGAGATTGAAGCTTCACCCTCTGTGGTACTTTACAGCAAAACACCTTTCCCCCAAGGGACAGGATAGCATGGTGGTTAGAGTGATGAGCATTGCGCTCGTGATCTGCTGAACCGGGTTCAAATCTCATTCAAGAGAATTTTTCCTCTGGAGTTAACATCAGTGCAGACTCCACTCTCCCCAAGTCCTTCAAACGAGCCTATCAACCGATTTCCCTGTCCGAATCCTCACAGAACATCTTGAGCACACATTAAAACCTGTTCCGCGTTTTGGAAGAATATGCCATATGATCTGGTGGGAAGGGATGACAAAATTTACGAAACTGCATGCACTTGGAAAGTGGATGTGAAAAAGCACATGAGTTCTTATTCCATTATTCTCTCATTCTTATATAAATTCAATACATTATCATTATCATTATCATTATCATCATCATCATTATTATTATTATTATTATTTATTATTATTATTATTATTATCATTATCATTATTATTATTATTATTATTATTATTATTATTATTATTATTATTATTATTATTATTATTTTATTATTATTATTATATTAAATAAAGCCCCAAAGAATAAATGAAAATAACTGATCGTCAGGAATACATCTACTGAGTAAAATGGAGAAAATACTGCAATACATATACACAGCCATTAACACCGCACCTACCCACCCACATGCACACTATAGTGCAATTATTCCAACTTGACATTATCAAATCCTAGTTATTCCCTTTTATGTAACGGCCCCGTGCCTAATTGATAAGGCGTCTGACTTTCGGATCATAAGAATTGCAGTTCGAGTCTAGTCGGGGTCGATCTATTTTCCTTGTTTTGTCTACTTATACAAAATACTGTGTGACAATTAACATTTATGTTTCTATGGCGAAGCATTTGAATTTCTCGTGCAACAATTTTTTGGGATTTTTGCTTTATGTTTCTTGGTTGCTAGAGCTCCAAGGTTCAACAATGGCAGCTGTACCTTTTGTCCAATATAGAGGTAGCCAAATTTCGCCTCAGACAGCAATGTTTCAAATTTCGGATAATTTCTAAAGTACAGCTACATCAAACACACAGCACACACACAACAAGACACACACACACACACACACACACACACACGACTCACTCACATCACACACACACACACACACACACACACACACACACACACTCTCTCACTCTCTCTCTCTCTCCTCTGCTTGTCTGTCTGACTGTCTCTCTCTCTCCCCCGTTCATATCATTCTCTCTCTCTCCTCTCTCACTCTCACTCCTCTCCACACCCGTATCCCCCTCTCTCTCTCATTCTCATCTGTCTCTCTCTCTCTCTTTCATTCTTTCTCTCTCTCTCTCTCACCTCTCTCTCTCTCTCTTTCCCCCTCATCTCTCTCTTTCTCTCTGCTCTCTCCTCTCCTCTTTTCATATATCTTTCTCTCGTCTCTCTCTCTCCGCACTCTCTCTCTCATATCTCTCCCTCTCCCTCCCCGCCCCTCCCCCCCCCCCCTCTTTCCTCATCTTTCTCTCTGTCTCTCGCTCTCTCTCCCTATCTCCCAACTCCCTCCTCTTACCCTACTTTCGCTACTGTGAATAATAGTAAATAAAAATAAAATATAACACAAAATTAACAGTTAACTTAATGAAAACAAACATCAGCCTCACCTATAAAAAGCTCTTTTTGTGTATAACCAACTCCCATCCACCCCTAACATTAAAAAAAAACATTTGGTGGGGTGGGGTGACATGACGTTTTCATTGACACATAATTATAACATGAGAGTTGAGAATAATTGCCTTGGAGGATAGCAAATGTGCTGTAACATATTCATATCTTCATCATCATCAAGATTGGTGTACGAATTATTGGGAAAAGCCCCCCTAAATCTGAAAGACATAAATCTTTTCAAAGACAGCATTTGACGATCTATTGAGTAAGGACTTTGGCCTTTGGCCTAACCAGACTGGATTCCGGTCTCCTGTTGAGTCTTTGTCAGAAGTTCCCTGCTTGATAGGGGAAGTTTCTTCACCCTGGGTGGTACCTACAGCAAAGCAGTTTCCCCTCAGACTGATAGCCCCTGGTGGTTTTAGAGTGATGTGCATTGCGCTCTGATCTGCTGACCTGTTCAAATCTCTTCTAGGATGTCCTCTGGTGTTAACATCATGAGTGCCGGACTCCACTCTCCCCAAAAATCCTGCATGAACATAAACTGAGTCGTTCCAACGCACGGTGAACATCTTTACCCCCAGCACAAACCAACGTAAAAAAGACGTTGATTCCTGTTTCCGCTTTTGGAAAGTAAGTCATAAGTAATGCCGGGAATGATGACAAAATTTATGAAAACGACCTCACATGGCAACTGGATGAAAAAAGGACAAAGTTCTTGTTCCATTATCCTCCAAAATAAAATGCCAAAAGTATAGAATAAAGATGTCAGAACTCTGCTACTGAGGTGAAATGGAGAAATACTGCAATACATATCACTGTTCACTGTTCACTGGTCCCGTAACCATAACCCGCCAGGTCGTAAGCGCTGCATGTGGAACGAACGTGGGGACCAGCTGGCGCCACTTACGCGGTCGTGGTGCGGAGTTCCTGTGCATTACATATACACAGTCATTAACCCCCCTAAACCCCCTACACCCCCCCCCCCTACCCGCCCACCCACCCACCCACACACCATAGTGCAACATCCATACTTATTGTATCAATCCCTTTATCTATCTCAATAAACGGCCCCGTGGCCTAATGGATAAGCGTCTGACTTCCGATCAGAAATTGGCGATTTCACGTCTCGTCGGTCGATTTTTGTTTTTTTTTCTTCTTTATAACAAAATTATACTATGTGACTTTCTCCCATTTCTTTCTTTTGCTTAGAGCATTTTAAAATTTCTCTTGCAACATGGTTGTTTGGGGTTATTTTTGCTTGTTGGCTAGAGCTCCGAGTTCAACAAAGGCGAGATGGACCTTTTCTTGTCCATCTTAAGGTAGCCACATTTCGCCTTCAGGACACAATTTAAAAGTTTCGTTAGATTTGCTAGAAATACAGCTATGCAAACACACACACCCACACACAACACACACACACACACACACATCACACAACACACACACACACACTACACACACACTACCACCACACACTACACACACAACACACACACCCACACTCTCTCTCTCTCTCTCTCATCTCTCTCACTCTCTCTCCCGCACTCTCTCTCACTGTCTCTCTCTCTCTTCTCCGTCTGTACTGTCTGTCCTGTCAGCCTAGCTGTCGGTCCTCTTTCATTCTTTCTCTCATCATATCTCTTCATTCTCTCTCTCCATCTCTCGCTCTCTCTCGCCTCTCTCACCTCCCCCCCCAACGCCCTTTGTCTCTCTACTCTGATACTATAAAAAAATAAAAGCGAAACAATAATTAGACATAAACGAAAGTATAAAAGCAGAACATCCCTTCACCTTTATAAAGCACTTTTTGTGTAGAAACCTTCCCACCCACCCCCAACTATTTTTTCTTTTTTTTCTTTTACGTTTTGTGAATGCAGGTGGGGTGGGGGCATAACGTTCATTATGACACATATTTATGGACATCATTATTAGAAAATAATGCGTTAAGAACAAGTGGCAGGTAATCATTTTATCATCTTCATCTCATCAGATGTGTATCCATGGATCGGCAAACCCCCCCTTTAAATCTGAAAAATAAAAAAAATCTTCAAAGACAGCATTTGAGATTATCGAGTAGGACCATGCCTTTAGGCCTGACCGACGATTTTGGCTCCTTGGTTGATCCTTTATCATAGGTCTGGCGGTTATTGAAGCTTCAACCCTGGTGTCATCATCATCATCAGAACCCGACCTGCGTCGTGGAGGAGACACAAAGAACGAATGCCGTGGTAAGCTCATCCACCCATCTCGTCCACGGCTCTGCGCAGTTAGTGCCGATCAATCATCAGGACCATTCTCTGATGTTGTCCATCCATGATCTTGTCTGCCTCTCCCCTCTTTCTGCCACCTTCGCGTGTTCCCTGCATCCTGTTTTTTTGGCAAGAGTGTTGTGGCGGTGACGATGCCCGAACCATGTCAGCTTTTTCTTCTCTGACGATGTGAGAACATTATGCTAATACCAAATGCTTGTGACCCCAGCGTGTTATTTGACTCTTGACAAATTCATTGGTCTTTTCGTTCTCTCCAGATTATGCCCACATTTTCTATGCATTTTGTTTCAAATGACTGATTTGCTTTCTGTTTCACAGCAGTCAATGTCCAGTTTCACTTCGTACAGCAGGTTAGTCCCTGAATTAGGGCTGGTAGACTTTGAATTTGATGTGGGAAACGGATCTCTTTAATTGTCATAGGGTGTGAGTTTGTCATGGAAAGTTGCATGGCTAGTCTGACTTTGATTTCTGTCGTCGATCGCCTGTCCTTTGTGATTAGCGCCAAGGTATTTAAAACGTCTACCCTCCTCCAGATGTTGGCCGTTCATGTAAATTTTAGCGTGGCGTTGCTCGTGCTGTGTCAAAAGTACTTTACGTTTCTCTGAGCTCAACCTCCATCCCATAAGGCTCCCTCTGTTCTCAATCTGATCGTAAGATCCTGCAAGCTCTGTTGTTACTACCTCCGCCATAGGTTCAATGTCATCGGCAAAACCGCAAGTTGTATGGGGTCTGCGTACCCACCCCAATGGAGATGGTAGAGTGGTAGTCATGGAGGTCTCTCTCTTATGGTTCCAAGAACAGATTAAACAAGGACTGGAGATAACAGGATCCTTGTCCGGACCCCAACTGTGGT
Source organism: Rapana venosa (assembly GCA_028751875.1). Lineage (NCBI taxonomy): Eukaryota > Metazoa > Mollusca > Gastropoda > Neogastropoda > Muricidae > Rapana > Rapana venosa. The sequence goes on from CM054151.1 coordinate 1,471,494, forward strand.
TTTGAAGTAGCTCCGGACCTGATTGTTCAAAGGACTGCACTGCTTGCGGTGTTGTATAGTGCTTGAATGTTTTGCACTAGTCCTTCTCAATGCCAAACATGCCTGAGGACCTCACAGCCTTCGTGCCATACACTGTCGAAAGCCTTCCTTGAAGTCGATGAAGTTTGGAACAGGTCCTCTCAGATGTTGAAGATGTGTTTCCAGTCAGGATTGGCAGTTACAAATCTGTCGATTGTGCTCTGCCTGCCCTGAACCCACTTGTTCCTCTGCAAGAGTTTCTTCTGCCTCCTTCTTGAGTCGATTTCAAAATAAGCTTGAGCATGATCTTAGCTGTGTGGCTGATAGCAATGTTCATAGTTTTGTGCATTGCTCAATGCCCCATCTGGGCAGGGTATAAGGATTAGGATTGTGTCCATTCTGTTGGCCACTGTTTTGGTCTCCCAAATCTTCAGGACAGATACGGTAACATTGTGTGATGACTGTTTCCGCCACCATTGCATGAGCACTTTGCTGGTATGTTGTCTGCTCCTGGGACTTTCCTACGGGTAAGCTGCCCGATCTTCTCCACTTCTCCCTCAGTATAGGTAATGGCGAGGGTGCTCTTTATGTTGCTGCTTCTCCGCTATATGCTCTTGTCAGGTTGAGGGGTATTTGTACATTTCTTGAACAATACTAGACCACCTGTCAATGCAGCTGAACTTTCTGTGAGGATTCCGAGCTGTCTTCAATGACTGATATTTGTTTGAAGTGGTTTTGTGAGTTTCCTTCAGGGTGTCGATGCCTTTTTTAAATGGTGTGCCCACTTCATGCTTGTCGATCTCATCACTTGATCCACTGATCCATTCTCTCTGGCCTTTAACATGAAAAAGAGAATGAACATTGGATAAGAAAAAAAAAGGAAAATTGAAATATGAAAGAGATTGAAAAAGAAGAAAAGAAAAAATTGAAAAAAAACAAAAAACAGAAAGAAAAAATTGAAAAAAATGAAAAAAAAAAAGATGAGAGATTGAGAAAGATGAAAAAGAAAATGACAAATTACATTTGCACAAGATTGTTGGCCTCCCGTATTTCTTAGGATTGGAAGACCTGATTGGTTTCAGTGCACTTCTGTATCGCAGAGATCCAAGATGTCATTGGTATTCATCATAGGCTGGTGTTTATTTCCTCCTGACGAACCGAGTAACCTCACTCTGCTGTTTCTCGACTGCTGCTCATTACAGTTGTTGGTGAGGCCATTGATGCCATTAGTCCAGAGGGTTTTTGTTAATTGCCGCAAACGTCCCCAAGCTTAGCTTGGAAGATCTCCTCTGACATCGTGATCTTCAGTTTGTCCTCGTCCAAATTTGATACGTGGTTTGCAGGCTGGTTTTTTTTCTTTCAGCTTCATTTTATACCAGCACACAAGGTCTGTCGCTGCCTATGTCAGCTCCAGGTAGGTTCTTGTTCTGGCTCTGTTGATCCTGGATTGAAGCTCCGTGTGTTAAGATAAAATCTATTTGGTATGGAGCTGCGTTTTGGTGATGCCAGTTGTCCTCCTTGACTGCCCTTGTGGGATAGAGTGTAATGGCAATGTAATCTGTGGGTGCTAGGCAAACTCCAGTCAGACGTATCCCTGTCCTTGGTCTATCCAGTTCCAAACTGACCACTGTTCCCCCATTGTTGTAAATCAGACCTACTTTGCGTTAAAACCCTCGATATAACAGATTAAATAAAGTTTTAAAAATAGTTCAGAATTCCTGCAGTAGATTGAAGCTTCAACCCTTGTTCCTTACAGACAAAAGCACCTTTCTTTCTGGGACTGATAGCTGGTGGTTAGAGTGTTGCGCATTGCGCTTGTTGATCTGCTGACCCAGTTCAAATCTTATCAAGAGATTTTTCCTCATGGAGTAACGTCATTGCTGACTCCACTTCTCCCCAAAATCCTTAATGCGACTATAAAGCCGAGGTTCCAGGTCGAACGCATGCAGAACATCTTTGTGGCACACGTTGAATCCGTTCTCTTAAGGAAGAGTAGGTCAGAATTATGAATCCTGTGGGAATGGAGGACAAAATTTATGAAACTGCTGCGGCAACATGGCAACTGGATTTGAAAAACACAAGAGTGCTTGTCCATTATCCTCCAAATAAAATTGGCCAAAAAATGAATAAATGAAGATAAATTATTTCAAACTGCTGCAAATGATGAAATGGAGAAAATACTGCAATACATATTATACACAGTCATTAATCCCTCCCTACTCGCCCACCCCACAATACACCTATAGTGCAATAATCCATACTGATTGTTATCAAATTCCATTTATCCATCTCGATAACGCCCCCGTGGCCCCAAATAAGGGCTCGACTGTCGATCAATGATTGCAGTTCGAGTCTCGTCGGGTCATTTTTTTTTTTTTCCTACTTTATAAAAAAATGATACTTTGACCATTCACATTTCTTTCTATTGGCGTAGAGCATTTTAAATTCTGCTGCAACAATGGTTGTTTGGAGTTTTTTGCTTTTTTTTTTTTGCTTTTGGCTAGAAGCTCTGAGGTTCAACAATGCGAGATGGACCGTTTTGTCCATTATTAAGTAAGGCCACAGTTCGCCTTCAGAGCACAATGTTTACAATTTCTGTAGAGTTGCTAAAATACAGCTTTGCAAACAACACACACACACACAGTTACACACCACAACACACACCACACACACGACACAAACACACACACACACACACACACACACACAACACTCAAAAACCACACACACAACACACACACACACACACACACACCACACAACAAAAGAAACACAACAGGAACACACGTCTCTCACTCTCTCTCTCTATCTCCTCCTCACTCTCTCTCTCACAGTCTCTCTCTACTCTCTCTTTCTCCAGTCTGTCTGTCTGTCTGTCTGCCTATCTTCCAATTACTCTTTCATTCTTTTCTCTCTCATTTCTCTCTCATTTCTCTCTCTCTCACTCTCCTCTCTCTCTCCTCCTCTCTCCTGTCTCTCTCTCTCTCGATCTCTCTCTTGCATCTCTCTCCCTTTCTCTCTCTCTCTCTCCACTTCTCCCCCCCTGTCTCTCTAGCTTCTTGAATAATAGTAAAATTAAAAATAAAATCGAAACAAAATTAACAGTATACTGAAAGATAACAAAGCAGAACACCTTCACTCTATAGAATGCAAACTTTTTTGAGTAGAAGCTTCCCCCCACCCAACTTTTTTTTCTTTTAACATTTTAGGTGAATGAGGTTGGTGCATACGTTTTCATTTGACACCTAATTATTACAGATTATTAATTGAGAAATATTATTGCGAATGAATAGCAAAGATCAGTTAACCTTTTCACATCTTCACCATCATAAGAGTGGTGTATCAAAGATTCGGGCAAAACCCCTACGTAACTCATTCTAAAAGACACAATCTTTTCAATGACAGCATTTGACGATCTATTGCGTAAGGACCAGCCTTTGCCTGAACTGACTGGATTTTCGGCACTGTTTGACCTTTGTCAAGGTCCCACTGTGATTGAAGCTTCACCCGAGGTGGTATCTTACAGCAAAGCTCCTTCCCCTCAGTACAGTAGCCTGTGGTTATTGATGCGCATTAACGCTCGTATCTGCTGACCCGGTTCCAAATCTCGTTGAGAGATTTCCTCTCGGAGTTTACAGCAGTGCTGACCTCCACTCTCCCCAAAAATCCTTCAGAGGAACTATATACCGAGGTTCCGTTGACGAATCCACACAGAACAATTGTACACACATGAAAACCTCTTCCGCGTTTTGGAAAGTATGAATAGATCTGTGGAAACAGATGACAAAATTTACGAAACTGCATTCATTAATGGATTGGTTCAAAAACACAAAGATCTTTTATTCCATTATTCCAAATAATAGACCAAAAGTAATGAATGACAATAAATGATTGACAGGAACTCTGCACTGAGTAATGGAGAAAATACTGCAATACATATAACAGTCTTTACCCCCCCACCCCACCTCCCACCCCCCACTACACACTATAGTCATTGTCCATATTTATTGTTTTATCAAAATCCATTTATCCATCTCGTGTAACGGCCCGTGCCTAATGGGATAAGGCGTCTGACTCGGATCAGAAAGATTGCGAGTTCGGAGTTCTCCGTCGTCGATTTTTTCTATTTTTTTCTTCTGTATTAAACAAATAACTGTTGACAATTCATCATTTCTCTATTGGCGTAGCGCATTCTAAGTTCGCTTGCAACAATGGGTTT
>CM054151.1:1480730-1493230 GCA_028751875.1 Rapana venosa
CATACACACTATAGTGCAATGTACCATATTTGACTGTTATCAAATCCATTATCCATCTTGTATAACGGCCCTGTGGCCCAATGGATAAGGCGTCTGACTTCGGATCAGAAGATTGCGAGTTCGAGTCTCGTCGGGGTCGATTCTTTTCTTTTTTTTCTTCTTTATAACAAAATACTGTTTGACAATTAACATGTCTTTCTATTGGCGTAAGGCATTTGAATTCTGCTTGCAATTGGATTTCCGGCTCCTGGTTGAGTCTTTGTCAGAAGATCCTGCAGTGATTGAAGCTCCACCCTGGGTGGTACCTTACAGCAAAACACCTTTCCCCCAAGGGACAGGATAGCCTGGTGGTTAGAGTGTGGAGCATTGCGCTCGTGATCTGCTGACCCGGGTTCAAATCTCGTTCAAGAGGATTTTTCCTCTGGAGTTAACATCAGTGCCAACTCCACTCCCTCGAAAGTCCTTCAGATGAGCCTATATACCGAGGTTCCGTTGACGAATCCACACAGAACATTTTGTGCACACATTAAAACCTGTTCCGCGTTTTGGAAGAGTATGATATATGATCTGGTGGGAACGGATGACAAAATTTACGAAACTGCATGCACGTGGAAAGTGGATGTGAAAAAGCACAAGAGTTCTTATTCCATTATTCTCAAAATAAAAGACCAAAAGAATGAATGAAAATAGATGATCCTCAGAAACTCTGCTACTGAGTGAAATGGAGAAAATACTGCAATACATATACACAGTCATTAACCCCCCCCCCCCCTCCTTAACCACCCACCCACCCACTTACACACTATAGTGCAATGCTCCATACTTGATCATTATCAAATCCATTTATCCATCTTGTGTAACGGCCCCGTGGCCTAATGGATAAGGCGTCTGACTTCGGATCAGAAGATTGCGAGTTCGAGTCTCGTCGGGGTCGATCTTTTCTTTTTTTTCTTCTTTATAACAAAATACTGTTTGACAATTAACAAGGGAAAAGGTAAAGTAAAGATGAAAAAAACGGTTCTAAAAGGGGAAAATCTGCAAAATTTTTCCTCTTGAAACCCCACCCCAACCCCCCCCCCCCCAAAAATCCTTCAATTGCCCCCTTTACCAGGTTTAGACCCAAAAAAAATTTGTGCAAAAAACCCTTTTGTTTTTTAAATATTATCCTTTGTTAACGGTCCCCAATTAACGCTGATTGGGTTTAAAAAGCATGAGTTCTTATTCCTTTTTTTTTTCAAAAAAAACCCGGAAAATAACTGTTTTTTTCAAAGGGAAAACTCTGCAATTGTTTTTGGTTTGGGGAGTTTTTGCAAAAATCCCAGTTTAACCCCCCTTTCCTTCCAAAAAACCCCCCCCCAAAAAATACCCTTTTAGTGAAAATGCCCTACTTGACTTAAAATCTTAAAAATTTTTCCTTGGGGTAACCCGGCCCCCCTCCTAAATTTAAAAACCCTTCCCGGGAGGGCCGTTCGATCCCAAAAACTTTTTTCCAAAAAAAATTCCCCGGTTTGAAATAATTTTTTCTTGGGAAGGTTTAAAATTGCTTGGGGGGAAAAAAAAGGGTTTTATTTTTTTTCTGCCCTGTTGGCCCAAAAACTCCCCGAGTAAAATGGAAAATGAACCTTGTCCTTAAATTTAACCCCCCCATTCAACTTGGTGCCCAAATTTGTTTAAAAAATTTTTCCCTTGTAAAGGGGGGGCTAAAAAAAAGGCCACCACAAAAAAAACCCCAATTTTTTTTTTTTTTCCCAAAACAAAAACAACCCAAAACATTTCTTTTATTTCTTTTCTCTCCGGGGTTTTTTTTTTTTTTCTTTTTCTTTTTGGCCGAGTGAGGGTTCAAACAAGGTTTTTTTTTCATTATTGGGTCCACATTTAATTCAGGGACAAAATGAAAGTTTTGAGTTTGCTAAAATTTATAATAAAAAACAACCAAAAAACCCCCCCCAAAAAAACTACAAAAAAAACAAAAAAACCAAAATTTCCCCCGTTTTCCTCGCTTTTTTTTTTTCTGGGGGGGGGGTTTTTTTTTTTTTTTTAAATTTTTAAAGGAAAAATTTTGGAAAGAAAAAGTTTTTTTTTTTTTTTTTAAAAATTTTTTTTTTTGTTTTTTTTTTTTTTTTTTTTTTTAAAAAGGGGGGTTAGGCCAGGCGTCAAACCCGGGCAAAGGAAAGGCACCTTTTCCGTGCACCAGTGAAGTTATTTCGGGGGACAATGTTTTTCTTGTTGAGTGTTTGCTTCCCATACTTCCCTCTGTCTTTTTTAAACCCGCCCCCACTATCGGAATTTTCGACATAAATGCTGGCTCTGAAAAACCCAAAATCTCTTCCAGTTTTTTAAAAGGGAAATTTGCAAGTGATAAAAAGCTTCCCCAGTAAAACAAAAAACTTAAATAAAACTTTGGAAGAGAAATTTCTTTGCGAAAAACATTCGACATATCACAACGGAATGGTTGAAGTGAAGAAAGGACACAAAAGACTGCTGGGATGTTCTTGAGCTTTTCAAGTACAGGGCGCTTTTGGGGGGATGGGTTGGGCCCAACGGAACAAAAATTTAATCCTTGGAAGCGAAAAATACAATGCAATCAAATTCTTTATGTTAAAGAAATCAAAAGGGGAACAAAAACCAGTGAAGACTGATTGTAAAAGTCTTGAACCCTTTCCCGCAGTCACCACTGTGGCAACTCAGACTCAAAATGCCTATAGTGGGCATCCACGTCAGGACAATTTCCCCACGTCCATCTTGTCCATTTTGTCGAGGGGGGGAAAAGTGGCTACTTAAAGACCGGGGACTGCGGAGAGATTTTCGGCAAAGCAGAAATCACAGTTTACCTCAGCCCTTTACATTCATCAAAGACCATGGGGGTTTTTCAAAGACCAAGGAAAAGGCGTACTTCTTCAAGGGAAAAGTTTATGTGAAAGAGAGATCCTACCACAGCCCAGGGCACGTTCAACACCAAACCCCCCCAAATTATCCAAAGCCAGAGGTCACAAAAAACTTTAAGGGCTAGAAGGGCCCACATTCGCTCCTGGCAATCTGGTGGGTTTTTTGGGGAAGCAGTAGGCTGACCATGGGGGCAAAGAGGCAACAGCCATCTAAAAAGAGGATCTGAATAAATCCCCGGTTCCCCCTTAAAAATTTGCCGGGATCGGGCCCCAGGGAACATCCGGGTCATCGCATGGGGGGAAAGACACATAACCCCAGGAACAATTTTGGAGTCTGCTGCATCACTTGCTGGAAGGGCAAGAAGGGCAAAAAGAAGACCCTCCTCCTCCCCCCCCCCCTGCTGCTAAAGGACGAAGGGCAAGGGGAAGGGGAAAACACCCCCCCTTGGGCGGAGGCCTGTGGCTCGACGGGAAAGCGTGCCCCATCCCGGCGATCCGTAGCAGTAAATGGTCTGTGTGGGGTATGTACACCCACAGTTCAGAACTTTTCCCCCGGTATGTGGTCAACATCAGGCAGTGAGAAAACACAGCACCGGGGGAAAATCAAAAAATTCAACAGGCCATTCTTAAAACCCAAGAAAGTTACACCCTTTCAAACATCAAAAGGGGATATTAAACATCAGAATCTTCCAACAAAGCATTAACAGCACAGAAAGTGTGAAAATTTTGAAGAAAAATCAGTGTTGGCACGAACATTCACTACCTGATGAAAGAAAAAGATACAAACAGCAAAAAAGACGATAGACAAAAGAAGTTCTGCATAAAATAAATTCCACTCGGATCAAGAATTTTGACCCAAAGATCAAAATGATGTTGTTGAATCAACTGGCCTACCTGGGTAGGCTAAAAAACAAATTTATTTTAAAAAATAGCAAAAAGTGCACAGTATGAGGCATAAGGCTGACTCAAATACAAAGTTGATCTGAAGACAACGGGGACCAAGGGAAAAAGGCGACGATGAAAAAGGGGGAAAGGGTAGATAGTAGTCAAGGGGCTGACAGAAAACAACAGAAAGAGACCAGGCGTAAATCGGGGCAAATTTTTAGATTTTGATACTTTTCAACAGAGCACGGACAGAGAAAAGAAAAGAAACAGCGGGACTCCGCTGATACTGAAAATCCATGTCACAAATGCAGAAAAATGCAAAACCAGAATCTCACGCCCTTTCCCCCCTAAAAAAAGTAGGAAAAAGAACCTCATCAACAGTTTTTAAACCTTTGTCAATGCTAGTCAGGTGCACATGACAGGGAGCCCCAGATCTCGTACCAAGGGCCCCCCCCCTAAATGGACATCAGCCGGGCCATAAAACCAGTAAAAACCAAAGGGAAAAAGTTACTGTATACTCCCTAATTAATCGCCAGAAAAGTACTTTATTCTGAAAATAATAACAAATGCTAACTTTAAAATTTTCTAACTTAATGTTAAGGGTTTTTTTTCAAAACTAGAAAACATCGACTTCTTGTCTAAGATCTTAGACTTTATTCCTGACTGAAACATTTTACACAGAATTTGAATATCCTTTTCATGATTATTTTTTTTTTAATTTCAAAGAAAAGAAGCTTCTAAGAAAGGCGATATTCTGGTGGGTTATTGCTTAATTAAAAAGAAATTTCAAGTTTATTTACACACTTTGAATACAACTTAGGAAAATAGTGATAGTAGTTTGATAAAAAGTTTTTTGAAACAGACTTAATATATTTGGATATTAATATATACCCCCTCACGTTTTGTTGCATGGAAAATTTAAAAAAAATGGGTTGGCTAGAATTCTGGAACAAAATTTTTGGATTTGCTGGTTTATGATTTTCATACCCATTATTTGGGGAAACCCAATGCAAGAACAGCTTCTAAAAAGTATTGGGATCAAATTTGATAAGTACAAAAATTGAAAAATGATGAAAAGTCCCTTTTCTGAGAAAATCTCAAGATGAAACTCAAAATATGTTTGGGGATAACTTTTAAATTAGTAATGCCCTTTTATTGGTTTTTCTTTAATGGTCTATGTGAGCGGAATGTGATGGGAAATTGCACTTTTTTATCTAAATTTATTTAGTACTGTTTTATTTTGTCATTCAATAATTTTCTCATGGTAAATTATATATCATTACAATTTTTGGGAAAATTCACTGAAATTTACTTTACCCTTTTTTTTTTTCTTCTGTCATCCATCAGTTACTGTGTTGGAAAAAAATGGGGAAAAATGAAAAAGGTATGTATTCAAAAACATGTAGGGTAAAGAAAAAAAAAACGATTTCTTAAACAAATTTAATGACACGAATAAAAGGCAAATTACAAGACGGAAATATTATAGAGCAAGTGGTGGGGCATTGGATATTTTTTTTGCATTGTTTGATAACTGCTTGTTAAAGTGACAAAATTTTATCCTAAAACACAAGAAAAACCCATGGGTTTTTATAATACCAACAACCAAAATTAAAAAACGCAGCATTTGAATATTTAGGAAGTCGTAAAACTGAAAAAGGGAAATTATGTTTCAACAAAAAAAATTATAAGACAATACTTTAAATCAAAAAAAGAAATTTGACGGAGCAAGTAATAAAGTTAGAAACAAAATTCAGATTCTTCTAATTTTGGAAACAGTTAATGAAAAGGTTGGGCGGGAAAGCAATAAAACTAGTAAAATTTCTATAAAGGTGGGATGATCATTTTTAAAAAGGTTTTTTATAGATGATCGCAATTCAAAAAATGAGTTTAATGATGGGGGTGCTTGACAGAACAAGAAGTATATATTAAATTCTAAATAAAGAAGGGGAAGTTTTTAACCAATTAGCAAATTAAAACTGGGTAAAGCTTTTGGAATTTATGGCTTCTCCGAAATGTTGAAAACTGGGAGTCAAAATTACAGTTTCCTTTTTTACGAGATTATTTAAAATATATTTTCAAAAGGCACTTTCCCAAAAGAATGGGGCCCAAAGCCCTTGTTTTACCAACTATAAGAAAGGTGACATTTAAAATTTATAATTACAGAGGGGGTTTTTCTATAAGTAAATTTCAAAAAGATAGCACAGACTAAACAAGGGCTTAAAACATGGTTAAAGATAAAAATATGATCTTGAAGGTCAGTGGTTTTGTAAAAAAATTCTACAATTTATGATATTTTTTGTCTATATTCGATTATTTAAAAAGCTTTTCTAAGGAAAAAAAAAATATAGTACTTTTGTTGATTTTAAAAAAGCTTTGATTTAGTAAGAATTTAAAAGCTCACAATTATTAGAAACAAGGGATCAAAGGAAAATTTTTCTGTTTCCCTAGCAATGATGTAGTTGCTATCACTGTTAGTCAAATAATGAAATTCAGTTTTTTTTACGCCCCCTAGAGGTTTTTAAGGGGGGATTGAGTCCCACCTTGTTTGGAAATTTTTACAATCACTACAAAAACATTGTTGAAAGGGAAGAATGGTATACAACTGTACCAGGGTTGGGGGCGTTTATTTTTTCTTTTTTCAGATGAGTGTTTTTTTATCTTCGATCCTATAGGTCTGCAGAACATTGAATATACTCCAAACCTGTTTGTAGAAGAAATTAAAAACATAAAGATAAAAACCAAAATGATGGTTTTAGAAAAGGGGGTTGGGGGAGGGGGAGGAATGGTTTTTAGGAAAACAAAAAAAAAAGTCGTAAATAAATATTTTTTATTTGGGGGTTTTTTTCTCAAAAAAAGCTTAGTCCTTGGCTGGGTATTGAAATTTGAGTGTAAAAGGAAAAAAACCTAAAAGCTATTCATTTTCAAAAAAACAAGGATATATTCCAGGTTTATTTCAAAGTTTTGAATAAAAAAATTTAAAAAAAAATATTTCTATATGCATCGAAGTTTGGGGTTTAAATCGTTTGAAATTTTTGAAAAAATACATTGATACTTGTAAGCTTTTTCTGGAGTTCCTGTGAAAAAGCCCAAAAAAAGGGGATTGGGAAGTAGCAAAATACCCCTTTTCATGAAATTTTTGTATTTGTGCAATAAGATATTGGTTAAAACTCTGCAGAGACCACACAGGTTCCTCGACAGGTTATGAAAGCAATTAACTCTAAATCAAAATGGTAAGAAAAAGTTGGGTAACGGTATAAGGGAAAATTTTTTTTAGTTCAGGTTTAAATTGTTTGGCTACAACAGGATTTGTAATTTCGGGATTTTTAGAATTTTAAACAAAGATTAATTGATTGTTTATTCAGGGGTGGGCTGGGGTCATGAGAGAGAGTAAAAGTTGAGACATTGACTTTTTAAAATGTTTTTGAAAAAAATTGTATCTAAACACAAAATTTTTTTGTTTTTGAGTTGCGCTTTCCCGGCCAGACTGAATGTTCTTCCCTTGAATAATAATCTTAATAGAACAGCGCAACTACCCAGATAAAAACTGTTTTTTGTGCAGAAATGTTTTTGAAGATGATACATTCATAAAATTTTTTCTTAATGCAGATTCCAACCCCAAATTTTTGAAAGATTTTATTCACGTCCTATTCCTTTTCTTCTTTTGCAATGAACATGTGCATGCACTAGCAAAATTTTGTTTCCCTCGGTTTTAAAGAAGAAAAAATAAGGCAGAACTTATTTATTTTATATTAGTTCAAGCTTTCAGGGAAGGAATTTTGTCTAATGTGTTTTTTGCTTTTTTTTTAAAAATTTGTAAAATTTGTTGTATACCGCACATCACTCCCCATCTCCCCCTCTTTTAAATTGGCCCAAGGGTGTTTTAAAAAAAACATTTTTTTTTTTCAATTTCCCCTTTTTTCTCTCTTTTCTCTGTCTGTTTGTTTGTCTGTCTTTCTGCTGTCCTTCTCTGCTCCTCTCTCTCTCCCCTCTCCTCCTTCCTCTTCTCTCTTTCTCTCTACTCTGAAAAAAGTAAAAAAATAGAATAAAAACAAAATTAACATAAACGAAAAATAAAAGTAAAAAATTCCCCCTTTCCCCATAAAATGCACTATGTTAGAACCCTTCCCCCCCCCCAACCTTTTTTTTTTTTTTAACATTTGGGTGATAACGTTTTCATTTTACACTTTACAGCTTATTTAAGGGAAATTTTTTTTGGGGGAAAAAAAGTGCAGGTAATCATTTTTAATCTTATCATCTAAGATTGGGGTTCTGATTTGGGGCAAAGCCCCCCCTAAAAAGAAAGACAAAAAACTTTCAAGACAGCAAAGAGGATTCTTAAGTAAGACTCGCCCTTTGCCTAACCAATCGATTTCCTCCCGGTTGGCCTTTTTTAAAAAACAAAAGTCTTATTCCTTTTCCTCCATAAAACGAATAAAATACAATTAAAAAAAATATGTCAGAAGATCCTGCAGTGATTGAAGCTTCACCCTGGGTGGTACCTCTACAGCAAAACACCTTTCCCCTCAGGGACGGGATAGCATGGTGGTTAGAGTGATGTGCATTGCGCTGTGATCTGCTGATCCGGGTTCGAATCTCGTTCAAGAGGATTTTTCCCTGGAGTTAACATCAGTGCTGACTCCACTCTCCCCAAGTCCTTCAAACGAGCCTATCAAACGATTTCCCTGTCCGAATCCTCACAGAACATCTTGAGCACACATTAAAACCTGTTCCGCGTTTTGGAAGAATATGCCATATAATCTGGTGGGAACAGATGACAAAATTTACGAAACTGCATGCACTTGGAAAGTGGATGTAAAAAAAAGCACATGAGTTCTTATTCCATTATTCTCTCATTCTTATATAAATTCAATACATTATCATTATCATTATTATTATTATTATTATTATTATTATTATTATTATTATTATTATTATTATTATTATTATTATTATTATTATTATTATTATTATTATTATTATTATTTATCATTAATAAAATAAAAGCCCCAAAGAATAAATGAAAATAACTGATCGTCAGGAATACTTCTACTGAGTAAAATGGAGAAAATACTGCAATACATATACACAGCCATTAACACCCCACCTACCCACCCACATGCACACTATAGTGCAATATTCCATAGGCCTACTTGATCATTATCAAATCCATTTATCCATTTTATGTAACGGCCCCGTGGCCTAATGGATAAGGCGTCTGACTTCGGATGAGAAGATTGCGAGTTCGAGTCTCGTCGGGGTCGATTTTTCTTTTTTTTCTTCTTTATAACAAATACTGTTTGGCAATTCACATTTCTTTCTATTGGCGTAGTGCATTTTGAATTCTGCTTGCAACAATGGGTTGTTTGGGTTTTATTTTTCTTTTTGCTTGTTGGCTAGAGCTCTGAGGTTCAACAATGGCGAGATGGGACCTTTTTTGTCCATTATTGAGGTAGCCACATTTCGCCTTCAGGGAGCAGCAATGTTTAAAAGTTTCTGGTAGATTTGCTAAAAATACAGCTACACACACACACACACACACACACACACACACACACACACACACCCCACACACACACCCACACACCACACACACACACAACAACACACACAGAAAACACACACACACCACACAAAAACACACACACACCCACACACAACACACACACACACACACACACACACACCACACAAAACCACACCCCCACCACACCCCTCCTCTCTCTCCTCTGTCTTTGTCTGCGACTGTCTCCCTCTCTTCTTTTTTTCTTTCTTCTCTCTCTCTCTCCCACTTCTCTCTCCTCTTCTCTCTCCTCTCCTCCTCTCTCCTCTCCCCTCTCTCTCTCTCTCTCTCTCCCTCCCTCTTTTCCCTCTCCCCCCCTCTCTCTCTTTCTCTCTGTCTCTCCTCTCTCTCCCTTCTCCCCTCTCCCCCTCTTCCCTTCTCTCTACTCGAAAAATAGTAAAAAAATAAAACGAAAACAAAATTAACATTAATTTAGTGAAACCAGAACATCCCCCCCCCTTTTATAAAATGCACTTATTGTGTAGAACCTTTCCCCCCCCTACCCAATTTATTGTGGTTTTTTTACTTTTTTGGGGGCAGGGGGGTGGGGCAAAACGTTTTCATTTGAAAACAAAATTTATGACGATTTTTGAAAAAATAATTGGTTGAGGAAAGCAAAGGCCGGTAACCATTTCACATCTTCGTCATCATAAATTTGGGTGTATAAATGATTCAAAAACCCCCCACAAATCTAAAGAAAAAAATTTTTAAAAGACAGCATTTGGGATTTATGAAAAGGGCCCATCCCTTTTGGGCCCTGACCAAACTCGAGTTTCGGCCCTGGTTACCTTTGTAAAAAAGCACAAAAGGTTTATTCCATTATCCTCCATAAAACAAAATAAAAAAATTTTTTTAAAAAATATTCAGAAGTTCCGAGTGTTTTGAACTTCCCCCCCGGGGGGTGCCTTACAGCAAAGCCCTTTTTCCCCCAGGACGGATAGCCTGTGTTAGAGTGTCGCATTGCTTTGTGACTCTGACCCAGGGTTTAAATCCTTTTTAAAGGATTTTTCCTCTGGAGTTAACATCATGCCGACCCCAAAAAGTCCTTTGGGTGAGACTAAAACCGAGGTTCCGGTTTTGAAAAAGCACGTAAAACTTGCGCACAAAAATTAAAACCCGTTCCGCTTTTTGGGAAATACTTTATGATCTGGGGGGGAACAGATTACAAAATTTTACGAAAATCATGCACTTTGGGAAAATGGGCGTGAAAAAGCAAAAAGAGTTTTTTATTTCCATTATTCTCAAAATAAAAAAACCCAAAAAAAAAATAAAATAAGAACCTCAAAACCTGCTACTGATAAAATGGGAAATAAACCCAAAAACATAACACATCTTATCCCCCCCCCCTCTTCCCCCCCCCCCCCCCCCCCCTATCCGCCCACCCACCCACATACACACTATAGTGCAATATTCCATACTTGATCGTTATCAAGTCCATTTATCCATCTCGTGTAACGGCCCCGTGGCCTAATGGATAAGGCGTCTGACTTCGGATCAGAAGATTGCGAGTTCGAGTCTCGTCGGGGTCGATTTTTTTTTTTTTCTTCTTTATAACAAATACTGTTTGGCAATTCACATTTATTTCTATTGGCGTATGGCATTTTGAATTCTGCTTGCAGCAATGGATTGTGTTTTTTTTTAATTTGCTTTTATTTTTGCTTGTTGGCTAGAGCTCCGAGGTTCAACAATGGCGAGATGGGACCTTTTTGTCCATTATTAAGGTAGCCACATTTCGCCTTCAGAGAGCAGCAATGTTTAAAAGTTTCTGGTAGATTTGCTAAAGTACAGCTACACACACACACACACACACACACACACACACACACACACACACACACACACACACACACACACCACACACACACACACACACACACACACACACACACAACACACACACACAACACACACACACACACACTCTCTCTCTCTCTCTCTCTGTCTCTGTCTCTGTCTTCATTCTCTCTCTCTCTCTCTCTCTCTCTATCTCTCTCTCTCTCTCTCTCCTCTCTCTCTCTCTCTCTCTCTTCACCTCCCTCTCTCTCACCCCTCATCTCCCCCTCCACTCTCTCTCTACTCTGAATAATAGTAAATAAAATAAAATCGAAAACAAAATTAACAGTAAACGAAAGATGAAAAAGTAGAACATCCCTCCGCCTTATAAAATGCACTTTTGTGTAGAACCTTCCCCCCACCCAATTTATTATTATTTTTTTACATTTTGGAATGCAGGTGGGGGTGAGTGCATGACATTTTAATTTGACACATAATTATGACATGGTTATTTGAGAAATAATTGCGTTGAGGAAAGCAAAGTGCAGGTAACCATTTCACATCTTCATCATCATCACATTGGTGTATCAATGATTCGGGGAAAAGCCCCCACTAAATCTAAAAGACAAAATCTTTCAAAGACAGCATTTGAGGATCTATTGAGTAAGGACCATGCCTTTGGCCTAACCAGACTCGAGTTTCGGCTCCTGGTTGAGCCTTTGTAAAAAAGCACATAAGTGCTTATTCCATTATCCTCCATATAACAGAATAAAATACAATTTAAAAAAATATGTCAGAAGTTCCTGCAGTGATTGAAGCTTCACCTGCTGTGGTACCTTACAGCAAAACACCTTTCCCCTCAGGGACGGGATAGCCTGGTGGTTAGAGTGATGCGCATTGCGCTCGTGATCTGCTGACCTGGGTTCAAATCTCGTTCAAGAGGATTTTTCCCCTGGAGTTAACATCAGTGCTGACTCCACTCTCCCCAAAAAGTCCTTCAGATGAGTGTATAAACCGTGGTTTCGTTGACTATTCCACACAGAACATCTTGTGCACATAATATTAAAACCTGTTCTGCTTTTTGGAAGAGTATTCCATATGATCTGGTGGGAACAGATGACAAAATTTACGAAACTGCATGCACTTGGAAAGTGGATGTGAAAAAGCACATGACTTCTTATTCCATTATTCTCAAAATAAAAGACCAAAAGAATGAATGAAGATAAATGATAGTCAGAAATACTGCTACTGAGTAAAATGGAGAAAATACTGCAATACATATACACAGTCATTAACCCCCTCCCCCCTACACCCCCTCTACCCGCCGACCCACCCACATACACACTATAGTGCAATGTATCATAATTATTTGATTGTTATCAAATCCATTTATCCAT
>CM054151.1:1498230-1505730 GCA_028751875.1 Rapana venosa
GGAGGTAAGCAGTTGGTGTGTGTTTTAAATTTATTTTTTAATTCTGTTTTGTCTTCTTTGTTTGTTTTGGTTTGGTTTTTCTTGTGCTTGTTTGTTTTGGTTATGACGGATATTTTTCAAGATTTTTGAATTTATTGGAATTGTATGGTTTAATATTTTTCTGGGGTTTTTGTTTTGTTTTTAATTCCATATATGCATATGTTATTGTCTTTCCTTGTTTGATTTGTATAGTTTACCATAGATTAGTTTTTTTTTAAAATTCTATGTCTGCATATACATTATCTTTTTTCTCGCTTTTTTTTCTTTAGATAGATGGCTTGATGAAAAAAAGCAAATGCACTGCTTATTCAATGTACCATCTGAAAATAAAAGTTTGACTTTGACTTTGACTTTGACTAGAGCAATGTTCCATGTTTGATTTTATCAAATCCATTTATCAACACATGTAACGGCCCCGTGGCCTAATGGATAAGGCGTCTGACTTCGGATCAGAAGATTGCGAGTTCGAGTCTCGTCGGGGTCGATTTTTTTTTTCTTCATTCTAACAAATACTGTTTGACAATTAACATTTCTTTCTATTGGCGTATGGCATATTGAAGTCTGCTTGCAGCAATGGGTTGTTTTTTAAAATTTGCTTTTATTTTTGCTTGTTGGCTAGAGCTCCAAGGTTCAACAATGGCGAGATGGGACCTTTTTTGTCCATTATTAAGGTAGCCACATTTCGCCTTCAGGGAGCAGCAATGTTTCAAAGTTTCCTTTTAGATTTGCTAAAAATACAGCTACTCACAACACACACACACCACACACACACACACACACACACACACACACACACACACACACCACACACACACACACACACACACTCTTCTCCTCTCCCCTTCTCTCTCTTTCTCCGTCTGTCTGTCTGTCTGTCTGTCTGTCTTCTGTCTGTCTCTTTCATTCTTCTCTCTCATTTCTCATCTCTCTCTCTTCTCTCTCTCCTCTCTCTCTCTCTCTCTCCTCTCTCTCTCTCTCTCTCTCTCCCTCTCCCCCTCCCCTCTCTTTACTCTGAATAATAGTAATAAAAATACAATCGAAAACAAAATTAACAGTAAACGAAAGATGAAAAGCAAAACATCCCTTCACCTTATAAAGTGCACTTTTTTGTAGAACCTTCTCCCCCATCCCCCAATTTTTTTGTGTACATTTTGGGATGCAGGTGGGGGTGGGTGCATAACGTTTTCATTTGACACATGTTACATGCTTATTTGAGGAATAGTTGCGTGGAGGAAAGCAAAGTGCAGGTAACCATTTCACATCTTCATCATCATAAGATTGGTGTATCAATGATTTGGGGAAAAAACCCTAGTAAATCATTCTAATAGACAAAATCTTTCAATGACAGCATTTGACGATCTATTGAGTAAGGACCATGCCTTTGGCCTGACCTGATTGGAGTTTCGGCTCCTGGTTGAGCCTTTGTCAGAAGTCCTGCAGTGATTGAAGCTTCACCCTGGGTGGTACCTTACAGCAAAGACCTTTCCCCTCATGGACGGGATAGCCTGGTGGTTAGAGTGATGCGCATTGCGTTCGTGATCTGCTGACCCGGGTTCAAATCTCGTTCAAGAGGATTTTTCCCCTGGAGTTAACATCAGAGCCAACTCCACTCCTTCGAAAGTCCTTCAGATGAGCCTATATACCGAGGTTCCGTTGACGAATCCACACAGAACATTTTGTGCACACATGAAAACCTGTTCCGCGTTTTGGAAGAGTATGCCATATGATCTGGTGGGAACAGATGACAAAATTTACGAAACTGCATGCACGTGGAAAGTGGATGTGAAAAAGCACAAGAGTTCCTATTCCATTTTTCTCAAAATAAAAGACCAAAAGAATGAATGAAAATAGATGATCCTCAGAAACTCTGCTACTGAGTAAAATGGAGAAAATATTGTAATACATATACATAGTCATTACCCCCTCCCCACTCTCCCCAATCCGCCCACCCACCCACATACACGCTATAGTGCAATGTTCCATTTTGATTGTTATCAAATCCATTTATCCATCTTGTATAACGGCCTCGTGGCCCAATGGATAAGGCGTCTGACTTCGGATCAGAAGATTGCGAGTTCGAGTCTCGTCGGGGTCGATTTTTCTTTTTTTCTTCTTTATAACAAAATGATCACTCTCACTCACTCATCCCTTGGTCGGGACGACCGTTGTGGTACCCGCACGGACGCTGCAAGTGGATCGCCAAATGATTCTGTCCTGGGCTGCTTTCAGGAGGTTTGGTACAGTGAGGCCGGTCCACTCCTTGATGTTGGATATCCAGCTTTTGCGTGGTCGTCCCTGCCTCCTTGCTCCTTCCACCATTCCCTGCAGGACTGTCTTTGACAGGCTGTTATGCCTTGTTGTGGGGCCAAACCATTTCAATTTCCTCCGTTTGACTGTATCTAGCAATGGTTCTTGTTTACCAGCCAGTGCCTCGATCTGCTGCTAGACGTAGTCGTTGGTTTTAGGTCTCTGTAGGTGATGTTCAGGATTCGCCTGAGGCACTTCATCTCAAAGGCTTGAATGCGACGTTCTAAATCGGCAGTAAGTGTCCCTGCTTCACAGCTGTACAAGGCAATGGATGTGACGAGTGCCTTGTAGAGTCTGACCTTAGTGTGGGTTCTGATGTTATGGTTTCTCCACACTTTCGACAGCTTAGACATGGAGGAGAGTGCCACAGCAAGTCTGATCTTCACCTCTTGTGTGCTCGTACCTTCTTTGGTGATGACTGCTCCAAGGTACTTGAAAGTTTCCACCTCCTCTAGTGTCTCGCCACTCATCTTGATGCTGGTGGGAGTGGTCGGTGTGGTACTGTTAACTAGGATCTTGCTCTTTTCCGTGCTGATCTCCATACCGTGGGCATTGGCTGACGTTTCCAGTCTGGTGGTGAGATCCTGGAGTTCTTCTTCACTGCGGCCCATGAGATCAATATCGTCTGCGAATCGAAGATTGCAGACTGGCCTTCCTCCTATTGTGATTGTGGTCTTGAAGTCAAGGAGGGCCTCCTGCATGATGTTCTCCAGGAACACGTTGAAAAGAACGGGGGATAGCGGGCAGCCTTGTCGAACTCCAACTGAAGTCCGGAAGAACTCCCCGATTTCTCCACCCATGAGGACTGCACTGTGGGAGCTGTCATACAGCTACTGGTAACCTGTAGCCCAGTACTACCTGTCTCAGTGGGGAGATAACCCGACCCAAAAATCCCCAGTTATGGGCAAATAGCAGCTTGGAGAGGAGATGGGCGCCGCCAAGCAATCCACGCCCACAGAAATGCCAACATGGACAGTACTGCAAGAAAAGACATGGCGGATCGGTTGACAACAAAATGATACTGTTTGACAATTCACATTTCTTTCTACTGGCGTAGAGCATTTTATTTTCTGCTTGCAACAATTGGTTGCTTTTATTTTTGCTTATTGGCTAGAGCTCTGAGGTTGAACAATGGCGAGATGGGACCTTTTCTGTCCATTATTAAGGTAGCCACATTTCGCCTTCAGGGAGCAGCAATGTTGAAAAGTTTCTTGTAGATTTGCTTAAAGTACAGCTACACACACACACACACACACACACACACACACACACACACACACACACACACACACACACACACACACACACACACACACACACCCTCTCTCTCTCTGTGTCTCTGTCTCTCTTTCATTCTTTCTCCCCCCCCCCTCTCTCTCTCTCCCTCTCTCTCTCCTCCTCTCCCCCTTCCCTCTCTCTCTACTCTGAATAATAGTAATAAAAATAATATCGAAAACAAAATTAACAGTAAACGAAAGATGAAAAGCAGAACAACCCTTCACCTTATAAAATGCACTTTTGTGTAGAACCTTCCACCCCCTCCCCAATTTTTTTTTTTTTACATTTTGGGGTGCAGGTGGGGGTGGGTGAATAACATTTTCATTTGACACATAATTATGACAGGATTAGTTGAGAAATAATATTGGGTTGAGGAAAGCAAAGTGCAGGTAACCATTTCACATCACCATCATCATCAGATTGGTGTATCAATGATTTGGGGACCCCCCCCCCCCCCTCCCCCACACACACACACGCACACTAAATCTGAAAGACAAAATCTTTTAAATACAGCATTTGAGGATGTATTGAGTAAGAACCATGCCTTTGGCCTGACCTGACTGGAGTTTCGGCTCCTGGTTGAGCCTTTGTCAGAAGTTCCTGCAGTGATTGAAGCTTCACCCTGGGTGGTATCTTACAGCAAAGACCTTTTCCCTCAGGGACGGGATAGCCTGGTGGTTAGAGTGATGCGCATCACGCTCATGATCTGCTGACCCGGGTTCAAATCTCGTTCAGAGGATTTTTCCTCTGGAGTTAACGTCAGTGCCGACTCCACTCTCCCCAAAAAGTCCTTCGGATGAGACTATAAACTGAGGTTCGTGTGCGAACGCACGGAGAACATCTTCCGCACACGTTGAATCCTGTTCCGCTTTTTGGAAGAGTAAGTCATAAGTATTGCCGTGGGAATGGATGACAAAATTTATGAAACTACCTGCACATGGCAACTGGATGTAAAAAAGGACAAGAGTGCTTGTTCCATTATCCTCCAAATAAAATGCCAAAAGAATGAATAAATGAAGATAAATGATTGTCAGAAACTCTGCTACTGAGTGAAATGGAGAAAATACTGCAATACATATCACTGTTCACTGTTCACTGGTCCCGTAACCCGTAACCCGCCAGGGTCGTAGGGGCGCTGCATAGTGGACGAACAGGGGACCAGCTGGCTCCACTTAGCGAGGTCGGTTGTGGGCAAGGTTCCCTGTGCAATACATATACACAGTCATTAACCCCCCTACCCCCTACACCCCCCCACCCCTACCCGCCCACCCACCCACACACACACTATAGTGCAATATTCCATACTTGATTGTTATCAAATCCATTTATCAATCTCGTGTAACGGCCCCGTGGCCTAATGGATAAGGCGTCTGACTTCGGATCAGAAGATTGCGAGTTCGAGTCTCGTCGGGGTCGATTTTTGTTTTTTTCTTCTTTATAACAAAATTATACTATGTGACAATTCACATTTCTTTCTTTTGGCTTAGAGCATTTTAAATTCTGCTTGCAACAATGGGTTGTTTGGGGTTTTTTTTGCTTGTTGGCTAGAGCTCCAAGGTCCAACAATGGCGAGATGGGACCTTTTTTGTCCATTATTAAGGTAGCCACATTTCGCCTTCAGGGAGCAGCAATGTTTCAAAGTTTCCTTTTAGATTTGCTAAAAATACAGCTATGCCAACACACACACACACACACACACACACACACACACACACACACACACACACACACACACACACACACACACACACACACACACACACACACACACACACAACACAAAACACACACACACTCTCTCTCTCTCTCTCTCTCTCTCGCTCTCTCTCTCCTCCCACTGTCTCTCTCTCTCTCTTTCTCCGTCTGTCTGTCTGTCTGTCTGTCTGCCTATCTGTCTGTCTCTTTCATTCTTTCTCTCTCATTTCTCTCTCACTCTCCTCTCTCTCTCTCTCTCTCTCTCTCTCTCACCTCTCTCCCCCCCCCCCCCACTGTCTCTCTACTCTGAATAATAGTAATAAAAATAAAATCGAAAACAAAATTAACAGTAAACGAAAGATAAAAAGCAGAACATCCCTCCACCTTATAGAATGCACTTTTTGTGTAGAACCTTCCCCCCACCCAACTTTTTTTTCTTTTTACATTTTAGGGTGCAGGTGGGGGTGGGTGCATGACGTTTTCATTTGACACATAATTATTACATGATTATTAATTGAGAAAAAATATTGCGTTGAGGATAGCAAAGTTCAGGTAACCATTTCACATCTTCACCATCATAAGATTGGTGTATCAATGATTCGGGGCAAAACCCCCCATTAAATCTGAAAAATAAAAAAAAATCTTTCAAAGACAGCATTTGAGGATGTATCGAGTAAGGACCATGCCTTTGGCCTGACCTGACTGAGTTTCGGCTCCTGGTTGAGCCTTTATCAGAGGTCCTGGCGGTTATTGAAGCTTCACCCTGGGTGGTCATCATCATCATCAGACCCGTGATCTTGGCGGTCGTGGAGGAGACACGAAAGACGATGCCGTGGTAAGCATCCTCCTCCCATCTCGGTCCTCGGCTCTGCGCAGTAGTGCCGAGTCATTCATCCTGGTCCATTCTCTGATATTGTTCATCCATGACTTGTTCTGTCTTCCCCTCTTTCTGCCACCTTCGAGTGTTCCCTGCAGTACTGTTTTGGCAGAGTGTTGTGGCGGGTGACGTGGCCGAACCATGTCAGCTTTTTCTTCTTGATGATGGTGAGAAGGGGTTCCTGTGGACCTGCCAGCCGTGTTATTTGACTCTTGACAAATTCATTGGTCTTTCGTTCTCTCCAGGATATGCCCAGCAGTTTTCCATGGCATTTTGTTTCAAATGACTGGATTTGCTTTGCTGTTTCAGCAGTCAATGTCCAGGTTTCACTTCCGTACAGCAGGATAGTCTGAATTAGGGCTTTGTAGAGCTTTAGTTTGATTGGGAAACTGATCTCTTTACTTTTCCATATGGTGGTGAGTTTTGTCATGGAAGATGTTGCCATGGCTATTCTGACTTTGATTTCTGTCGTCGATCGCCCGTCTTTTGTGGGTGTAGCGCCAAGGTATTTAAAAGCGTCTACCTCCTCCAGATGTTGGCCGTTCATGTAAATTTTAGCAGTGGCGTTGCTCGTGCTGTTCACAAGTACTTTACTTTTCTCCGAGCTCACCTCCATCACATATGCTCCAGCTCTGTTCTCAAGTCTGGTCGTAAGATCTTGCAGCTCTGTGTTACTTCCGCCCATGAGGTCAATGTCATCGGCAAACCGCAAGTTGTTGAGGGGTCTGCCGCCAATGGAGATGGTAGAGTGGAAGTCATGGAGGGTCTCTCTCAACAATGTTTTCCAAGAACAGATTAAACAGGACTGGAGATAACAGGAATCCTTGTCGGACCCCAACTGTGGATTTGAAGTAGTCTCCGACCTGATTGTTCAGAAGGACTGCACTGCTTGCGGTGTTGTATAGTGCTTGAATGGTTTGCACTAGTCCTTCTTCAATGCCAAACATTCTGAGGACCTGCCACAGGCCTTCGTGCCATACTCTGTCGAAAGCCTTCTTGAAGTCGATGAAGTTGTGGAACAGGTCTCTCTGATGTTGAAAATGTTTTTCCATCAGGATGTGGCAGTTAAAAATCTGTTCGATTGTGCTCCTGCCTGCCCTGAACCCAGCTTGTTCCTCTGCAAGGTGTTCTTCTGCCTCCTTCTTGAGTCGATTCAAAATAACTTTGAGCATGATCTTGCTGGTGTGGCTGATGATGCTGATTGTTGATTGGCATTGGCGTAAATTCCCCTTCTTGGGCAGGGGTATGATGAGTGATTGTGTCCATTCTGTTGGCCACTGTTTTGTCTCCCAAATCTTCAGACA
>CM054151.1:1510730-1528230 GCA_028751875.1 Rapana venosa
TTTCCTTTTAGATGTGCTAAAAATACAGCTATGCAAACACACACACACACACACTCACACACACACACACACACACACACACACACACACACACACACACACACACACACACACACACACACCCCACACAACACACACCCCACACACACACACACCCTCCCTCTCTCTGTCTCTCCTTCATTCTTTCTCTCTCTCTCTCTCTCTCCTTCTCTCTCCCCCTCTCTCTCTCTCTCCCTCTCTCTCTCTTCCCCTCCCTCTCTCTCTCCCCATCTCTCCCTACCCCCCTCTCTCTACTCTGAATAATAGTAATAAAAATAAAATCGAAAACAAAATTAACAGTAATCTATCTATCTATCTGTCCCGTAGTCTGACGACCGTGGGGGCACCCTCAAAGACTCAACAACCAGTTCCCTCCATTCCTCTCTCTGTTCTGCCTTTCTCAGGGTTTTGTTGAGTTCTAGGCCTGTCCAATCGCTGATGTTATCCTCCCAGCTCTTCCTTGGTCTGCCTCTTCTTCTTCCCCCTTGGACAGTGCCTTGCAAAACTGTCTTTGTAATTCCTTGGGATCTTGTGACATGCCCATACCATTTAAGTTTACGCTTTTTCACGATCGTTAGAAGGTTCTCATAGGGTCCAATGGTTTGCTGGATTCTGTTATGCACGCTTTCGTTGCTTATGTGGTCTTTGTAGGAGATGCCAAGGAGTCTCCGAAAGCATCTCATCTCCACTGCCTGTACTCTTCTCTCCAAATCTGCAGTCAGGGTCCATGATTCACAGGCATACAGAAATATGGATATGACAATGGAGCGCATTAGTCTGATCTTGGAGATAAGTGAGATATTCTTATCTCTCCAGATGGTGTTTAGTTTTGACAAAGCTGTTATTGTCTGTGCAGTCCTGCATACTACTTCTGGCTTGGATCCCTGGTCTGATACAATGGCTCCCAGGTACTTGAAGCTTTGAACTGTTTCCAGCTTCTGGTCATTAACCCTGATATCAGTGCTAATGCCGTTGGTGTTATTAGTCATCAGTTTGGTCTTCTCTGCACTGATTTCCATGCCGTATGTTTTGGAGGCCTTATTCAAGTGTTCTGTTAGGCTGGCAAGCTCTTTTTCTGATCCTGCTATTCCATCAATGTCATCTGCGAAGAGGAGGTTTGTGATCGTTCTGCCACCAATGCTGACTGATCCTTCATGATGTTCCAGTGCATCAGCCATGATTCTCTCAAGGAAGATGTTGAAAAGAGTGGGTGAGAGTAGACAGCCCTGCCTTACTCCAACTGTTGTTCGAAACCATTCTCCAATGTTGTTGTTGTAGTACACTGCACTGGTGGCCTCGCTGTACAGCTGTTTGATGACTCTGATCAGGTTTGCATTGATGCTGTACAAATTCATGGTTGCCCACAAAGCCGCATGCCACACCCTGTCAAATGCCTTCTTAAAATCGATAAATACGTGGTAAAGGTCTTGTTGATGTTGAAGGTACCGCTCACATAGTATTCTGAGGTTGAATATCTGTTCTGTTGTGCTGCGCCCTGCTCTGAAACCTGCTTGTTCCTCAGCAATGATGGTCTCCTGCTTGTGGCTTCAGTCTATTCAATATTATCTGCCAGCATGACCTTGCTTGGGTGACATATGAGGCTGATTGTGCGGTAATTATGGCATTGTTGTAGATTTCCTTTCTTGGGAGGGTGATGATGAGTGACTGTGTCCATGGTGTTGGCCATTTTCCTGTCTGCCAGATCTTGTTGCAGATTCTTAGTAGGGCGCTGATCATGGCTTCTCCTCCAGCTTGGACCAACTCAGCTGGAATGTTGTCAGCCCCTGCTGACTTCCCCTCTTTTTCAGCGATCTGATCTGCTGTTTCACTTCTTCTTAGGATGCTGGTGACTGTCTGTGTCTTGCTTGCAGTACATTAAGGACTTCTGGATCTCCTGCGGTTCTATAGTTTATAGGTTCGAAGCAGTATTCTGTCCATCTGTTCAGAATATCCTGGTGGTCAGTGAGACACTTCCCATTTTTGTCTTGGATTGTAAACCTTTTTCTCTGTTTCGTGCTAGTCAGGTCTTTACCAGCTGATATGCTTTCTTGCTATTGTTTTTCTTGATGTTCTCTTCAATGTCTTGGCACATGTCACCGATCCATTTCTCTTTTGCCTCCGTCTGGACTTCCTGATTCTTTTGTTGACTGCCCTATATTGTTCTGCTCTCTTCTTTTGTTCATTTTTTTCTTTTTCTTCAACTCTCTACCTTGTCGCATAGTTGTAGGATGTTAGGTGTGACCCATGGTTTTTTGACTGGTCGTGTTTTGCCAAGAAGCTCGTTTGCTGTTTCAGTCACTGCTGTATTGAAACTATTCGTCAGTGTATCTATGTCTGAGTCTATCACAGTGAGTGCTGCAAACTTTCCACCTATCCTTGCTTGAAAAATTTCTAATACCTCTGGGTCCTTCAGCTTCTCGAGGTCAAATTTGATCCTGATGTTGTTCCGCTTGTGGATTTTCTTAGACGTAGTCGGAAAGTCATCATCACAAGATCATGATCACTCCCTATGTCTGCTCCTGGAAAACTTCGTGTCTGTGCGATGTTAACGCTAGACTGAAACCGTCTTTTCACCATGATGTAGTCTATTTGGTTGTGGTGTTCTCCATTTGGGCTATGCCATGTCCATTTTCTGGATTTCTTGTGTGGGCCAAGTGTATTCACTAGCTGGAGGTGGTTGCTACTGGCAAACTCCAGGTCAGGTCAGAGACTCCCTCTGCTACTGGTAACCATGTAACCCAGTACCACCTGCCACATGTGGGGAGTAAACCCAACCAAAAAATCCGACCTGGAGAGGGATGGGCTCCGCCAGGTTTGATTTGCCCAAGATACACCCATGAAAAAGACAGCCAGAATCTCCATACCGGATCGGTCGTCGCCCGGGTTACCAAGGACCGCGCCTTCTGTTGCTCATCAGGACAGATGTCGAAAGTATGCTACTGATGTAAAACGCAGCAAAATTCGTGCCAGAAACAACACCATCATTGGCACATGGAATGTACGGACACTAAGAGCTGCAGGCAAAGTGGAAGAACTGACCCATGAGATGTCCAGATATCAAGGGCACATCCTTGGGCTCTGCGAAGTCAGGTGGAAAAACATGGGAGAAACAACGACCCAGGAAGACCACAAATTATACTACAGTGGAAAACAGGATAAACATGAACACGGCGTGGGGTTTCTCGTTCACAAAGACACCGTGAACACCGTCATGAGCTGTCAGCCTGTGTCCAGCAGACTTATTACCATTCCGCCTGAGAGCAACCCCCTTAACATAACTATAGTACAGGCATACGCCCCTACATCAGACTGCACAGATGAAGCCGTAGAAGAATTTTATGACCAGCTACAAGAGGTTCTGAATCAAACACCCAAGAAAGACATCCTCGTTGTGCAAGGTGACTGGAACGCCAAGGTACGAGAAGATGCATGGAAAGACTGGGAGGGCGTTTGTGGGCCACATTGTAATAACCAATCAAATGAAAGAGGCTTGAGACTCCTGGAGTTTGCCAATTAACAGTAAACGAAAGATAAAAAGCAGAACATCCCTCCACCTTATAGAATGCACTTTTTGTGTAGAACCTTCCCCCCACCCAACTTTTTTTTCTTTTTACACTTTAGGGTGCAGGTGGGGATGGGTGCATGACGTTTTCATTTGACACATAATTATTACATGATTATTAATTGAGAAATAATATTGCGTTGAGGATAGCAAAGTTCAGGTAACCATTTCACATCTTCACCATCATCAGATTGATGTATCAATGAATCGGAGAAAAACCTCCACTAGATGTGAAATGTTTAAAAAATCTTTCAAAGACAGCAGTTGAGGATATATTGAGTAAGAACAGGCCTTTGGCCTGACCTGACTGGAGTTACGGCTCCTGGTTGAGCCTTCGTCAGAGGTCCCAGCAGTGATTGAAGCTTCACCCTGGGTGGTACTTTACAGCAAAACACCTTTCCCCTCAGGGACGGGATAGCCTGGTGGTTAGAGTGATGAGCATTGCGCTCGTGATCTGCTGAACCGGGTTCAAATCTCGTTCAAGAGGATTTTTCCTCAGGAGTTAACATCAGTGCCAACTCCACTCCCGCCAAAAGTCCTCCGTATGAAACTATAAACCGAGGTTCCGTTGACGAATCCACACAGAACATCTTGTACAAACATTAAAACCTGTTCTGCTTTTTGGAAGAGTAGGCCATATGATCTGGTGGGAACAGATGTCAAAATTTACGAAATTGCATGCACTTGGAAAGTGGATGTGAAAAAGCACATGACTTCTTATTCCATTATTATCCAAATAAAAGACCAAAAGAATGAATGAAAATAAATAATCTTCAGAAACTCTGGTACTGAATGAAATGGAGAAAATACTGAAATACATATACACAGTCATTACCCCCCTCGCCTTCCCCCCCCCTACCCGTCCGCCCACCCTTATACACACACACACACTCTCTCTCTCTCTCTCTCTCTCTCTCTCTCTCTCTCTCTCTCTCTCTCTCTCTCTCTCTCTCTCTATCTGTCCCGTAGTCTGACGACCGTGGGGGCACCCTCAAAGACTCAACAACCAGTTCCCTCCATTCCTCTCTCTGTTCTGCCTTTCTCAGGGTTTTGGTGAGTTCTAGGCCTGTCCATTCGCTGATGTTATCCTCCCAGCTCTTCCTTGGTCTGCCTCTTCTTCTTCCTCCTTGGACAGTGCCTTGTAAAACTGTCTTTGCAAGTCCTTTGGATCTTGTGACATGCCCATGCCATTTAAGTTTACGCTTTTTCACGATCGTTAGAAGGTTCTCATAGGGTCCAATGGTTTGCTGGATTCTGTTATGCACGCTTTCGTTGCTTATGTGGTCTTTGTAGGAGATGCCAAGGAGTCTCCGAAAGCATCTCATCTCCACCGCCTGTACTCTTCTCTCCAAATCTGCAGTCAGGGTCCATGATTCACAGGCATACAGAAATATGGATATGACAAGGGAGCGCATTAGTCTGATCTTGGAGATAAGTGAGATATTCTTATCTCTCCAGATCGTGTTTAACTTCGAAAAAGCATTTGACAGCATACACAGAGACAGCCTTTGGAGTATCCTTCGACACTATGGCATCCCATCGAAACTGGTACACCTTATCAAAAGCTTCTATGACAACTTCAGATGCTCTGTGGGCCATAGCAACACTGTCTTCGAAGTCAAGACTGGAGTAAGACAAGGATGTGTGATGTCAGCAGTTCTCTTCAATCTGGCCATTGATTGGGTGATGAGGAAGACGACAGAAGACACCCCAAGAGGGATTCGCTGGAGCCTGTTCTCAACACTAGACGACCTTGACTTTGCGGATGACCTGGCGCTGCTGTCCCACACACACCAACATATCCAGGAGAAGACCAGCAGACTCCAAACATTCGGACAGCAAGTGGGGCTTCGTATTAGCACCAAGAAAACAGAGACAATGTCGCTCAATGTGAACACACCAGCCCCTGTGAAAGTGATAGGAACTGACCTGCGCCAGACAGACAAGTTCACATACCTTGGCAGCATCATCAAACCAGAGGGCGGCACAAAAGAAGACATCCACAACAGACTGGGCAAGGCCAGGAATGTGTTTAGGGAGATGAACAATATCTGGAGATCAACTCAGTACAGCACCAACACCAAGTTGAAGCTATACCAGAGCTGTGTTGTGTCTACGCTCCTGTACGGTTCTGAGTGCTGGAGGATGACGGAAGTGGATTTTACCAAACTTCGATCCTTCCACACCATATGCCTGCGAAGAATTCTCCGGATCTTTTGGCCAGAGAAGATCTCCAATGAAGACCTACTACGGAGATACAGGCAAGAAGACATGGGAACCATAATCACCAGACGACGGTGGAAGTGGATTGGGCACATCCTCCGAAGAGACCTACAGTCAATCACAAGAACAGCATTGCACTGGACCCCAGAAGGAAGGAGAAAGAAAGGAAGACCAAAAGCAACGTGGAGAAGAACTGTAGAAAGTGAGATGAAGGCCATGCAGTAATCTTGGGGATCAGTGACTAGGTTGGCCCAGAATAGGCAGGAATGGAAGCGCTTTGTTGCTGCCCTACACACCGCTGGGTGTAATGGCTAATGATGATGATGAGATGGTGTTTAGTTTTGACAGTGCTGTTATTGTGTGTGCAGTCCTGCATACTACTTCTGTCTTGGATCCCTGGTCTGATACAATGGCTCCCAGGTACTTGAAGCTTTGAACTGTTTCCAGCTTCTGGTCATTAACCCTGATATCAGTGCTAATGCCGTTGGTGTTATTAGTCATCAGTTTGGTCTTCTCTGCACTTATTTCCATGCCGTATGTTTTGGAGGCCTTATTCAGGTGTTCTGTTAGGCTGGCAAGCTCTTTTTCTGATCCTGCTATTCCATCAATGTCATCTGCGAAGAGGAGGTTTGTGATCGTTCTGCCACCAATGCTGACTGGTCCTTTATGATGTTCCAGTGCATCAGCCATGATTCTCTCAAGGAAGATGTTGAAAAGAGTAGGTGAGAGTAGACAGCCCTGCCTTACTCCAACTGTTGTTCGAAACCATTCTCCAATGTTGTTGTTGTAGTACACTGCACTGGTGGCCTCGCTGTACAGCTGTTTGATGACTCTGATCAGGTTTGCATTGATGCTGTACAAATTCATGGTTGCCCACAAAGCTGCATGCCACACCCTGTCAAATGCCTTCTTAAAATCGATAAATACGTGGTAAAGGTCTTGTTGATGTTGAAGGTACCGCTCACATAGTATTCTGAGGTTGAATATCTGTTCTGTTGTGCTGCGCCCTGCTCTGAAACCTGCTTGTTCCTCAGCAATGATGGTCTCTGCTTGTGGCTTCAGTCTATTCAATATTATCTGCAGCATGACCTTGCTTGAGTGGCATATGAGGCTGATTGTGCGGTAATTATGGCATTGTTGTAGATTTCCTTTCTTGGGGAGGGTGATGATGAGTGACTGTGTCCATGGTGTTGGCCATTTTCCTGTCTGCCAGATCTTGTTGCAGATTCTTAGTAGGGCGCTGATCATGGCTTCCCCTCCAGCTTGAACCAACTCAGCTGGAATGTTGTCAGCCCCTGCTGACTCCCCCCTTTTCAGCGATCTGACTGCTGTTTCCACTTCTTCTCGGAGGATAGGGTGACTGTCTGTGTCTTTGCTTGCAGGTACATTAAGGACTTCTGGATCTCCTGCGGTTCTATAGTTATACAGGTCGAAGCAGTATTCTGTCCATCTGTTCAGAATATCCTGGTGGTCAGTGAGACACTTCCCATTTTTGTCTTGGATTGTTAAACCTTTTCCCTGTTTTGTGCTAGTCAGGTCTTTTACCAGCTGATATGCTTTCTTGCTATTGTTTTTCTTGATGTTCTCTTCAATGTTTTGGCACTGTTCACCGATCCATTTCTCTTTTGCCTCCGTCATGGACTTCCTGATTCTTTTGTTGACTGCCCTATATTGTTCTGCTCTTTCTTTTGTTTCTTTTTTTTTCTTCAACTCTCTACATTTGTCATTATACACACTATGGTGCAATATTCTATACTTGATTGTTATTAAATCCATTTATCCATCTCGTATAACGGCCCCGTGGCCCAATGGATAAGGCGTCTGACTTCGGATCAGAAGATTGCGAGTTCGAGTCTCGTCGGGGTCGAATATTTTTTTCTGTTTTGGTAACAAAATTATTACTACTATTTGACGATTCACTATTTTTCTATAGGCAAAGGGCCTTCGTAACCTGTCTGCAACAATGGCTTTTGTTTTTATTTTTATTCGTTGGCTACACCAATGGCGACATCTTGCCTATACAACTGGTTTTGCCCAGAATTAAGGCAGCTGTAATTCGATTTTAGGGAGCAGTGATGTTTAACGATTTATTGTGGATTTACAAAATATACAGACACAGACACACACATGCACACGAGTGCTTACTCCATAATCCTCGATATAAAAGAATTAATAAATAAATTAAACAAAAACATAATTAGATAAACACATGGTGGTCTAGAGGTAACACACCTGCCTTGAAAGCAAGAAGCCCAGGTTGGAAGTGTGCAGTGGTTTGATCCCTGTTTGAGCTCCAAACTTTTACCCAATATATTAGACCATGAATGGTGGTCCAGATCTTAGTCTTTCAAATGAGATGATAAACTGGGACCTCGTGTGTTACACATAATAATTTAACGCATGCAATAGAACCCACGGCAACAAGAGAGTTGTTCCTGGCAAAATTTTGTAGAAAAAGGCCACTCTGATAGGGAAATACAGCTGCAGACTGGTAAAAAAAAAAAAGGGTGGTGCTGCTCTTGTGGCCACGCACTCTCCCCAGGGAGAGCAGCCCGAAATTCATGCAGAGAAATCTGCAGTGACTTAAAGTGGAATACAATACAATACAATACAATACAATACAATACAATACAATACAATACAATACAATACAATACAATACAATACAATACAATAGTAAGGTAAAGGTGTCCCATAACCTATGTGGCCGTAGGGGAGCGAGGCGTCAGAGACCTCAGCTTCTCAAGGGACCAGCACATTGAGGGCGGCGCCCATCTCCTCTCCCTCACTGCTTTACCTTCCCTGACCCTAAAGAGGGCAGGTACCCATTTACAGCTGGGTGAACTGGGGGGACAGTACTGAAACCAAGGCGCGAAAACAGTCACCCATCCAAGTGGTAACCACGATCGATGCTGTTTAACCTTAGCTGCTGAAGAGGAGTGCTATGACCACTGAGTTATCCTGTCCCTGCAATACAATACAAATATTGTTCCATATTTGATCGTTATCAATTCTGTTCATCGCTTTCATATAACGGCCCCGTGGCCTAATGGATAAGGCGTCTGACTTCGGATCAGAAGATTGCGAGTTCGAGTCTCGTCGGGGTCTATGGTAATTTTTTTTTTTCTGAGATTTTGTTGGTTTTAAATCAAGTTTTACAGACTAAATATTTAAAGAATTTTTTTTTAAGCGTGTGGGTACATTCCTGTCTTCCGGTTATCTCCCCTTATTACGAGTTTTCTTTTTCTGTTTGTTTTTATTTTTCTTTTGTTTCGGCAGGGGAGATAATTTTTTATTTATTTATAGATTATATTATCTACTTCCCCTGTGGGGGGCCGGGATAGCTCAGTGGTAAGAGCGCTCGCTTTCCCCCAGCCAAGGTTAAGCAGCATCAGTGTGGTTACCAAGTGGATGGGTGACCGTTTGTGCACCTTGGCTTCAATGCAGTCCCCCAGTTCACCCAGATGGGTACCTGCCCTCTTTATGGTCAGGGAAGGTAAAGAAGCTAGGGAGAGGAGATGGGCGCCGCCCTCAATATGCTGGCCCCTGGAGAAGCTGAGGTCTGACGCCTCGCTCCCCTACGACCTTATAGGTTATGGGACTCCTTTACCTTTTACATCTCTACTTCCCCGTGGGGATGCCAAAGACCTGTCAGTATAAATAGCAACCCCCCCCCCCCCCTCCGCCCTTCTGGAAATTCTGTGCTTGAAATTCCCTCTTTCTATCCTTCTCTTTCTTCCTGCCTTGTTCCTTTTCTTCCTGTCACCCCCTTCTTCTCTATTTTCTGCCCTCTTGGTCCATTCTCCATGCCTTTTATTTCCCCAGAAAGACTTAAAAGATAACAATTCTCTCGAACACCCAGGTGAGATGCTCTGGGCCTTTTCCTGTCAGGTGCTTAACGGCAGCGCAACACATTTTTCGCTTATATTTATTTATTTATTTAATTTATTTATACCACTTTAAGTCACGGCAGAGCGCCTGGGATTTATCCCAGTTCTTGATTAAACCATTGACGCTGGGGGCAACAGCAAAGTGAGAGGCTGTATGACCAGTGGCTTTCCCATTCATGGAATTCCACTTTAC
This sequence comes from Rapana venosa, assembly GCA_028751875.1. Taxonomy (NCBI): domain Eukaryota; kingdom Metazoa; phylum Mollusca; class Gastropoda; order Neogastropoda; family Muricidae; genus Rapana; species Rapana venosa. The sequence continues at coordinate 1,520,638 of CM054151.1, forward strand.
AGCTTAGTCTTTAGTGATCGACTATGACTCTCTGACTAGGAGGCTTGACTCGCACAGTCCTTATGTGCTGCAGCCCTGGGGGCTAGCTGGCCTTTGGAGAACATCTCCAACGCTGACTGTCCTTATGCCCACTTGGCCGAGAGAGTGGGGATGTACTGTGGGCAAGGCATCTCCACTATAATCAAATTTCTGCCCAATTTCCGAAACAGCAGCTGCCTCCTCTGCTGTTTTGGAGGTCATCGTCGAACACGACGGACAAGCATACATGCAGATTTATCTGCGTGAAATTCGGGCTGCTCTCCCCGGGGAGAGCGCGTCGCCACAAGAGCAGCGCCACCCATTTTTTCTTTTACTGTTTGCAACTGTTTTTGTTTCCCTATCAGAGTGGCTTTTTTTCTGCAGAATTTTGGCAGGGACAACTCTCTTGTTGCCGTGGGTTCTTTTACGTGCGCTAAATAATTTGATGTAACACACGGGACCTCGGTTTATCGCCTCATCCGAAAGACTAGCACCCAGACCACCACTCATGGTCTAATAGATAGGGGGAGAAGTTTCGGGTCCAAACGGGATTCAAACCACCGCACACTTCTGACCGGGACTTTCCGCTCTCTAGGCAGGCGCGTTACCTCTAGACCACCGATCCACTGTTATAGGAGAGATAACAATAATTGTTGTCTGAGGGGTTGATGAAGAATATATAACAAGAAATTCTTTCCTGTACCAAAACAAAAATCATCATGATGATACCCAATGCCATGAGCACAGGAAGACACCCACCCACTTAAAAAAAATCTGTACAAATACCTAGTCCATAAAGCTTGATTAACACAATTTCGGGAACCAAAAGAAATATCAGCGACCCCGACGAGACTCGAACTCGCAATCTTCTGATTCGAAGTCAGACGCCTTATCCATTGGGCCACGGGGCCGTTATACGAGAGTGATAAATAAAAGTTATAAGAATGAACTTCAGAACTTTAAAACAAATTTCTATATTGCAATTATTTTTATTTATTTATTTTTTATTTTATACCACTTTAAGTCACGAGATTTCTCTGCGTGAAATTCGGGCTGCTCTCCCCGGGGAGAGCGCGTCGCCATAAGAGCAGCGCCACCCTTTTTTTTTTAAACTGATATATATGTATATATATATATATATATATATATATATATATATATATTTACAGGCCCCCCTTCCCCCCTACCCCCTCCATCTCCCCACCGCTTGCAACCCCATGGGGGAGGGGGGGGGGGTGATGGGGGAACATGTCAATGGCTCATTGAAGGCCTTGACACATCACCACCTTCACCACATTTACATATCCCGTTGTCTAGTAGACCATGGGCGCACCACTGAAGATTTTGCAACCAGCTTCCTCCACTCCTCGCGGGTTTTCAGCTTTCTGTAGCAAGTCGTTCCACTCAAGGCTACCAGTCCACTCTCTGATGTTGTCTTCCCATTGTTTTCTCTGTCTGCCTCTTCGTCTCCCTCCTTGTACTGTTCCCTGTAGTAGGACAGTCTTGGCACTTACCTTTCATTAATGATGATCTAAGTCAAAGTCAAAGTTAATTTTTCTCAGATTTCCCCAGGGGAGATACCTGGGGTCTTCCAATGATCTCACCATCTGGAAATTCTGTGCTTGGAATTCCCTCTTTTCTATCCCTCTCTTTGTTTCTTAGTTGTTCCCCGTGGGGATGCCGGGACCAGCCTGTCAGTATAAATAGCGTCCCCACCTTCTGGAAATTCTGTGCCAGGAATTCCTCTTTTCTATCCCTCTCTTTGTTTCTGCCTTATTCCTTTTCTTCGTGAAACCTCATTCTCGCCTATTGTTTGCCTTCTTGGTCCATTCTCCTGCCTTTTTTACCCAGAAGGACTGAAAAGATTTTCTCTCCCATGCCGATGTCGGATGTGCTGGGTCTGACTTGTCAGGCGCTTAACGGCAGCGCAACGCGTTTTTGCTCATGACAGATAACAACAGTTGCTGTCTGAGTGTTCGACGAACTTTCTTAGTTGCTCACTTGAGTTGACTCTAGAGAAGAAGAATTCTTCTCAGATCATTAACTTGAAGGGAACTAAAACGTGACCATCCCCTTGGGTATGCTTTACCCTCCCAAAATTTCTTTTAGCAATATCAGAAACAAAATACATATCGTGGGCTTCGTTCTTGTCAGATCTGCGGACTAAAATTTAATCAGTCAATATAAAAAAAACTCATTTCTGACCAAAAATAAAACCAAATAAAAACCATACCTCGTAATGATAAAGAGATTAACCAGACGACAGATATGACTCCCCAGCCCATTACAAATCTTCATTAAAAAAAAAATCTTAAAAAATAATTACTAACGACCCCGACGAGACTCGAACTCGCAATCTTCTGATTCGAAGTCAGACGCCTTATCCATTGGGCCACGGGGCCAGTATTAATAATAGAGGCAAAAACTATCAAGTTTATGTTGAATTAATATAATTTGAAACAAAAATAATTGTTTATTTATTCTTTATTCTTTTATATCGAGGATATTGTAATAAGCACTCATGTGCTTTTTTTTTTTACATCCAGTCTCCGTGTGTATGTGCGCGGTTTTGTATTATGGCTTACTCTTTCGGAAAGTGGAACGACAACACCCCCAAACCTCCCCCCCCCCCCCCCCCACAAAAAACCACACACACAAAAAAAACACCACACAACAAAACACACACACAAAACAACAACAACAACAACAACAACAACAACAAAACAACCACCCAAAAAACAGCCACAACAACAACAACAAGCAAAAACAAAACAAAACAAAAAAACAAACAGACAAACAAACAAAACCCAGGCATTTGCTGACTTGTCCATTTTTGTGGATTATTTTTCTTGTAGATTTGAAGTGACCGTGGTTTCCTACCATATTACTCTTGATTTATTATTATTATTATTGTTATTATTATTATTGTTATTGGTTAAGGCTGAAGTCAGTCATTTGCTCTGTGAGTGAGTGAGTGAGTGAGTGTGAGAGAGAGATAGAGAGAGAGAGAGAGAGAGAGAGAGAGAGAGAGAGAGAGAGAGAGAGAGAGACAGACAGACAGACAGACAGACAGAAACAGAGACACAGAGAGAGAGTGAGTGAGTGAGTGAGACAGAGAGAGAGACAGAGACATGTAGGTAGGCAAGTTGACAGAGATATGCAGGCTGGCAGGCAGGCAAACAGACAGACAGACAGACAGACAGACAAACGCACAGGCAGACAGACAGACAGACAGACACAAAGACAGATAATTAGGCATGCAGGCTGGCAGACAGGCAGGAAGACAGACAGACAGACAGACAGGCAGGCAGACAGACAGACAGACAGACAGGAAGACAGACAGGCAGACAGGGAGACAGACAGACAGACAGGCAGGCAGACAGGCGCACAGGCATGCAAACAGACAGGCAGGCAGACAGATAGAGGCAGGCAGACAGACAGACACACAGAGACAAGGCCAGAGCTACAGTTACAGGCAGAAAATACAGGAGACAGAGATAAATCGACACAGACAGACAGACAGACAAGACAGACAAACAGACAGACAGACAGATAGAGCTCTAAAGCAGACAAACAGCCTAGTGGTCAGAACATTGCGCTCGCAATCTGACGACCTGGGTTCGATTCCTGTTCAAGGGGATATTTTCCCCTGGAGTTAACATCAGTGCAGACTCCACTCTTCCAAAAGTCCTTCGGATGAGACTATAAACCGAGGCCCCGTGTGCGAACGCACGCAGAACATCTTGCGCACACATTAAATCCTGTTCCGCTTTTCGTAAGAGTAGGCCATTGTGTGCCGGTGGGAACAGATGACAGAATTCACAAATCCGCATACACACGGGGACTGGATGTAAAAAAGCACATACGTGCTTATTCCATTATCCTCGATATAAAAGAATAAAAGGAAATAAAAACAGGCAGACAGACAGATAGAGAAGACAGACACACAGACAAACAGGCAGACGGACAGACGGACAGACAGAGAAGACAGACACACAGACAAACAGGCAGACGGACAGTCAGACAGATAGATAGAGAAGACAGACACACAGACAAACAGGCAGACGGACAGACGGACAGACAGATAGAGAAGACAGACACACAGACAAACAGGCAGACGGACAGACGGACAGACAGATAGAGAAGACAGACACACAGACACACAGGCAGACGGAAAGACGGTCAGACAGACAGACGGACAGACAGACAGACAGACAGAGAAGACAGACAGACAGAAGCAATGGAATGCCGAAGCGTTGGTGGAATTTTGGAGGTACTGTGACCAGTGCACACACACACACACACACACACACACACACACACACACACACACACACACACACACACACACACACACACACACACACACACACACACACACACACACAGAGTCTGCTTCTCATTACATCGGCCACTGCTTGGCACTACATCTGTACTGCTGTGCAGTAAACACACACACACACACATACTGACACGCACGGACACATACACACACACACACACACACACACACGAACACATACACACACACACACACGGACACACGCACACACGAACACACGCACACACGCACACACGGACACACACACACACACACACGAACGCACGCACACACGGACACACGGACACACACACGCACTCACATATAACATGCACAAGATTATACTCAGGCCATAATGCATATACACACACATTCTCTCTCTCCCTCTCTCTGTCTGTCTCTCTGTCTCTCTCCCTCTTAAGGCTGGATGAAAAAAAGTCTTGTTACTTAATCTATTACCCTCGTGAAATAAAATTGCGTTTGCGGTTGCGTCTCTCACACATACATATACACACTCTCTCCACACACACACACACACACTCGCTCGGCACGCATGCACACACACACACACACACACACACACACACACACACACACACACACACACACACACACACACACACACACACACACACACACCCCACACCTGTTTATACTCAGGCCATAATGCGTCTAGCACCGCGCGCGCGCGCACGCACACACACACACAGATACACACACAGACACACACAGACACACACACACACAGACACACACACACACAGACACACACACACACCTGTTTATACTCAGGCCATAATGCGTCTAGCACGCGCGCGCACGCACACACACACACCCACCAGATTATACTCAGGCCATACTACATCTAACTTCCCCCTAACACACAAACACAGACTCTCTCTCTCTCTCTCCTCTCTCTCTCTCCCTCCTCTCTCTCTGCTATGCTAGAAATGTTCACACACACTTACATACATACACACACACCAGATTATACTCAGGCCATACTACATCTAACTTCCCTCTAACACACAAACACAGACTCTCTCTCTCTCTTGTGCTATGCTAGAAATGTTCACACACACTTACATACATACACACACACTAGATTATACTCAGGCCATAATGCATCTACACGCACGCACACATATGCACACACACACACGCCAGATTTACTTAAGCATAATATATCTAATTTCCCCCTAACACACAAACACAGACTCTCTCTCTCTCGTGCTATGCTAATAATGTTCATACACACATACATACACACAATACATACATACATACATACATACATACATACATACAAACATACATACATACATACATACACACACACATACATTACATACATACATACATACATACATACAAACATACACACATACATACAAACATACATACATACTCACACATGCCAGATTATTACTCAGCCATAATGCGTCTACACGCGCGTGCGCGCGCGCACACACACACACACACACACACACACACACACACACACACACACACACACACACACACACACACACACACACTGTCATACTATCATTTGAATGTTATCTTAGAATGTTCATACCAATATGCTTTCTTATGTCTTTCGAGATAATGATACATATCAAAGTGCCTGTCAATATTGTAATTGCCCTTCATGGGATAATTAAAGTGGTTTTGACTTGACTTGACTTGACTTCACACACACACACACACACACACACACACACACACGCGCGCGCGCACCCACACACACACACACACACACACACACACACACACACACACACACACACACACACACACGCCAGATTATACTCAAGCCATAATGTGCCTAACATTCCCACCCCAACTACACTAACACTAAAACACAGACACGCAGAAAAAACACATACATACAGGTGTACACAGGTGCACAGGCACAAGTGGGTGCGCGAGAGCGCGTACGCAGCCGCGTGATCACACACGCACGCACGCAACATACACACACACACACACACACACACACACGCAGGCATGCCACACATTCTGTCTCCCCCCCCCCCCCCTCTGTGTCTGTGTATGTCTGCCTGCTGTCTGTCTGCCTGTCTCTCCTCCTCCCCTTCTCTCTTCCCCCCCCCCCTCTCTCTCCCCCCATCTCTCTCTCTCTCCCCCCCTCTACCCCCTCCTCCCTCTATCTCCCATCCTCTCTCTCCTTCTCTCACTTACCCCCCTCCCCTCTCTCTGTCTTCCTCTTCCCCCCTCTCTCTACCCATCTCTCTCTCTCTCCCCTACCTTTCTTCTCTTCCCCCCTCCTCTCTCTCTCCCATACCTCTCTCTCTCCCTCCTCTCTTCCACCCTCTCTTCTACCCCCCCCCCCTCTCTCTCTCTCTTCCACCCTCTCTTCTATCCCCCCCCCCCCCCCCTCTTCCCAGCCCGTAATATCTCTCCTCCTCCTCTCTCCATCTCTCTTTCACCACCTCACTTATCCCCCCCCCCCCCCATCTCACTTACTCTCCTCCCCCTTCCGTCTGTCTCTTTCTGTCTCTCTGCAATTTTGGCTGATATACCTGACTTGTCAGGAGAATCCCAGCAAACTGCGTGACAGAGCAATGCCAGAGAGATTCACTGGCTCTGTGTGTGTGTGTGTGTGTGTGTGTGTGTGTGTGTGTGTGTGTGTGTGCGTGCGTGTACACCAGGGATTGCTGCATACCAGCACTCCCTCCCTCCCTCCCTTTCCTCCCCACTAACCTTACCACCATCGCCGGTACCAACTGTATCCATGTCTACCTCTGCATCTTACAATCATTCATGTGTAAAAACCGTCTGCTAGCGCAGCGAGCGACCAACACAAGGAGTAGATTTTGTCCCCTTCCTATCTACACATAAATGTTTGTGGTGGAAAATATTCCGCGTTATTCGTATTTGTCAAATAATTGATCAAATCGTGGTACGTGAGGTTGAGAAACAAATTTAGATTAGGTTAATGATTGTGTGGTGTTGGCATAAATTATACGTACAGAGCGAGTAATTGGTTGCAGGCAATTTTGTGCGGACCTGTGTTGCTTGATTAAGGCAGACGACTGATTGTGCGGGACTGTTTTTGGTGAATGTTGTAAAGAAGCAAACAGGTTTTTGTTTGATGAATTAGGGATTCGGTTGTTGTGTGGTTTGAATAACTGAATTATTTTGTTTCTTTAAAGGGAAAAGTTTTGGGAATATTTTTTTTCAGTGATAATTTTAAGTACTGTTTTATTTTTTCCCTTCCAAATCTGAGACGT
>CM054151.1:1540730-1565730 GCA_028751875.1 Rapana venosa
TGTGTGTGTGTGTGTGTGCGCGCGTGTTGCGCATGTGCGTGCCTACATAATAAGTTTATATAATTATATATATGTCTTTTCTAGTCAATGGTTTTTATAACATTTTATTCCCATTTGAAGTGTGTGTGTGTGTGTGTGTGTGTGTGTGTGTGTGTGTGTGTGTGTGTGTGTGTTCGTGACATTTTTATTTGAAACTGCCTTGGAATGTTTAAACCAATATGAAATATAGCTTCTTTTTTTTGTCTTTCGAGATTATGATTCATATCAATCTGCCTGTCAGTATTGTCATTGCCCTTCACGGGATGACTAAAGTGTTTTTGACTTGACTTGACTTGACTTGACTTGCATCCCTCTGTCTGTGGCAGGTGATAGGGATGCTGCTTGCAGCGTTTTCGCTGCTGCTTCTGGTGTTAGCTGATGCCGCCACAGCCTGGATTGAAGCCACCAGCATTCGAGAGGGACTGTGGGAGAGATGCAACTATCGAGAAAATGAGACTGACATGGTCGACTGCTTTGAGAATCCTTCGAGAGGTGGGGGTCTTTGTTTTTAAAAAAACCTGAAATTGTTGTGTTAGTGTGGATGATGAATACAGTGAGAAGTTTCTTGTAGAGGTGGGGATTAAACATTTTTTTTTTTTTTAGTGTGGATGAATACAGTGATACTTTCTTGTAGAAGTGGGGATTTTTTTTATTGTGTGGATGAATACAGTGATAAATTTTTTGTAGAGGTGGGAATTTCTTTTATGTAGATGAAATTAATACAGCAAGAATCTTTCCAGAGGTGGGATTTAAAAAACAACAATTTTACTCTTTTTTTCAGTGGAGATCAATGCAGCAAAGAAATCTCTGTGAAAGGAGGATTTTTAGCTTATTATTTGTGTGTGTGTGTAGATTAATACAACGAGAATTCTTCCGGAGCTGGGATTTTTTAAAAGCTAAAATCTTTTTAGTGTAGATCAATACAGTAAGAAATCCTTGTAGAAATTTTTAAACTTAAAAAAATATTCTTGTTAATGTATATAAATACAGCAACATTTCCTTGTAAAGGTGGGATTTTTTAAAAACTTTTATATTTTTAGTGTAGATAAATACAGTAAGGAATCCCTGGGGAGGAGGGATTTTTTAACTTTAATATTTTTAGTGTTGATGAATACAGCAAAAATCCTTTCAGATGTGGGATTTTTTAAACTTAATTTTGTTTTAGAGGAGATAAATACGGCAACAAATCCCTGAAGAGGTGGGATCTTTTTAAATTAAAAAAAAACCTTATTTTTAGTGTAAATAATTACAGCAACAATTTCTTGTACAGGTGGGATTTTTTAAACTTTTATATTTTTAGTGTAGATAAATACAGCGAGAAATCGCTGTGGAGGTAGGATTTTATTTATTATTTTTTAGTGTTGATGAATACAGCAAAAATCCTTTCAGATGTGGGATAAAAAAAAATTTTTAGTGTAAATAAATAGAGCAAAAAATCCTGTAGAGGTGGGATTTTTCGACTGGATTTTTAAAAAAAAAGTGTATATCAACAAATACAGAAAGAATACTTCCATAAGTGGGATTTTTTGCCTTAAACCTTTTTTAAATGTGGAGAAATACAGTAACAATCCTTTCAGAGGTAGGAATTTTTTTGTAACTGAATTTTTGTTTTAGTCTAGATGAATACTGCAAGAATCCTTTTCTACTTATTTTTATTTTAGTGCGATAAATACAGCAAGGAATTTATCTTTGTAGAGGTGGGATTTTTAAAGCTTTTTTTTATAGTGTAGATAAATACAGCAAGGATCTTTCCAGAGGGAGGGATTTTTTAACTTAATTTTTTTTAGTGTTGATGAATACAACCAAAATCTTTTCAAATGTGGGATTTTTTCGCTTAATTTGATTTTGTTTTAGGGGAGATAAATACGGCAACAAATCCTTGTAGAGGTGGGTTGTTGTTTTTTACCTTAAAAACTTTTTTGGTGTAAATAATTACAGCGATAATTCCTTGTAAAGGTGGGTTTGTTTTTTTTTTACTTTACTATTTTTAGTGTAGAGAAGTACAGCGAGAAATCCCTACAGAGGTGGGATTTTTATAAAGCTTCATTCTTTTCTTAGTGTACATAAGTACAGCAAGAAATTTTTGTAGAGGTGGGATTTTTTAAGGTTAAATTTTGGTTATTGTTTGCTGGCTGGCTGACTAACTGATTGACTTATTGACTAATTGACTGACTGACTGGTTGACTGACTGGTTGACTGACTGGCTGACAAGTTGACTGGCTGGATGACTGACTGACTGACTTACTGATTGGTTGAATGACTGACTGACTGATTGATTGACTGACTGACTGATTGACTGACTGGTTGACTGACTGGCTGACAAGTTGACTGACTGACTGACTTACTGATTGGTTGACTGACCTACTGATTGATTGATTGACTGACTGATTGACTGGCTGGCTGACTGACTGATTGACTGACTGACTGACTGATTGACTGACTGACTAACTGATTAATTGGCTAACTGACTGACCGACTGACTCACTGACTGATTGACTGACGGACTGGATGTTCGACTCACTGACTGATTGGTTGACTGAATGAATGAATGACTGACTGACTGACTGATTGATTGATTGATTGATTGACTGACTAACTGACTGACTGACTGACTGACAGACTAATTGATTGACAAACTAATTGACTGACTGACTAACAGACTGACAGACTAAATCACGGGGACTGGATGTAAAAAAGCGCATGAGTGCTTATTCCATTATCCTCGATATTTAAAAAAAACAACCCAAAAATCACTCACTCACTGATTGACTGACTATTTGACTGACTGGCTGACCGACTGACTGAATTGTTTGACTGATGGATTGACTGATGGACTGATGGACTGATGGATGGATTGTTTGACTGATGGACTGATGGATGGATTGACTGATGGACTGATGGATGGATTGACTGATGGACTGATGGATGGATTGTTTGACTGATGGACTGATGGATGGATTGTTTGACTGATGGACTGATGGATGGATTGTTTGACTGATTGATGAATGGATTGACTGATGGACTGATGGATGGATGGACTGATGGACTGATGGATGGATGGACTGATGGATGGATTGTTTGACTGATGGACTGATGGATGGATTGTTTAACTGATGAACTGATGGATGGATTGTTTAACTGATGGACTGATGGATGGATTGTTTGACTGATGGATGGATTGTTTGACTGATGGACTGATGGATGGATGGACTGATGGATGGATTGCTTGACTGATGAACTGATGGATGGATTGTTTGACTGATGGATGGATTGTTTGACTGATGGAATGATGGATGGATTGTTTGACTGATGGACGGATGAACTGATGAACTGATGGATGGATTGTTTGACTGATGAACTGATGGATGGATTGTTTGACTGATGAACTGGTGGATGGATTGTTTGACTGATGGATGTATTGTTTGACTGATGGACTGATGGATGGATTGACTGATAGACTGATGGATGGATTGTTTGACTGATGGACTGATGGATGGATTGACTGATGGAGGGATGGATGGATTGACTGATGGATGGATTGTTTGACTGATGGACTGATGGATGGATTGTTTGACTGATGGATGGATTGTTTGACTGATGGACTGATGGATGGATGGACTGATGGATGGATTGTTTGACTGATGGATGGATTGATGATGGATGATGATGGTGTTGACTGACTGGATGAGATGTTTGACTGATGGACTGATGGATGGATTGTTTGACTGGATGGATGGATGGATGGTTGACTGATGGACTGGATGGATGGATGGATTGACTGATGGATGGATGTTTGATGATGACTGATGGATGGATTGTTTGATGGACTGATGGATGGATTGTTTGATGGACTGATGGATGATTGATGATGGATTGATGATGGACTGATGGATGGATTGTTTGACTGATGACTGATGGATGGATTGTTTGACTGATGGACTGATGGATGATTGTTGACTGATGGACTGATGGATGGATTCTTTGACTGATGGATGGATTGTTTGACTGATGGACTGATGGATGGATTGTCTGACTGATGACTGATGGATGGATTGTTTGATGATGACTGATGGATGGATTTTGACTGATGACTGATGGATGGATTGTTGACTGATGGACTGATGGATGGATTGTTGACTGATGAACTGATGGATGGATGTTGACTGATGGATGATGGATGATTGTTTGACTGATGGACTGATGGATGATGTTGACTGATGACTGATGGATGATTGTTTGACTGATGGATGGATTGTTTGACTGATGAACTGATGGATGGATGATTGACTGATGGATGGATGTTGACTGATGGATGGATTGTTTGACTGATGAGATGATGGATTTTGGATGATGGATGGATTGTTTGACTGATGAACTGATGGATGGATTGTTGATGGATGAGGATGGATTGTTGACTGATGAGACTGATGGATGGATGGACTGTGATGATGGACTGGATTGTTTGACTGATGGATGGATTGTTTGACTGATGGACTGATGGATGGATTGTCTGACTGATGGACTGATGGATGGATTGTTTGACTGATGGACTGATGGATGGATTGTTTGACTGATGAACTGATGGATGGATTGTTTGACTGATGGACTGATGGATGGATTGTTTGACTGATGGACTGATGGATGGATTGTTTGACTGATGGACTGATGGATGGATTGATGGTTGACTGATGGACTGATGATGGATTGATTGACGAACTGTGGATGACTGATGGTGATGGATGGATGGATTGTTTGTGATGATGGATGTGACTATGGACTGAGGATGGATTGTTGATGATGGACTGATGGATGGATTGTTTGACTGATGACTGATGGATGATTGTTTGACTGATGGACTGATGGATGGATGTTGACTGATGGACTGATGGATGGATTGTTTGACTGATGGACTGATGGATGGATTGTTTGACTGATGGACTGATGGATGGATTGTTTGACTGATGGACTGATGGATGGATGTTGACTGATGGATGGATTGTTTGACTGATGGACTGATGGATGGATTGACTGATGGATGGATTGACTGATGGAATGATGGATGATTGACTGATGGACTGATGGATGGATGTTGACTGATGGATGATTTTGACGATATGGATTGATTGACTGATGGAGACTGATGGATGGATTGTTTGACTGATGGATGGATGTTGTGATGGATGGATTGTTTATGGAACTGAGGATGGATGTGATGATGGATGGATTGTTTGACTGATGGACTGATGGATGGATTACTGGACTGATGGATGGATTGTTTGACTGATGGATGATGGATGGATTTTGACTGATGAGATGGATTGACTGATGGATGGATTGTTGACTATGACTGATGGATGGATTGTTGACTGATGGACTGATGGATGGATTGTCTTGACTGATGGACTGATGGATGGATGTCTGATGACTGATGGATGGATTGTTGATGGACTGATGGGATTGTTTGACTGATGAACTGATGGATGGATGTAGATGATGATGGAGGATGTTTGACTGATGGACTGATGGATGGATTGTTTGACTGATGGACTGATGGATGGATTGTTTGACTGATGGACTGATGGATGGATTGTTTGACTGATGGACTGATGGATGGATTGTTTGACTGATGGATGGATTGTTTGACTGATGAACTGATGGATGGATTGTTTGACTGATGGATGGATTGTTTGACTGATGGACTGATGGATGGATTGTCTGACTGATGAACTGATGGATGGATTGTTTGACTGATGGACTGATGATGGATTGTTTGACTGATGGACTGATGGATGGATTGTTTGACTGATGGATGGATTGTTTGACTGATGGATGGATTGTTTGACTGATGAACTGATGGATGGATTGTTTGACTGATGGATGGATTGTTTGACTGATGGACTGATGGATGGATTGTCTGACTGATGAACTGATGGATGGATTGTTTGACTGATGGACTGATGGATGGATTGTTTGACTGATGGACTGATGGATGGATTGTTTGACTGATGGATGGATTGTTTGACTGATGGACTGATGGATGGATTGTCTGACTGATGAACTGATGGATGGATTGTTGATGATGGAGATGAAGGACATGGATTGTATGATGGATGATGGATGGATGTGTGACTGATGGATGGATTGTTTGACTGATGGACTGATGGATGGATTGTCTGACTGATGGACTGATGGATGGATTGTTTGACTGATGGACTGATGGATGGATTGTTTGACTGATGGACTGATGGATGGATTGTTTGACTGATGAACTGATGGATGGATTGTTTGACTGATGGATGGATTGTTTGATGATGAATGTGGTGATGATTGACTGATGGATTGTTGGACTGATGGATGGATTGACTGTTGACTGATGGATGATGATGGACTGTTTGACTGATGGATGGATTGTTTGAACAGATGGATGATGGATATGTCACTGTGACTGATGGATGGCATGATTGACTATGGCGATGGATGGTTGTTTGATAGGACTGATGGATGGCATTGTGAATGACTAGATAGGATTGCATTGTTGACTGATGGTCCACCGAGGAGAGATTGTTGATGAAGGAACGATGAGATGATAGAAGACGAATGGACTGATGGATGGATGTTAATGATGAGTATGGATGATGTTTGGACTGACTGACATAGGATGATTGGACTGATGGACTGATGGTGGATGTATGGAATGAAAGAGATGAGAGATAGGATAGATTTGAGATGGACTGATGGATGGATGATTGACTGATGGACGATGATGGATAGTGATGAGATGAGATGAGAGAGATAGACGGATTGGTTGTGAGAAGGATGATCAGGGAAGATAGACTGAGAAAGATATGTCTGACTGATGATGAGGATGGAATGATGGTTGATGATGGAAGCTAGACAATGGAAAAGAATAGAACGATGAGACATCGAGAGAAAATGATAGAGAGAGATGAGTAAGATGAGGAGATGAGGATGGAAGATGAGAATGACATGATCGACTGCATGAGATATTTTTTTGAGGATTGAATGATATGGATTTTTACATGCAGTGCATGATAGGATAATTATGAATGAGAATGACTTGTACACTGAAGAGAATGAGGTGACAGAAGTGGCTTTTTAAAATGACAAAGAAAAATGCAGAGAGAAAGACAAGACTGATATTAACAAATAGGCAACTTATAGAATTTGAAATGACATCTACACATGAATAGGAGTAATAGGTTGTTACATCACATAGATTGAATAAGATACAACTAGACGAAACAGTCACGACCAATAAGTAAGATAGAGTAACAGTAGAAAGCACAGGAAAATGAAGAGAGAGAGAGAGAAAGAGAAGAGGAGAGAGAGAGAGAGAGAGAGAGAGAGGGAGAGAGAGAGAGAGAGAGAGAGATGGGAGAGGTGGAATGAGAAGAGAGAATAGCTAAGTGCGAACAGTAAACAAGAGTTATTGTTTGTGTTTAGATAGAAAGCGGTGTCAGAGAGCTACGGCAAATTAGGTGACTAAGATTTGAGCCAATGACTTTGAATTTACATGAGCGTCGTACCTTGAATTGACATGGTGTTACACTCGACGATAAATATGATAGATGATTTATGGAGAGAACTGATGCAAGTAAAAGATTATTTCAGTTCGAAGTGAAATGAACAAGAATTATGATGTTTACAGGATTTTACCATGAGGCGAGAGAAAGAAAGCTAGAGGAAAAGAGATAGATGACCGATGACAAAGAGAGAAATGAATGAGGTGAATTGAGAGAGATGATTCTTGTATTGACAGTAGACAAATGTCTATTGATCATGGCAGTCGTTCTTTTCATTTCGTGTGTTTATCTATGTCTTTCTTCTCTCGTCGCTCCTTGGGTTCTCTCTCTCATTGATATATACTCGTACATCATCGACAGTTAAAACAAAGGCAATAAGTTCTTTTTTTTAGAAATACAAAAGCAAAACAAAAAAAGAAAACAAAACAAACAAAAAACAAAAAAAAGCCAAACTTATAAAATTATAAAAATGAACATCTACACATTGTAAATAAGGTACACATAGGTGTTACACTCAACAATAAAATATTGAAATAAGATTATCACTAGGACGGAACTACAGTCAACGAACCCAATAAAATTAAAAATAAAAAATAAAAAATTATGAATACGTCCTTCATCAGGATACATAACTATATCTATACGCAAAACAATAAAAGGAGAGAGAGAGAGAGAGAGAGAGAGAGAGAGAGAGAGAGAGAGAGAGAGGTGGGGAGGGTGGAAGTTGGAAAGGGATGGAATAGTCTAGTGGTTTGAACAGTAAACTAACTATGTCTATCTGTCTCTGTGTTTGTGTGTCTGTGTGTCTGTGTGTCTATCTGTCTCTCTATCTCTCCGTGTCTGTCTTTCAGTCTCTCTGTCTCCATCTGTCTCTCTGTCTCTCTGGCGCTCTGTCTCTCTCTGTCTGTCTGTCTGTCTGTCTCTCTCTCTCTCGATATATATCGATATATATCGATTTATGAATAACTGAATGGCAATTTAAATGATTCATTTCATTGCTTTCTGACATTGTCTTGTTTGTTGATCATAGATTTATTCATGTTTGTTTCACTTTTTACCCCATGAGGGCCTGGTGTAAAGAAGCCTCTGGCTTATCCAAAATTACCCTCAATAAAATATTCGAATTCGAGTTCGAATTCGAGTTCGAGTTCACTCTCTCTCTCTCTCTCTCTCTCTCTCTCTCTCTCTCTCTCTCTCTCGCTCTCGCTCTCGCTTCTCTCTCTCTCTCTCTCTCTCTCTCTCTCTCTCTCTCTCTCTCTCTCTCTCTCCATCTTGCATTTAGGCTGGACATCTTGCGCACACGTTAAATCCTGTTCCGCTTTTCGTAAGAGTAGGCCATTGTGTGCCGGCGGGAACAGTTGACAGAATTCACAAATCCGCATACACACGGGGACTGAATGTAAAAAAGCCCATAAATGCTTTTTCCATTATCCTCGATATAAAAGAAAGACAGAAAGAAAGGCTCGACGGACGCTATAGCCGAGTGGTTAAGACCGTTCCACTTCAACCCCATGGGTCCATGAAATAGTACGTTCCAATCTCAGCTATGTCTCGTGAAATAAGGGTGGGGATTTTTTTCTTTTTTGCGATCTTCCAGGTCAACTTCAAGTGCAGACCTGCCAGTGCCTTAATTCCATTCGTGTGTATACTTCTTCATGTGCCAGGTCTGTTGCAGACATCGGCGATCATGGCCTTCCATTCCTCTCTGTTGTCAGTTCTCCTGATGAGTTCATTGTTGGGGGATTCTTTCCTCGTTGCGTAGCTATTCAGACTGTCTGTGTATTTTGTGCGTTGTCTTCCTCTGTCTTTGGTACCACAAATCTTTCCACACAATATTTGCTTTTCTATTCCATCAGCTCTGTTTATGTGCCCCAAAAATTGTAGTTGTCTTTTTCTGATGGTTTTGAGTAGTGATCTTTTGTACCCGGCCATTTCCATTACTTCTTCGTTTAACTTCTTTTCAGTCCATGATATTCTCATAATTCTTCTGATATACCACATTTCTGCTGCTTCAAGTCTTCTTTCGAGGTCTTTTGTCAGCGTCCAGCATTTACATCCGTACAGAAGGATGGACCATATATAGGCTTTCAGAGTGTTGATTTTGGTGCTGAGTCTTATATTTCTGTTGGTAAAGATGGGCTTCATCTTGGTGAATGTGTCTTTAGACAAAGCGATCCTCTTCTTTATTTCTGTGTCGCATCTGGCGTCTGGAGTTATTGTGAAGCCCAAGTATTTAAAGGTGCAAACTTGTTTTATTCTTTCCCCTTTGCATAAAATGCTACATACAGGCATGTCTGACTTTTTTGAGATTACCATGCATTCAGTCTTCTTTGCATTCAGTTGGAGTCCTTTGTTTTCACTTTCGATTGTGACTGTTGTAAGGATATTTTGTAGTTTTTCCTCCGAGTCAGCAATTAGCACTGTGTCATCCGCATATCTTAGATCGTTTATGTTGTGACCTCCTACTTTGACACCTTCATGCTGCTCTATGTTCCGTAGAATCATTTCGCTGTAGATATTGAAGAGGTCTGTAGAAAAAACGCAGCCCTGCCTCACTCCCCTACAGATCGGTCTGTACTCACTGCAGTCATTATCAACTCTTATTGCAGCTTCTTGTTCCCAGTACAAGTTTCTGATCACTCTAAGATCTTTTCCATCACAGTTATGTCTTAGTAAAATGTCGAACAGATCGGAATGTCTTACTTTGTCAAATGCCTTAGAATAGTCAATGAAGCAGAGGTACAAGTCCTTTTGTACCTCAATCGCCCTTTCCATGAGGGTCCTCAGGGCAAAGATGGCATTTCTGGTACCTTTATCTGCCATAAATCCAAATTGGGTTTCAGATATCTCAGGTAGGATTTTATTTCTCATTCTGTTCATCAGCACTCGTAACATGACTTTTGTGAGGTGGCTCAAAAGACTTATTGTGCGTGCTGATCGCATTCAACTGTGCCTGGTTTTTTGGGTAGTGCATACACACAAGCAAAAAAAGTCATTTATGTACGTTAGAGATCACGTAATTCATGTCAGCGTTCCGTAGGTTACGGAAACACGAACATACCCAGCATACTTCCCCGATGTCGGAATGCGGCTACCTTCATGGTGAGAGGGGGGTGGGGGGACGGTCGCATACGCAAAAACCTCACCATTGGTGAACCTCGGAGCTCTAGCCGAGGAACGAAAACAAATAGAACATACAAGTGTACCTCTTGAGCCATAATAATAATAATAACAATAACAACAACAACAATAATAATAATAATAATAATAATAATAATGTATGGAATTTATATAGCGCTGAATCTTGTAAATCAACAAATCAAAGCGCTCAGATGACATTCTTTTTTTTGAATAAGCACTCATGTGCTTTTTTTTTACATCTAGTACCCGTGTGTATGCGGATTTGTAATTTTGTCATATGTTCCCACCGGCACACAATGGCCTACACTTTCGAAAAGCGGAACAGGATTTAACGTGTGCGCAAGATGTTCTGCATGCGTTCGCACACAGGGCCTCGGTTTATAGTCTCATCCGAAGGACATGACTTCAATATGTTTCATGTTAGTTTAAAGAATAAACTGCACGCTCATAAATTTCTGAACAGTGTTTCTGGTTTAAGGAATTTTAGATACAAAACATTTCTCTCCTGTGTCTCAATATTTGTCTGTTCGTTTATATTTTTTTGTTTTCTTTGTTTGCTTATTTTTGTGTGTTATTTTCAATATCTTCCAATACAGTTATATCAGAGTGTTCTCCCCCATTCTGTACTTTACCATTTTGTATTGTATGGTATTGTGTTGTGTTGTATTGTATTGTATTGTAATATATACTACTTTAAGTCACGGCAGATTTCTCTACATGGAATTCGGGCTGCCCTCCCCGGGGAGAGCGCATCGCCACAAGAGCAGCGCCACCCATATTTTTATTTTCCTGTCTTCAACTGTATTTGCTTCCCTATCAGAGTGACTTTTTTTCTACAGAGTTTTTCCAGGGACACCTATCTTGTTGCCGTGGGTTATTTTACGTGCGCTAAGTAATTATGTGTAACACACGGGACCTCGGTTTATCATCTCATCCGAAAGACTAGCACCCAGACCACCACTCATGGTCTAATGGATAGGGAAAAAGTTTCGGGTCCAAACGGGGATCAAACCACCGCACACTTCCGACCCTGACTTTTTGCTTTCTAGGCAGGCGCGTTACCTCTAGACAGAGCTTGTATTTATATGCATTTGCAGCAGATGTTGTTTTCAAAGTAACTGATATGTATACCAGCTGCCAAACGAAATTTGTAATGCTTTGCATTTGGAGCAGCTGACATTGAAAGAAGGATACAGGTAATGGAGATGAGGTGCTTTCGCAAACTTCTCGGTATCTCATACAGAGATCATATCACTAACAAAGAAGTCAAAACCAGAATTAAAAACACCATTGGACCATATCAAGAGCTCCCGGCTTCAGTGAAAAAGCGCTAACTAAAGCGGTACGGGCACGTCACGCGAATATCTGGACTGGCCAAGACTGTCCTACAGGGAACAGTACAAGGAGGGAGACGAAGAGGCAGACAGAGAAAACGATGGGAAGACAACATGAGAGAGTGGACTGGCCTTGAATGAAACGATTTGCTGCAGAAAGCTGAAAAACTACGAGGAGTGGAGGAAGCTGGTTGCAAAATCTTCAGTGATGCCCCAACGGTCTACGGGATAGGTGAAGAAAGGAAGGATCAGCACTTGGCTTGTTGTTGCTTACAATGTTAACGTGTTTTATAACCATGTTTGATTTTCGGAATAAAACCTTTCTTAAACCTAAAAGATGTCCCATATGCTATGTGGTCGTAGGGGAGTGAGGCATCAGAGACCTCAACTTCTCAAGAGGCCAGCATATTGAGGGCGGCACCCACTCCTCTCCCTCGCTGCTTTACCTTCCCTGACCCTAAAGAGGGCAAGTACCCATTTACAGCTGGGTGAACTGGGGGGAACTGTATTGAAGCCAAACCGCGCAAACGGTCACCCACCCAAGTGGTAACCACTGCACGATGCTGCTTAACCTTAGCTTGGGAGAAAGCGAGTGCTGTGACCACTGAGCTATCCCGTCTTAACTTAAACCTACCTTCTTTGGTTTGTTTTGTTGTTGCAGTGGCTGTTGAAGCGATAGCGCTCATCGTCTATCCAGTCATGTTCGTGGACGAAATTGAGAAGAGATCGGCAGCGCAGTGGCACTTTGGCTGGTCCTATGGCTTGAGTTGGACTGCTATCCTCTGCGTGGCTGTAGGGGCCTTTCTCGTCTTCTTTGACAGACGTGCAGTAGAGATCGAGGAAAGGGAGATCACTATCCAGAAAGAAGGCTTGGAGGAAGAGCAAGCGACTGAGGCTGTGTGAGAGAGAGAGAGTTTACTTTGGAGGAAGAGAGGGAGAAAGGTCGATTTTTTGGGGGGTGGGGGGTGGAGTGGGGTGGTGGGGTCCTCTTTGTGTTGTTTTTAATTGAGTGAGGTGAAGTTATGTATCAATTAAATTCTTTTTTGATTTTTTTTTTTGGGGGGAAGGGGGTAACTGATTTAAGTGGGTTTTTCCTCTGGAATTTTGTTTTTTGTTTTTTGTTTGCTATTCTTCCCCCTTAAAAATTAAACTGTTTATTGTATTTCTTTTTCTTTTTAAAAATTTGTTGGGGATGGGGGGAGAATGTGGGTGTGGGGTGGGAGTGGAGCCTATTCAGTAATCTTATTTTATTTATATCATCACCAGTCTATAGATAGAAGGAAAGGTAAAAAAGGTAAAGGTGTCCCATAACCTATGCGGTCATTATGGAGCGAGATATCAGAGACCTCAGCATCTCCAAGGGCCAGCATATT
The DNA here is from genome assembly GCA_028751875.1 of Rapana venosa. Lineage (NCBI taxonomy): Eukaryota > Metazoa > Mollusca > Gastropoda > Neogastropoda > Muricidae > Rapana > Rapana venosa. The sequence goes on from CM054151.1 coordinate 1,554,162, forward strand.
GAGGGCGGCGCCCATCTCCTCTCCCTCGCTGCTTTATCGAAAGAATCAGGTAATCATTGACAGCTGGGTGAACTGGGGAACTGTACTGAAGCCAAAGCGCGCAAACGGTCATCCATCCACTTGGTAACCACATTCAATTCTTAACTTGGGGAAAGCGAGTGCTCCTACCACTGAGCTATTATAGACATGTCCCGAAAATTCCGTTTATTGATGTTGTTTGTTTATCTTGCGTGTATTGCTGTTGTTCTTTTATTTCCTTTCCTTAATTCATTACTGAGTGCACCAGTATTTTCACTTTTGCTCATTCTGATTTTCTTCCATCCTTTTTCGCTATGATTTTTGTGTGCTCAAATTACGTTTCTATGGCGCATATTACAAGTTTTTTCCTCATACTCAAACCGCGATTTTATGGCTCATTTTCGTTTCCTTATTCTGATTATAAATTTATCGCTTTTTTGTGCTCAAGTTTAAGTTGGATTTATAATTTATTCGTTTGTTTTAGGAGTTCTTTTCATTATTTTATTTTAAGATCTAAAGAAAGTAGTAGTTATTTTGTGTAGTTAGTAAGAAATTGTTGTTAGGTTGAAGAAGAATGTGTGTGGGTATGTGTGTGTGTGTGTGTGCGTGCGCGCCTGTGTATGTGTGTGTGTTGTTGGTTATTTATAAAAAAGTATTTAGGTTGAGATTAAGCTTTTGATTTTTTATTTCCCGCGCAGGCAACGATTTATAATTATTCAAGAGATGTGAAGTATGTATTGTAGTTTGAGTTTCAGTTTTTCACGATCTGGGATTTTCCGTGTTATACATGTAGATGACAATGTTTTATTGGTGTATTACAGATGTAGATTTTATGAGAATGATTGTATTGTATGGTTTGTGTACACATTGCATTGCTTGGATGTATTTGTTGTATTGTATTGTTTGACATTGTATTGCATTGGTTTGTAGTTACATTGTACTGTAATTGTACTGTATTGTATGCCAGTTTTGGGATTTGTAAAAAAATTGTATTTGTGTTGTGTTGTACAGCATTGCATTGCATTGTGTCATATTGTACTGTATTGTATTGTATTATACTGTACTGTATTGCATTGTATTGTGTTACATTGTACTGTAATGTACTGTATTGTACTGCTTTGTTTTGTGGTGTCTACTTCTCAAAGACTCAAAGGAGAAATCAGTCAGTCAGTTAGTAAGTCAGTCAATCAGTCAGCCAATCAGTTATCTCTTCTGTCACCTTATATAGTAAAAAAAAAAAAAAATCTTTTTCGAAATACTTTAAAAAATCTTAATAGTTTTATGTTAGTAACTATTTCTAAAAGAAAAATCACTGTTTTTGTGGTATTTCTATAGCAACACTTTTACGTAAAGGATTTTTGCCCCCTACCCCCATTTTTCGGGTTTGTTGTGTCTCTTTTAAAAAAAACCCCCAAAAAACCCTACATTTAGTTTTATTCAACCATTCTTCTTCTTCTTCATCAAACTCACTATTGTTGTCTCTCATATAAGGGAAAAATGCGCTGCGCTGCCGTCAAGCACCTGACAAGTCAGGCCCAGCGCATCCGACTTTGGTGTGAGTTGGCCATTTGTTTGGGTTTTTTATTATTACTGTTTTACGAATATGTTACAGCTTCTTATTAAAGTCTGCGTTTTGTTGTGAAGATTTCTGAGTATGCAAGTGATTGCATGTGTCACCATTTTTTTCCCAGGGAGTTTTTGAGTGCCTTGTCGTTTTATGAGTGATTTTTGGAATATATATATATATATATATATATATATATATATATATATATAATCTTGGTTTTCCCATAAAACTGTGAGTTACATTGTTATTGTTGTTACGTTATCATGAATGACAAAAATCGTTTCCATTTTACCAATGATGATGAAGATGATGACTATAATGATTGTGTTTGTTTTGTTTGTTTGTTTGTTTGCTTGTTGTTGTTGTTTTTGGAAGTACTGCACCAATCCTGATTATTTTTTTGTGTTTTTAACCCTGTGATATTAAAATCTGCCCCAAAATATTTGCGTCCCAAATATTCTTCAAACTGTCAAATTGAAAAATGTTTTGTCCTTTTCATGGTTTCCGACTTCGATCTTTCAATATAATAATTATGCAATTTCATTTTTAAAAAGAAATATGTGTTGAACTATTTACTCATGTCTTCCAGGTTTTTTTTTTTTAGTGTCAAATAAACATTTTGTCTGTTCATCTTATTTATTGATTCATTCTTCTATTATTTTTTTATATGAATCGTCTATTCATTTATTCACCTATCTATTTATTGATTGATACGGAAGAGATAGAGATTAAATACATTTTTTTCAGAATTTTTTTCTCTCAGATTTGGAATTTTTTCAGAATTGATTTTTTTTCAGAAGTGATTTTTTTTCAGAATTGAATGGGTTTTTTCCCAAAAATAAACGTTGTTGATTGGTTCATGCATAACTTATTTATTAATCATTCATTTATCTATACTATCTATTTACGTATTCATACGGAGACAGACTGAATACAGGATTAAATTATTTTGCTCAGGATTGACTTTTTTCAGAAATGACTTTTTTTCCTAAGAATTTTAATTATTCTTTTCAAAATTGAATTATTTTTCAGATTGATTTTTTTCTTCTCAGGATTGAATCATTCTTTTCAACATTGAATTATTTTTTTCAAAATTGATTTTTAAAAATGTGTTTTTTCAAAATTGATTTTTTTTCAGAATTGAATTTTGTTTCAGAACTGAAGGATTTTTTCCCAAGAAAAGTTACCCTGTGTGTGTGATATTTTGCCAAAGACAAGATTGAAAGTTGATAATTATTGATATTTGTCCTTTTTTCCATGCACTGTTGCTGTATTGGAAGATAATTATTTTCTTACATTCATATTTACCCTGCTAAACCTGACTTGATGAATTAAAAATCCTGTTGATGGATACACGGAGTCGTGTTGTCTGTATGAAAGTCGAATCGAATCTCTGTCGCTTGATTGGACATTAATGTTGTCTGAGTATGCGTGCACACGTGTGCGGGTGTGAATGTATGTATTATGATTATGCAGTGGATGGGTGGAAAAGAGGGAGGGGTGTGGGTGCGTGTGTGTGTGTGTGTGTGTGTGTGTGTGTGTGTGTGTGTGTGCGCGCGTGCGTGCGTGCGTAAGAGCAAACACACACACAAAACCATATGTTGGAAGTCAATGCAGTTGTACATAACAGTCAACCAAATCACAACACACAAATATAACAACGCAGCAATATGGTCAACATTATTAGAATATATCAACGCATAACATTGATTCATATTGACGTTGTATCAAATCACAAAGCGTATTTTTATATTTTCAGTCTTTCAGAGATGCATTCTGCAAATTTATCAAGAAGAAGGAACAAATAGAAGAAAACGAAACGAACAACAAGAGTTGAGAAAATAGAACAAAATACTTTGTCCTGGCCAAAAGCATTGTCAGACGAAGTATGAAGACACACAAAGTCAAGAAACAAAACGAAACTTGTACAAAATATAACGACCAGAACTGTTGGGTAGAATATTAAAACATTTTTATATACAAAGTAGAAATTAGCCCAAACTGTAAGTGCAGTTTGAATCTTTACAAAATCAGATATGAAATCATGAAACCTAGGAGCATGCACACAAACATGTTGGTTTTTGATCAGGTTGAATAGTACTTGACAAATATACCAATAACCAGAAGGAACCTAGAAAATGTCATAGATATTTGGAGTTTAGATCATGTTAAAGAGAAGCTGAACAAGGCTTTTAAAGTACAAGAAACGATTTTTCATAAGAACTGAAATCATTGGGGACGGGATAGCTCAGTAGTCAGAGCACTCGCTTTCCCCAAGCTAAGGTTAAGCAGCATTGAGTGTGGATACCAAGTCGATGGGTCACTGTTCGAGCCCCTTGGCTTCAGTACAGTCCCCTAGGTCACCCAGCTGTAAATGAGTACCTGCCGTCTTTAGGGACAGGAGAGGTAAAGCAGCCAGGGAGAGGAGATGGGCGCCGCCCTCAAAACGTTAGCCCCCAGAGAAGCTGAGGTCTCTGACACCTTGCTCCCTAACGACCGCGTAGGTTATGGAAACACATTTACCTTCCTTAAAATCACTTTAGATCCAGAAAGCATAGAAAAGAAGAACTGAACATTTGCACAGAAGAAGAACAACGTACCATACCGGATAAATCTGGGCAGAAAGAAACCCAAGAAAATGATATAATTCTATAAAGAGGATGAAAGTAGTACAACAATGGACCTTTCATTTCTCTAGAGCAGAACAAAGAAAACAAGAAGGTAGAAGCGTGTGTACAGGTATTCCGAATGTGGGCAGTGTAGAATTTGGACAACAATAAAACATAAAACTCAGACATTATAGTTATGGGACACTAGATAAAAGCTGCAAAAGGAAGCACACTTGTGACACTCCACCGCAAAATGAGTCGCTTTGCACCTGACCCACTTTTCCGCTAGGAGCCATTTTAGGCAGGCGGGAGTCAGGTTGTCGATTTTGAGATTTTGGTTGATTATAGAACTATAGCTATTTTTCTACCTTGTACTGAAGTATCAAGGTATAGTTTTGTTTCATTTTGTGTTTAAAACGCGTTTAAAAACACTCAGTTCCTCATTCTAACCACCAACTAGGATGAAAAACTTGTCAAATTCTCATTTTGTCACTTTCTGCAGTCTATTATTTCAATTTGTAATAACTGTTTATAGACTAGTCCGATTTTCAATGGGTTTTTTTTGGTACTGAATAGGTTATTTATTGCAGATTAAGAACATGTAACAACTAAAACTGACCTCCAGTGTAATATGACTTATTATGTGGTAGAGTGTCACCATTTTTTTTTAAGGAGGGGAAGAAAAACAGAAAAGTTAAGTGAAAATGTGAAGAAGTCAATTCAAAAGTCAAAGTCAACTCAAAAACACTTTATTCGTCCTATAAAGGCACGTTACGATACTGACAGGCACACTGATATGAATCATAATCTCGAAAGACACAAAAAGTTACATTTCATATTGGTTAACATTTTTTTTTTCGGGAAGAAGATCTAAGAAGAAGTGTAGGGACAAGTGTCATCGCCGGTCTGCTCCGGATGGTTTCCTTCCATCAGCAAGGCTCTTAGCCCTGCACACACACAACAGCAGCATCCCTGTAGTCAATAAATGGGGACGGGATAGCTCAGTGGTCGGAGCACTCGCTTTCCCCCAGCCAAGTTAAGCAGCGTCGAGCGTGGTTACCAGTTGGGTGGGTGACCGTTTGCGCGCCTTGGCTTCAGTAGAGTCCCCCAGTTCACCCAGCTGTAAATGGGTACCTGCCCTCTTTAGGGTCAAGGAAGGTAAAGCAGCGAAGGAGAGGAGATGAGTGCCGCCCTCAATATGCTGGCCCTAGAGAAGTGAGGTCTCAGGTGCTTAGCTCCCCTACGACCTTATAGGTTATGGGACACCCTTTACCTTTTTTGTCAATGATGGAGTCATTCACATCAAATGAGCATAGCGGTTTAAACATCGAAGTCGTAATTTGACAGAAACTGGAGAGTGGAGGAAGATGGTTGCAAAATCTTCAGTGGTACCCCCATAGTCTACAGGTTTAAGGGACAGGTTAAGTGAAAAAAGTGAAGAGTTGGTTCATTTGTAGTCGCAGATCAGGGCAAGTACTGGATGAAATAAAAAGTGTCTTAATTTATCTGTAACTCTTGAAAAATAAAGAGCATGATTGTACTCAATTCTTTCTCTCTCTGTCTCTGCCTCTCTGTCTCTGTTGATCCCCCCCCCTCTCTCTCTCTCCTCTCTCTCTCTCTCTCTCTCTCTCTCTCTCTCTCTCTCTCTCTCCCCTCTCTCTCTCTATATATATATATAAAGAGAGAGAGATACATATAGATAGATAGATAGATATAGATATAGACAGAGAAAGAGATAGAAAAAATTCATCACCCAGACCTGCCAGTCTTGCTACTATCAATTACGGCGCATAAGCGCGATTCGCAAGTATCTGTCCACTGATGCAACTTCCAAGCTTGTCACATCTCTCATTCTTTCACGTTTAGACTACTGTAATTCTCTTTTGGCTGGCCTACCAGCATCATCTATCCACTCTCTTCAACGCATACAAAACTCTGCAGCTCGACTGGTCCTAAGAAAGAAAAAATCTGAACACATCACTCCTCTTCTGCGATCTCTTCACTGGCTGCCTGTCTCACAAAGACTGGAGTATAAAATCAATACCCTCTGTTTCAAATGTCTCCACAAATCTGCACCCTCTTATCTCTGTAACTGTCTTCATCTGTACACTCCATCCCGCTCCCTTCGTTCAGCCGCAGATACTTTGTGCTTTCGAACACCCAGATTCAAACAAACCACTGTTGGCCGTCGCTCCTTCTCTGTTTCTGGTCCATCCACCTGGAATGACCTCCCTCTTTCACTTTGCCAAAAGCCTTCACTTGATACCTTCAAATCCAGCCTCAAAACACACTTATTTCCTACCTGAGACTTTCCCCCCACATATCTGTCCCTAATTTTCAACAGCATCTTTCACCTTCTAAGTGTTGTTCCGAGTGTGTGTGTGTGTGTGTGTGTGTGTGTGTGTGTGTGTGTGTGGCGCGTGTGTGTGCGTGCATGCGTGCATACGTGTGCGCGCATGGTTTTTGAAATCTGTTGTTCATTATGTTTAAGGAGAGTTGCATGCCTGTAAATGATTGAGTGCAAGCGCTTCGATTTGTTTGTTTTTTTACAAGATTCAGTGCTATATAAATTCCATATACTATTATTATTATTATTATTATATAGATATAGAAAGATACAGCTATAGACAGAGATATAGATAGATAGATAGATAGAGATATGGAGATAGATAGAGATAGATAGAGATAGACAGGGATAGAGATTGAGATAGATATGGAGAGAGATATAGACACAGAGATAGAGATATATATATCGCTCTCCCTTCCTCGCCTCGTCTCTTTCCCCCTCTCCCTATTTATTTATTTATTTATACCACTTTAAGTCACGAGATTTCTCTGCGTGAAATTCGGGCTGCTCTCCCCGGGGAGAGCACGTCGCCACAAGAGCAGCGCCACCCCTTTTTTTTTTTTTTTTTTTTTTTTCTGCAACTGTATTTCTTTCCCTATCAGAGTGGCTTTTTTCTAAGAATTTTGCCAGGGACAACTCTCTTGTTGCCGTGGGTTCTTTTTCGTGCGCTGCATAATTTTCTGTAACACACGGGACCTCGGTTTATCGTCTCATCCGAAAGACTAGCGCCCAGACCACCACTCATGGTCTAATGGATGGGGGAAAAGTTTCGGGCCCAGACGGGGTACGAACCCGGACTTTTCGCTTTCTAGACAGGCGCGTTACCTCTAGACCACCGATCCACTATATTCCCTCTCTCCCCTCCCTCCCCATCCACCCATCTCCATCTCACCCCCTCTCCCTCCTCTCCCCCCCCCCCGTCCACCCTCCCCTCCGTCCACCCTCCCCCTCCCCTCACCTCACCCACTCCTCTCTTACACCCGTTTTCCTCTCCCCCACCACCCTCAACCCTCACCCCCACATCCCAACCACCCTCCTACCTCCCCCCACCCCCACACTCTCCCTTTACCCACCCCTCCCCACCTCCACCCCCGTCCCCCTCCGTCCACCCTCCCCTCCGTCCCCCCTCCCCCTACCCTCACCTCACCCACTCCCTCTCTACCCCCTTTTTCCCCTCCCCAACCACCCTCAACCCTCACCCCCACATTCAAATTCAAATTCAAATTCAAAAGCTTTATTATCTCAAAGACAGAGAAATTCCGAACTCCCCTTACCCACACCCTCCCCACCTCCACCCCCCTCCCTCCACCCTCATCCACCCCCCCCATCCCACCCCCCCACCCCCACCCCCACGACCCACACACCCACACAGGCAACATCATACCGGCCAAAGCAGACTGGAAGCCAGCGTTGTAGTCACAGGCCACTTCGTTGCTGACGTAGTTGCTACGTTGGTCCTTGTAGCCATCCGAGGCGTCAGGTCCCCCTACCAGAGCTCCGTACAGCGTGTGCACGTTGGCCTCTTCACTGCTCATGATCTGGGGCCCGCAAGGCGCTGGGGGGTTCGGGCAGGACCTGGGTATAGGATTGTTTCAGAATATTTTTTCAGAATTTTTTTTCAGATTTTTTTCAGATTTTTTTTCAGATTTTTTTTCAGATTTTTCAGATTTTTTCAGATTTTTTTCCAGATTTTTTTAGATGTTTTTTTCAGATTCTGATTTTTTAGATGTTTCAGATTCAGATTTTTTTTCTTTTACAGATTTAGATATGCTCAGATTTTCCAGATTTTTTTTTCAGTTTCAGATTTTTTTCAGATTAAGATTTTTCAGATTTTTTTCAGATTTTTAAAAATTCAGATTTTTCAGATTCAGATTTTACAGATTTCTTTCAGATTCAGATTTTTTTTTCAGATTCAGATTGTCAGATTTTTTACAGATTCCGATTTCTTTCTATTAAGATTTTTCAGATTCAGATATTTCATATTTTCACGATTTTTCATGATCAGGTTTTTCATATTCAGGTTTTTCAGATTTTACAGAATCAGATTTTTCATATTCACATTTTACAGGTTCAGATTTGACAGGTTTAGATTTTTTATATTCAGATTTTACAGAATCAGATTTTTCATATTCACATTTTACAGGTTCAGATTTGACAGGTTTAGATTTTTTATATTCAGATTTTACAGACTAAGATTTTTTCCAGATTCAGATTTTTTAGAAGGGGTGGGGGTGATGGTGGTGAGGTGAGGGTGGTAAAGGGAGTAGGGGTGGGGGTGAGGGTGGGTGATGAGGGTGAAGGTAAGGGGAAGGGGGTAAATCCTCCTCACTAACGTCATTATTTTCCCTACAACACCCCAGGCGTCAGGCCCCCACCAGAGCTCCGTACAGCGTGTGCACGTTGGCCTCTTCACTGCTCATGATTTGGGGCCCGCAGGGAGCTGGGGGGTTCGGGCAGGACCTGGGTACAGGATTGTTGTTTTTCAGGATTTTTTTTCAGATTTTTTTTTCAGATTTTTTTCAGATTTTTTTTCAGATTATGATTTTTACAAATTTTTTTCAGAATTTTTTCTGTTTTTTTTTCAGATTTTCCCCCAGAATTTTCAGATTCAGATTTTACTGATTAGATTTTACAGATTTTTTTTCAGATTCAGATTTTTTTTATTCAGATTTTTCAAAATCAGATTTTTCAGATTTTCGGATTCAGATTTTTTCAGATTCATTTTTTTTCCGATTCAGATTTTTTTTCAGATTCAGATTTTTCAAATTTTCCCAATTTTTCAGATTCAGATTTTTCAGAGTTTACAGAATCAGATTTTTCAGATTCACATTTTACAGGTTCCGATTGTACATGTTCCGATTTTTCATATTCAGATTTTACAGATTCAGATTTTTTTTCAGATTCAGATTTTTGAGAGGGGTGGGGGTGATGGTGGTGAGGTGAGGGTGCGTGGTGAGGATGGGTGGTGAGGGTGAAGGTAAGGGGTAGGGGGTAAATCCTCCTCACTAACGTCATTATTTTCCCTACAACCCCCCAGGCGTCAGGTCCCCCTACCAGAGCTGGGTACAGCGTGTGCACATTGGCCTCTTCACTGCTCATGATTTGGGGCCCGCAGGGAGCTGGGGGGTTCGGGCAAGACCTGGGTACACGATTGTTGTTTTTCAGGATTTTTTTTCAGATTTTTTTTTCAGAGTTTTTTCAGATTTTTTTTCAGATTTTTTAAAACAGACTTTTCAGATTTTTTCAGATTTGTTTCAGGTTTGTTTTTCAGATTCTGATTTTTCACATGTTTCAGATTCAGATTTTTTTTTTTTTCTTTTACAGATTTAGATATGCTCAGATTTTCCAGATTTTTTTTTCAGTTTCAGATTTTTTCAGATTAAGATTTTTCAGATTTTTTCCAGATTTTTTAAAAATTTAGATTTTTCAGATTCGGATTTTTCAGATTCTTCATAATTTCTTTTTCCATATTTTTAAGGTTTTACAGATTCAGAGTTTTCAGATTTTGTCAGATTCAGATTTGTTCAGATTTTCAAGATTTTTTTTCAAGATATTTTACAGATTCAGATTTTCCAGATTTGTTTTTCATATTCAGAGATTTTTAGATTCATATTTTTACAATTCAGATTTTCCAGATTCAGAATATTTTAATATCATTTGAGTCAATACATGTAAACCTAGTATAGTGTGCCCTTTGCCAAGGGGGGCAGAGGAGGGGTTGGAGGGCGGGGGGGGGGGGGAGAAAGAAAAAGTAGTAGTAGTAGTAGTAAAGAGAGAGAGAAAGGATAATGATGATAATGGGGTGGGGGTGAGTGAGAAGGAGGGTTTGGGTAAGACATGGTATAGTATAGTGTGCCCAGGTGGGCAAAGAAGAAAGACAGAAATAATGAAGATGTCGTAGTAGAAGTTAAAGAAGAGAGAAAGGATGATGGTAATGATGATGATGAGATTGGGTGTAGTGGAAGGGTGGGGGATGGGGGGAGGGTGAGTGGGCTGGTGGGTTTGGGCAAGATCTAGTATAGTCCGACTCAATACCCCAACCCACACCCACAACACAACACACACACACACACACACACCACACACAACACACACAACACACACACACACACACACACACACACACACACACACACACACACACAACACACACACACACACACACACACACACACACACACAACACACACACACCACACACACACACACACACACACACAACACAACACACACACACACACACACACACACACACACACACACACACAACACACACACACACACAAACACACACAAACACACACAAACACCAACACCAACACCCGGAAGACCTACTATAGTCTGCCAAGAGCCCAGGAACCTAGAAGAGATGGAATGATGAGAGAGATGGGTGGGGTGGGGGGGGTTAAGGGGGAATGAGGGGGTGAGGGAGGGAAGGTGAGGTGGTTTTAGGGGTGGGTGGATGGTTGCTGAGGGTGGGGGTAGGGGGTCTGAGGAGTTGCAGCAGCACCTGGGAGAGGAGGATTCAGAATATTTTATTGCCATTTAAGTCATGTAGACTTATTTGACACAACAAAAAGGAGGAGTGATGAGAGAGATAGGGAGGTGGGGTGAGGGTGGGGGGGAGCTTAGGGTTGGGTGGTGGGTGGTGGTGGTGGGTGGTGTGGGGTGGGTGAGTGGGAGGGGTGGGGGGGGGGTGCCAATCCATTCAATTCAAATACTTCATTGTCTCACAAACCGAGACTTTTAAGTAGGTTTGCGAGCCATACATACAAACAGTAAACAGGAGGAAAGAAAAACAAAACAACAATAGTTATCACAGAAAAGTGCCACAACTGACAATAATATACGAACATCAGCGCACTTACACACACATACACACATTACAACGCAACACACACATACACCCACATACACACACAGTCTCTCTCTCTCTCTCCATCTCTCTCTCTCACTCGCTCTCTCCATCTCTCTCTCTCTCACAGACACACACACCTACACACACATACACAATACAACCCCATACCC
>CM054151.1:1570730-1588230 GCA_028751875.1 Rapana venosa
TTCTTCTTTTTCTTCTTCTTTTTTTTTTTTTTCTTTTTTTTCTTTTCTTTCTTCTTCTTCTTCTTCTTCTTCTTCTTCTTCTTCTTCTTCTTCTTCGAAATCTTCTTCGCAGTTCTTCTTCTTCTTCTTCTTCTCTTTCTTCTTCTTTTCTTTTCTTCTTCTTCTTCTTCTCAAATTCTTCTTCCATTCTTCTTCTTCTTCTTCTCTTCTTCTTCTTTTCTTCTTCTTCTTCTCTTCTTCTTCTTCTTCTTCTTCTTCTTCTTCTTCTTCTTCTTCTTCTTCTTCGTTCTTCTTCTTCTTCTCGCATTCTCCTTCGCAAGTCCCATCATTCTCTCATCTCTCATCTCATCATATCTCTTCATATCATCATCATCATCATCATCATCTCACTATTCTTCTTCAAATTCTTCTTCTTCCTCTTCTTCAATTTCTTCTTCTTCTTCTTCTTCTTCAATTCTCAGCATTCAGAAGACACTTCTTCCTTCATCATCATCTTCTTCATTCTTCTCTCTCTCGAATTCAGAATTATTTTTTCATAATTCTTTCTTCTTTCTTCAAAATTCTTTTCTTCTTCTTCTCTTCAGGAGATTCTTCTTCTTCGCAATTCTTCTATAATCTATCATATCTCATCATCATCATCATCTCTCGATATTCAGAATATTATCATCATAATCTCATCATCATCAAATCAACTCTCTCAGATCCATCATTGCATCTCATCATCATCATCATCATCATCATCATCATCATCATCACAACAATCACATACAACAACACAACATCATGCATCATCATCATCATCATCATCATCATCATCATCATCATCATACATCCTCCCTTTTCCTCTTCTTCTTCTCATTCTTCTCTTCTTCTTCTTCTTCTTCTTCTCTCTTCTTCTTCTCTTCTTCTTCTTCTTCTTCTTCTTCTTCTTTCTTCTTCTTCTTCTTCTTCTTCTTCTTCTTCTTCTTCTTCGACCGCAACTATTGTTGTCTGTCATATGAGCCAAAATGCGTTGCGCTGCCGTTAAGCGCCTGACAGGTCAGGCCCAGCACATCCGACTTCGGTATGGAAGAGAACACGAGGACTGAACCCGGACATCACGCGCACAGGTTAAAACCGGTTCCGCTTTTCGGAAGAGTAGGCCATTGTGTGCCGGAGGGAACAGATGACAGAATTTACAAAACCGCATACACACGGGGACTGGATGCAGAAAAAGACACACGAATGCTTATTCCATTATCCTCGATAAAAGAAAAGTAAATAAATAAATGAATAAATGAATGAATACATATCCACAGATTTGGGGGGAACCTCAAGGGTGTTAAAGTGTGGAACGCCTAACTAAAACAATGCTCACGGATAATATCCATTGGCTTGGGCCACGCTGTCACTGTATTTGCCTTTGTGGTCCACGGCGAATTGCCAGAGGGTCTTGGCGTGCGAAAGTAACTCAGCAGAGAAAGAAGGATCTGTAATGACAAGGACAAACGGGGGGGACGGGATAGCCTAGTGGTTAGAATACTGCGCTCGCAATCTGACGACCCGGGTTCGATTCCCGTTCAAGGGGGATATTTTCCCCTGGAGTTAACATCAGTGCAGACTCCTCTCTCCCCAAAAGTCCTTCGGATGAGACTATAAACTGAGATCCCGTGTGCGAACGCATGCAAAACATCTTGCGCACACGTTAAAATCCTGATCCGCTTTTCGTAAGAGTAGGCCATTGTGTGCCGGTGGGAAGAGATGACAATTGACAAAACCGCATACACACGGGGACTGGACATAAAAAGGCACATAAGTGCTTGTTCCATTATCCTCGATATAAAATAATCTAACAAATAAATAAATGCATAACGTGCGTGTGAGAATGCAGGAAAGAAAAGATGCTGGTGGTGGTGGTGGTGGTGATGGTGTGTGTGGAGGTGTTGGTGCTGTTATTGTTGTTGTTGTTGTTGGTGTGTGTGTGTTTGGGGGTTTGTTGTTGTTGAGTGCTGGGGTGGTGGTGGTGGTAGTAGTGTGTGTGTTGTTGTTGTTGTTGCTGTTGTTGTGGGTGTGTGTTGGGGTTGTTGTTAGTGGTGGAGGTGATGGTGGCGGTGGTGGTGTTTCATTTTGTGCGTGTGTCTGTTGTCCCCTCCTCCCTCCCTCTCTCTCTTTCGTTCATACTATCATTTCCTTTTCTTACTCCATTTCTATGTTGCCAGCCTCCCCCACCCTCCTTCTCCAGGGGCCAGCATATTGAGGGCGGCGCCCATCTCCTCTCCCTCGCTGCTTTACCTTCCCTGTCCCTAAAGAGGGCAGGTACCCATTTACTGCTGGGTGAACTGGGGGACTGTACTAAAGCCAAGGCGCGCAAACAGTCACTCATCCAAGTGGTAACCACGCTCGATGCTGCTTAACTTTAGCTTGGGGAAAAGCGAGTGCACTGACTACTGAACTATCCCGTACCTACTTTCTGAATAAGCACTTGTCTAAATCAAACGCACTCTGTTTGAGAAAAGAGGAAAAGAGAAGTAAAATGCAACATGCTTTTTAGTGTACATCACTTTGTACCAATTGGATGTGTGACCGTTTGCGCGTCTTGGCTTCGGTACAGGTCCCCCTAGTTCACCCAGCTGTAAATGGGTACCTGCCTCTTTAGGGTCAGGGAAGGTAAAGCAGCGAGGGAGAGGATATGGGCGTCGCCCTCAATATGCTGGCCCCTAGAGAAGTGAGGTCTCTGACGCCTCGCTCCCCTACGACCACATAGGTTATAGAACACCTTTACCTTTACTTTGAGTCAATGCATGTTTATAACTGATGCTTGTTATTATAGTGTCGAATAAGTATACACGACTTTTATGGCAATTAAAACATTCTGAATCTGAATCTGAATCAACCAACCCCCCCCCTCCCTACCCCAACTTCTCCCCAACACCTCCCACCACCCCTACCGAGTATCCACCCTTTTCTGACCACACTGACCAGTCTGATTGAAGACCATAGCGCCGCTAGCGAAGGCAGCTGCCGTTTCCATGGCAACATCGCACCCGGGGTGGGCGGCATCAATCTTGAAGGCAGGGCGAGGCATCGTCATTTCTTCTGGGCGACCCCAGTAGCTGTGGTCCTGGCTGCCGTCCCCTACCTGAGGTGAGAGCAGTTACACTTGGCTTTAAAACCATAGCCAGACCAGGCTGTACTGAAGCCAAGGCGCACAAACGCTCACCCATCCAATTGGTATAGTATGTTTGTCCGTCGTGTCCGACGATGACCTCCAAAACAGCAGAGGAGGCAGCTGCCGTTTTGGAAACTGGGCAGAAATTTGATTATGGTGGAGATGCCTTGCCCACAGCACATCCCCACTCTCTCGGCCAAGTGGGCATAAGGACAGTCAGCGTTGGAGATGTTCTCCAAAGGCCAACTAGCCCCCAGGGCTGCAGCACATAAGAACTGTGCGAGTCAAGCCTCCTAGTCAGAGAGTCATAGTTGATCACTAAAGACTAAGCTGTACAGTGGAATTCCATGAGTGGGAAAGAAAGCCACTGGTCATACAGCCTCTCACTTTGCTGTTGCCCCCAGCGTCAAGGGTTTAATCAAGATCTGGGATAAAGCCCAGGCCCTGAGGCAGGATGGTATTAATTAAATACAAGTATACACATATGAATGGTACTGGTACTACTAAGTAATTCCAATCCAATTGGTACAAAGTGATGTACACTAAAAACGTGTTGCATTTTACTTGTCTTTTCGTCTTTTCTCAAACAGAGTGCGTTTGATAAAGACAAGTGTTTATTTAGAAAGGGGGTACGGGACTTAACGGGTCAAATGCGATGCATTTATTCATAAGTGGTACACAGTAGTGAAATACCGAGGACATTTATACCAATTATAGACTGTTTAAAACAAAATTTTATGTTGAAAAGTATTTATTCATATTCCCATCCAATATTTCTGTTTGATCTGACCAGTTTTGTACAAATAACAATCTGCGTATTACTATTTTCAGTTGTGAGGGAAATCAAAGAAGTGAAAGATACTGTATAAAATGCAATAGTGGTGATATTGGTGACGAGTGTTATTACGTTTTTTATTTGTCAAAAATATTTAACGAAACTCGTAAAAAAAATGTTTGCCTAAAATATGACGCTGAACATTCAAACACTTTGAAAGTATGAACAACTCTTTTCTTCATGAAATAAGAAGACTCTGCTTAATGTCGTTAAAATGATTAGTACTATCATGTAAACTGTGTTCCAAGAGTTTGATATGCGTAAACAGACAATTGTTCTATGGTAATGTGTTCAAATATCCAGTTAAATGTTTCAGTATTGAGGAAATTTTTTCATGAAATAGTGAAATCTCCATATCTAAACTGATGACAGAATGAAATTAATTTGAATTGACAACATTGTTGTTTATGGTATGGTCAAATATCAGTGTTCAGTGGTAGAATAATGTTGTTAGATATGGTGATGTATAAACTGTGAAGTGATGAAAGTTTGTTGTGAAAATGTGTGTGTGATGGTGGTGGTGATGGTGGTCGTGATGGTGAGGGTGGTGTATTGGGTTGGGTGTGTGGTGGTTGATGGTGGTGGCGGTGGGTGGTGGTGATGGTGGTGGTGATGGTGTGGTGTGTGGTGGTGTGGGTGTTGGTGGTGGTGGTGATGGTGGTGTGTGGTGGTGAGGTGGGTGGTGATGGGGGTGGTGAGGTGGTGGTGGTGTGGTGGGTGGTGTGGTGGTGAGGTGGTGATGGGTGTGGTGTAGGTGGTTGGTGGTGGTGGTGGTGGGTGGTGGTGGTGGTGGGTGGTGGGGTGGTGGGGTGGTGTGGTGGTGGTGGGTGGTGGTGGTGGTGGATGGTGGTGTGGTGGGGTGATGGGTGGGGTGGTGGTGGATTGGTGGTGGTGGGTGGTGGTGGTGGTGGTGATGTGGTGGTAGTGGAGTGGTGATGGGTGGTGGTGGTGGTGATGGTGTGGTGGTGTGTGGTGGGGATGGTGGTGGTGGTGGTGTGATGGTGTGGTGGGTGGGTGGTGGTGGTGATGGGTGGGTGTATGTGGTGGTGGTGATGGTGGTGTGGTGATGGGTAATGGTGGTGGAAGAAGAAAAGAAAGAAGAAGAAGAAGAAGAAGAAGAAGAAAAGAAGAAAACAACAACAACAACAACAACAACCAACAAACAAGAACAAGAACAAGAAGAACAAGAAGAAAGGAAATGGTGATTGGTGGCGGTGGTGGAGGTACCGAGGAACGAAAAACAAACTATCTCTTTTTGGATCTTTTCCAGCTGACCTGGATGTACAACTCCTCGTCGGCGACGTGGCACTTGAGCAGGTAGCGTAGTGGCCACTCCACGCTCTGGTACATCCAGGACAGCTGGCCCGAGTCTTCGTAAGCCTGCTGGAAGTTGAGCAGTCCCCAGTTCAAGACCACAGTGCTGTAGGCCATGGGGAAGTTGAACTTCACATGGTCGCCGGCTGAGAAAGATTAACAAAGGAAAAGAAAAAGGAAAAGAAAAGAAAAGAAAGGAGAGCAGCTATCGTAGATTGACAACAAGTTGTTGTGTTTTTAGTTAAACAGACAGAAGGAGACAGTCGGTCAGTGAGTCAGTCAGTCAGTCAGCCAGTCAGTCAGTCAGTCAGTCAGCCAGCCAGTCAGTCAGTCAGTCAGTCAGTCGGTCAGTCATTTAATCAGTCAGTCAGTCAGTCAGCCAGCCAGTCAGTCAGTCAGTCAGTCAGTTAGTCAGTCAGTCAGCCTGCCAGTCAGTCAGTCAGTCAGCCAGCCAGTCAGCCAGTTAGTCAGTCAATCAGCCAGCCAACCAACCAACAAGCCAACCAGTCAACCAACCAGTCAACCAACCAGCCAGCCAACCAACCAGCCAACCAACCAACCAGCCAGAGAGTCTTTTATTTGTTTATTCTTTTATTTATTCTTTTATTTATTCTTGTATGTAATAATAATAATAATAATAATAATAATAATAATAGTAAATAATAATAATAATACATAGAATTTCTATAGCGCTATATCTTGCCAAAAAAAAATCAAAGCGCTTTCATTCATCCTACTCATTCACATGCAGCCAGTTACAATTAATAGGTTGGATTTTTTAACAAGTTCAAATGTATACACACACGCTCACACACACACACACATATAAAGGTTGTACACTCCGGCAAGACGATGGAGTTTGAGCTGTTGAGGGCAGGGACAAAAATGAAATGGAACAAGAGGGGAGAATCTTAGGTTTGAAATAAATGTGTCTCGAGGCCGGATTTAAAAGCGTCATAAGAAGGCTTTTGGCGAAGGGAGAGAGGGAGGTCATTCTGGATCAATGGACCAGAAACAGAGAAAGAGCGAGGATAATGGAATAAGCACTCTTACCATCATACCAGCCCCCTGTAAGGTCCTCTCCATTGTCGCCTTTGTCTCCTAGTGCGGAGTCTTCTCTCCAGGGTATCCTGTTGGCAGCATGCAAGGGTTGGTTTTATAATCATATAGATATACTGTTTTTAATGCCGGAGCATTCTAGTAAAGAGCCCATGAGGAGGAGGAGGTTGCTGCCTAGGAAAATTTGGGGGAAAAAGATTACTAAGTGTTTGCTTCTGGTTTGTCTGTCTGTCTGTCTGTCTCTGTCTCTCTCCCTCTCTCTGTCTCTGTCTGTCTGTCTCTCTCTCTCTCTGTCTCTGTGTCTCTCTGTCCCTCTCTCTGTCTCTGTCTCTGTCTCTCTCTCCATCCCTCTCTCCCTCTCTCCCTCTCTCCCTCTCTCTCTGTCTCTCTCTCTCTCTCTCTCTCTCTCTCTCTATATATATATATATATATATATATATATATATATATATATATATACATATGTGTGTGTGTGTGTATAAGGAGATTTTATCATAAGTTGATATTGTTTGGTTTGTTTGGGATAGTGTGTAGGGATGGGGATGTGTGTGTGTGGGGGGGGGGAGGTGTGTGTGGGAGGGATAGGGGGAGGAAGGTGTGTGTGTAGATGGTGTGTGTGTTTGTGTGTGCGTGCGTGTGTGTGTGTGTGTGTGTGACGGGAGCAGGGGGTTGTGTGTATGTTTGTGTGTGTGTGTGTGTGTGTGTGTGTGTGTGTGTGTGCGTGCGTGTGTGTATCTGTGTCTGTTTCTATGTGTATGAGGAGGAGGGTGTATGTGTATGTATCTGTATGTGTGTATGGGAAATGTGTGTGTGTGTGTGTGTGTGTGTGTGTGTGTGTGTGTGTGTGTGTGTGTGTGTGTGTGTGTGTGCTGTGTTTTCATGAATAATTTGTTTTACGGTTTTTATTGCTGTTGATTTTATGGGGGGGGGGGGGGGGAGGTATTTTTCCCTAGCACTTGAGTGCTTTTCGGTTGGTTGGTTAGTTGGTTAGTTGGTTGGTTGGTTGGGTTTGGTTGGTTAGTTGGTTGGTTGGTTAGTTGGTTGGTTAATTGTTGGTTGGTTGGTTGGTTGGTTAACTGGTTGGTTGGTTGGTTGGTTAATTGGGTTGGTTGGTTGGTTGGTTACTGGTTGGTTGGTTGGTTGGTTGGTTAATTTGGTTGGTTGGTTGGTTGGTTAACTGTTGGTTGGTTGGTTGGTTAATGGTCGGTTGGTTGGTTGTTAACTGGTTGGTTGGTTGGTTAGTTGGTTGGTTGGTTGGTTGGTTAACTGGTTGGTTGGTTGGTTAGTTGGTTGGTTGGTTGGTTATGCCGAAGGGTGGGAGGATGAGTAGGTGGGATTTTTTTTTAGGGAAGGAGCAATTTTTATGAAGCTAGCAACCTACATGTAACACAAAATGAAAATAGAATCAGTTCACGTTGCTTTGATAAATAAACAAACGTAACAAAAAAGCAGAAAACAAAAAGAAATGTAATAATGCAGATTTTATACACATACAATTACGCACGCACACACACATAGATGCACACACACAAACAAACAACACACACGCAATACACAACACACACAACACACACACACACACACACACAAAACACACAACAACACACACACAACAACAACACACACACCACAACACACAAACACACACCACACACACACAACAACACACACACACACACACACAAACACACACACACACACACAACACACACAACACACACACAAAACACAACACACACACACACACACACAACACACACACACAACACACACACACACACACACACCAAACACACACACAACACACACACACACACAAACCACACACACACATACACACACACACACACAACAACACACACAACACACACACACAAACACACACAACACAACACACACACAACACACAACACACACCACACACACACAAAACACACACACACACACACAACAACACACACAACACACACACACAACACACACACAAACACACAACACACACCACACACAACACACACACACAAACACACACACACAACACACACACACACAACACACCACACACTCCACAAACAAACACACACCAAACCACACACAAAACAACACAACCACACACACACACACAACAACAACACAACAACACACATAAACCACCCCACCACACACACAACAAAAACCCACACACACACACCACTGTCCATTTCCTACTCCATCATACATGATGGTTATCATCAGCATCTCTTATTACCCATCTCAAACATCATCAATCAATCCACCATCAATCATCAACACAATCAATCAAGCAAGCAGCAATAAACTCAAACCAGCAGCCACCATCCAACCAACCAAATTAAACTGTCCAATCCATCTATCTATCTATCCATCCATTACCATCCATTCATTCATCTATCCATCGTGCATTCCATCCATCATCCATCCATCAACCCATCCATCCACCCACCCATCCATCCACCATCAACCATCTCCCCACCATCTATCTATCAATGACCCACATACCATCATTACATCCATCCACCCCCCACCCACCACCATCCATCCATCCATCCACCCACTCATCCATCCATCCACCCACCCACCCAACCACCTATCTATCAATTCACCCCTACACCACCATTACATCCACCCACCCACCCGTCCCATCAATCCATCCCCCATCCATCAACCCTCACACTCATCCCACCCATTCATCCATCCATCCATCCACCCTCCCACCCATCCACCATCTATCCACCATCCCATCCATCATCCATCCATCCAACACCACCCCACCCATCTATCCACTCCACCCCCATCCATCCACCCTCCCACCTATCTCATCCATCCATACCACCCCTCACCTCTATCCATCCATTCACCCACCCATCCATCCACCCACCCACCTACCCATCCATCCACCCACCTACCCATACCATCCATCCATCTACCCTCCCATCCATCCATCTACCCTCCCACCTACACATCCATCCACCCACCCACCCACCCATCCATCCACCCACCCATCCATCCATCTACCCTCCCACCCATCCATTCACCCACCCACCTACACATCCATCCACCCACCCACCCACCCATCCATCCACCCTCCCACCCATCCATCATCCATACCATCCACCACCACCCCAACCCATCTATCCACCCCCACCCTCATCCATCCACCCTCCCACCCATTCCATCCATCCACCCACTACACCCCACCCCATCCATCCATTCACCCACCCATCCACCATCCCACCCCATCCATCCACCCCACCCATCCATCCACCCTCCCACCCATCTACCACCCACCCATCCATCCACCCTCCCACCCATCCACCCTCCCACCCATCTACCACCCACCCATCCATCCACCCACCCATCCATCCACCATCTATCCACCATCCCACCCATCCATCCACCCTCCCACCCATCTACCACCCACCCATCCATTCACCCCACCCCCATCCATCCACCCTTCCACCCACCCATCCATCCATCAGGAGACTAAAATTGGTATTCTACTCTTATATAGCAATTCTCTGAAATCTTTTTAATCAGATAAAAAAAAATTCACATGACATCAATTTTGCAATAAAGATTAGTTGATGACAAGTTTTGACTTGTGTGAGTCGATTGACGCTATGCTAAATTTTGAATGAACATTCTTTTACATCCATATGTGAGTTTAAAAGAATTTGAGTCAATGAATATACACATGCAGAATTATATGCAGAAAAAAGAAAGAAAAAAGGAAAGAAAGAAAGAAAGAATGAGAGAAAGAAAGAATGAGAGAAAGAAAGCATGAGAGAAAGAAAGAAAGAAGGAGAGAAAAAACACACACATACACGAACACGTACCCCCCACCCCCACCCCCCTCACACACACACAAACACACACAGATATCCCCACCTCCACCACCACCTCCACACACACGCACCCGTAACCCCCTCCCCCCACCCCCCCACACATACATACATACACGCACCCCTCCCACCCATCTCACCCACCCACACCCACACCCACACCCTACACTCCACACCACCCCCACATCCCCACTCGCCCCACACCCACACCCACCCCACCCTCACCCCCACCCCACACCCCACACCCCCATCCCCCACCCTACAGTCCACACCACCCACTCTACCCACACCCCCAACATCCCCACCCCCCACACACACCCCACACACCCATCCCCCACCCCACACTCCACACCAACCCCACACACACCCTACACCCCCACCCCACCCCTCCACACACATACACCCACCATTCCCCATACCACCCCCCACTCCCCACACACCAACCAACCAACCAAAATCCTCTGACTCATCACCACCATCGCTTTGATTTGTTGCTTTACAAGATTCAGCGATATATTATACATTCCATACATTATTATTATTTATTTATTATTATTATTATTATTATTATTATCATCATCATCATCATCATCATCATCATCATCATCATCATCATCATCATCTTCTTCTTCATCATCATCATCATCATCATCATCATCATCATCATCATCATTATTATTATTATTATTATTATTATTATTATCATTATTATCATCATCATCATCATCATCATCATCATCATCATCATCATCATCATCATCATCATCATCATCAAGAAAACCCAAAACAAACAACCACCATCATCAAACCTACTGTTAGGGGGAGAAATCACCGTCCAATTTTTGTCCACCCCCATATTGTACAGGGTGGCACTCGCCGTTGGAGCACCGCCCCCGCCATTGTAGTTGCCAAAAAAGCGCATGTCTACGGTGTCTCCCGGATGGTAGAAAGGCCTGTCCTGCTTGTTGACCACTCGCCAGCGAAGACCGTCCGCAGAGTGAGAGATGGCATCACCGATAAAAATCTGTCATGGGACGAATCGAAAGTGGTGTATTTTTGTGGGGGGTTGAGAAAGATTTTGGGGTGGGGTGGTGTGTGGGGGTGAGGGGTTTGAGGGGGGAGTGTGGGAGGGGTGGTAGGAGGGGGAAGGGGCGGTTGGGGGGGAATTAGAATCAGAATCAGAAAACTTTATTGCTATTAAGTCAGAACAAGACTTATTTGACACCAAACGTAAACATGGTTCCCGGTTACATCAGGGGTCAGGAAAGGCTACTCTCTCCCCTTCTCTTCGTGATCTACAATGACCAGATTACAAAGGAAGCCAACCCAGATCTTGAGGCCCTGAACGAACTATTATTTGCTGACGACCAGTCCTTGATGAATCAGAACAAAGCAGCTCTTCAAGAACACACAGACCAACTCAACACAAGCTGCGAGAGGTATGACATGAAGATCAGTATCACCAAAACAGAAGTTATGTCTGTCAGCAGAAATCCAGGAAAGCTGGACATCAACATCAACGGCACCCAGCTGAAACAGACCAAAGAATTTAAATACCTTAGCAGCCTCTTCACTGAAGATGGAAAATTGGACAGAGAGATAGAAACAAGATGCCAGAAAGCAAACGCAGTCAGTTACCAACTCGCCCCCCTTCTAAAAACATTCCAGCATCCCAATGAGCACCAAGGCAAAACTCATCAACGCCATCTTCGTTCCAACACTCACATACCAGTGTCAGACATTAAAAAAAAGGTAAAGGAGTCCCATAACCTATAAGGTCGTAGGGGAGCGAGGCGTCAGAGACCTCACTTCTCTAGGGCCAGCATATTGAGGGCGGCGCCCATCTCCTCTCCCTCGCTGCTTTACCTTCCCTGACCCTAAAGAGGGCAGGTACCCATTTACAGCTGGGTGAACTGGGGGAACTGTACTGAAGCCAAGGCGCGCAAACGGTCACCCATTCAACTGGTAACCACGCTCGACGCTGCTTAACTTGGCTGGGGGAAAGCGAGTGCTCCGACCACTGAGCTATCCCGTCCCACACAGTGTCAGACATGGTCCCTAACAAAAGCCTTAGAGAGAAAATTGGTCACATGTGAAATGCACCGCCTGAGAAAAGCTGTCAACAAGACCAGACGCGACAAGATCAAGAATGAAGTGATCAGAGACATGGTCGGACTAACACCAATTCTCCACCATATCGAACAACAAAGGATCAGGTGGTTTGGTCACCTCACTAGAATGCCGCCCAACCAACCAGCCCTACGGGCATACACCACCAAACACAATGGCTGGGAAGCCAGAGGTAGACCAAGGAGACGATGGAGCGACTCCGTGGCTGACACCCTCGGAGCCCATGACCTGTCACTACATCATGCCTCCCGCCTTGCTGCAGACAGACGTCTGTCTCCCCGCGACGCCGAAAGGCACCAGCGGCAGATGAAAGAAAAAGAAAGAAAGAAAGAAAACGTAAACATATACAGCATTTCCTAAAAGATGTAGATTCTTAGATTTATGTCATTCGTCTATGCTTTTGCTCATCTGGAAAAAGTATCATGCACATATTTCATCTACTTCTAATAGAATCTATTAGTGAATCTGATAGTCCTCGTTGTTGAAAAACTTACTCATATTCTCGTTGTTTTTCATAGTATTCATGTGGGGCGGGTTGTTGTGGAGTGGAGTGTGGTGTGGTGTGGTGTGATGGGGTGTGGTGGGTGGTGTGGGATCGGGTGGGGTAGAATCTGGTGGGTGTTGTGTGGGTGTGGTGTGGTGTGGTGTGGTGTGGCGTGGGTGGAGTGTTTGGGATGGGAGGGTTAGGGTGAGTGTTGTGTGGTGTGGTGTGTGGTGGGTGGGTTGGGTGGGGTAGGGGTGGGTGTTGTGTGGGTGTGGTGTGGTGTGGTGTTGTGGTGGGGTGGTGGGTGGGGTGTGGTGGGGGGGGGTGTGGTTGGTGTGGTGTGGGTATGGTGTTGTGCGGGTGTGGTGTGGTGTGGGTGCTGTGTGGGTGTGGTGTGGTGGGGTGTAGTAATGTTCGGTGTAGTGACTTGCAACACAAGATACTACGTTTCAATAGTTGCGATATGATGCAATACACCAAAACACTCCATCCCACACCACATCACGCACACTAACCACACCACACCTAACAATACACCACACACCACACTACACACAACACACTACACACACACCCACACTACTCACACCACACTACCCACAAACACCACACCATCAACACACACCACACCACACCACAACACCACACCACACTACACCAACCACAACCACACTACACGCACAACACTACACCACACCACACCACACACACCACAAGCCACCACACTACCCACAACACACCAACAACACTAGCCACATCACACGACACACACCACCACACACACATACACCATACCACACCACACCACACACCACACCATACCACACCATACCACATCACACCACACCATACCACACTATCATAGTGGCTTTTTCTACAGAATTTTGCCAGGAACATCTCTCTTGTTGCCGTGGGTTCTTTACGTGCGCTAGATAACTTTGTGTAACACACGAGACCTCGGTTTATCGTCTCATCCAAAAGACTAGCACCCAGACCACCCCTCATGGTCTAATGGATGGGGAAAAGTTTCGGGCCCAAACGGGATTCGAACCACCGCACACTTCTGACCCGGATTTTTCGCTTTCTAGACAGGCGCGTTACCACTAGACCACCGATCCACAAAATCTCAAAACCGACAACCTGACCCCCACCTGCCTAAAATGGCTCCTAGCGGAAAAGTGGGTCAGGTGCAAAGCGACTCATTTCGTGGTGGAGCGTCACCTAAATTTGTTTTATATGTGGTGGATTGGTGGTCTAGAGGTAACGCGCCTGTCTAGAAAGCGAAAAGTCCGGTCGGAAGTGTGCGGTGGTTCGAATCCAGTTTGGACCCGAAACTTTCCCCCATCCATTAGACCATGAGTGGTGGTCTGGGCGCTAGTCTTTCGGATGAGACGATAAATCGAGTTCCCGTGTGTTACACATAATTATTTAGCGCACGTAAAAGAACCCACGGAAACAAGAGAGTTGTCCCTGGCGAAATTCTGTAGAAAAAAGCCACTCTGATAGGGAAACAAATGCAGTTGCAGACCAAAAACAAAAAAAATGGGTGGCGCTGCTCTGTGGCGACGCGCTCTCTCCGGGTGGGGAGAGCAGCCCGAATTTCACGCTGAGAAATCTGCCGTGACTTAAAGTGGTATAGATAAATAAATAAATAAATAGAAATGAATACAAAGTCTTACGTCCATTTTGGTGACGGGTTTGGAGAAGACGATGTCGGCCATCCATCCTTCGATGTTCTCCTTCACCGGAAAGGTGAGCTCCCCCTCGAATCTTTCCCCCCAGTCCTGTTTGACTGCCATGGTGCCAGATACCCCTTCTCCACTGGGTGTGGCCACTGACAACAGGGTAGAAAGATTATTTACTGCATGGGGGGAACGGGTGGTTAGAGTGATGAGCATTGCGCTCGTGATCTGCTGACCTGGGTTCGAATCTCGTTCAAGAGGATTTTTTTTTCCTCTGGAGTTAACATCAGTGCCGACTCCACTCCCCATGAAAGTCTTTCGGATGAGACTATAAACCGAGGTCCCGTGTGCGAATGCACGCAGAACATCTTGCGTACACGTTAAAACCCGTTCCGCTTTTTGAAAGAGTAGGCCAGGGAACGGATGACAAAATTGACACTACTGCATACACACGGGGACTGGATGCAAAAAAGCACACAAGTTCTTATTCCATTATCCTCGAAATAAAAGAATAAAATAATAATTAAAAAAAATAAACGTTAGACTGTCAGTGAGAGAACTGTTTACTGGTTTTTTTCCGCAGATTTCTTTTGAAAGTATGAACAAATGCACTGTGTTCTTGTTTTGGGGGGTTGAGGCCATAGATTAACACCAGGTAGTGATGAGAAAGTGGGAATTGATCATGAAATTAATGAGGATTGCTTGTGTTCCTACAGTGTTGACCCCGCGTATGCATAATACTGTGGTCAGGCAGCTAGCAGATGACAAAGGATTGAGGGGGTACTATTTTATTATTTATTTATTTATTTATTTATACCACTTTAAGTCACGGCAGATTTCTCTTCGTGAAATTCGGGCTGTTCTCCCCAGGGAGAGCGCGTCGCCACAAGACCAGCGCCACCCTTTTTTCCTGTCTGCAACTGTAATTGTTTCCCTACCAGAGTGACTTTTTTCTACAGATTTTTGCCCAGGGACAACTCTCTTGTTGCCGTGGGTTCTTTTACGTGAATTATGTGTAACACACGGGACCTCGGTTTATCGTCTCATCCAAAAGACTAGCACCCAGATCACCACTCATGGTCTAATAGATGGGTGGAAAGTTTCGGGTCCAAACGGGATTCGAACCACCGCACACTTCCGCCCCGGACTTTTCGCTTTCTAGGCAGGCGTGTTACCTCTAGACCACTAGGTACAGTGCTGAAATTATTTTTTTTTAAGTTCAAGCCTACCAAATGTGTTCGTAGTGTTCTGAATTTTGACCCTGGGGCTAGTCTTTCACACACAAAAAACCCTGGTTTTGATTTCAGTGGATGCCTTAGTACGTGTAGAACGATTGCAAAGAATGGTAAATATAGGAAAATAGAAGGAAAAACTGCCTACAGCTAACCGTGATGTGTAGCCGTAAGAAACTTACTGGTCGTTCCCGGTGGCGCAGCTGTAGTGGCTGGCGGTGGCGTGGATTGGCCGTTCACTGCGGTGCCAGAACTACCTGATGAGGCTGTGGTCTGCCCTCCTGGAATTCCAGAACAGTCAGTTTACAGAATTCAGAGAGGTCCATGAAGGTTTCAGACTAACAGGTTCGTTTTCTCAAAGCCAGAGCGTACTCTGCCCTCCTGAAATTTCAGCACAGTCAGTTTCAAGAATTCAGAGATGTTTTACAAAGCGCTAGTCCAACATGGTTTTCTTCTGTTTTTTTTTTATAAATCTAGAGCGTTTAATCACAATAATAATAGCGCGCACATGCACGCACGCGTGCGCGCGCACGCACGCACACACACATACATACATGTTACAAATTTATAACATAAAATTTACTTCATAACTATACACAGATTCACTATACACACACGTGCTCCTACATGAATACACGCACACATTGTCACACACGTACACACGCACGTACACACAAATTTATTGTAATGATTCGGTTCCAAGTGATAATGTACACTTTGACAAACTTTAAGAACCATTTCCGAAATATGTTTTTGGTTGCATGAATTTTCGGTGGCTGTTATTTTCCTTACCAATTTGTTTACTTGTGTCTATAAACCTTCAAAGATTCCATGGCAATGAACCATGCTCTGTTCTGTGCACACGTGCACGCGCACACACACACTTTCTCCTCCCCCTCCCCCTCACCCATACCTACCACCCCTCCCCTACACCCACTCTCTCTCTCTCTAAGGCTGATGAAAAAAGTATGCGCATGCTTATTCTGTACCCTGAAAAATAAAGATTCATTCAAGATTCATTCTCTCTCTATTCTCTATCTCTCTCCCTCTCTTTCTCCTTCCCCCCCTCTCTCTCTCTGTCTGTCTGTCTGTCTCTCTCTCTCTCTCTCTCTCTCTCTCTCTCTCTCTCTCTCTCTCTCTCTCTCTGTGAGCATCTTGCACACACGTTAAATCCTGTTCCGCTTTTTGAAAGAGTAGGCCATTGTGTGCCGGTGAGACCAGATGACAAAACTGACAAAACCGCATACACACGGGACTGGATGTAAAAATAAAAGCACATGAGTGCTTATTCCATTATCCTCGATATAACAAAATAAATAAAAAAGAATAAAAATAATAAATAGATAAATAAATGGATAAATAAATAAATGACAAAAACAAAACAAAACAACCAACCAAACAAAATTAAATAAATTTTCTAAAAAAATTAATACAAAATGTCTCTCTCAAATATACACAAAATTGGTATACAAGACACATATACTTACCTTGAGAAGATGAGACAGAACTGCCGGAATCGGGAGAGGAGGAGGAGGAAGAGGAGGAGGGGGTAGATTTTGGAGGCAAGGTCCCTCCATCTGGTAATTCCTCCATGGTGGCTGTCACTGCAGGAGTGATGTCCCCTGTCCCTGTCACACACCAGAAGGGAAACAACTCTATATAGCTATTTTGTAGTAGAGAGCAGTTCTCTTTCGTAGATTATTATTATTATTTTTTTTATAAATTCTTTTATATCGAGGATAATGGAATAAGCACT
>CM054151.1:1600730-1603230 GCA_028751875.1 Rapana venosa
ATAATGAATAAATGAATACATAATGAATGAATGAATGAATGAACAAATAAATGAATAAATGAGTGAATAAATGAATGAATGAATGAATGAATGAATGAATGAAATAAAAGGTCAACGACACTAGAAGATAAACACAGAAGAACGTCTGCGACAAACCAACAGGCAAACGTCCACGCAGACAAACAGACAGACACACACGTCAACAGACCAACGGACAGACATACAGACACACTAACAGACATACAGACAGACAGACACACCAACATACCAACGGACAGACAGACAATTACAAACAGACACACACATCAACAGACTAACGGACAGACAGAACACACACACACCAACAGACAACGTCCACGCAGACAAACAGACACACACACCAAGAGACCAACGGACGGACAGACAGACAAACAGACACACACACCAACAGACCAACGAACAGACAGACAGACAAACAGACACACACACGAACAGACCAACGGACAGACAGACAGACACACCAACAGACAGACAGACAGACAGACACACACATCAACAGACCAACAGACAGGCAGACTGACTGACAAACAGACAGACAGACCAACAGACAGACTGACAGACAGACAGACAGACAGACAAACAGGCAGACTGACTGACCGTTACACAAGCTGACCAGTCGTGCGTTATCGTGGTGGTCAGTGACACAGCGAAAGGTCGCCAGCGGACGGACACTCTCTTACCTCTGGCCATACTGCTGAGGTGCATACTGACCACTGTGCACCCGAATGACCAAGTCATGTCAAGTCAAGTCAAGTCCAGTCCAGTCAAGTCAATGTCAAGTCAAGTCAAGTCAAGCCAAGTCATGTCAAGTCAAGTCAAGTCAAGTCAAGACAAGTCATGTCAAATCATGTCAAGTCATGTCAAGGCATGTCAAGTCATGTCAAGTCAAGACAAGACAAGTCATGTCAAGTCAAGTCAAGTCAAGTCATGTCATGTCAAGACAAGTCATGTCAAATCATGTCATGTCAAGTCATGTCATGTCAAGTCAAGTTAAGTCAAGACAAGTCAAGTCAAAACCACTTTCGTCCTCCCATGAAGGGCAATTTCTGATAAACCAAGCATAGCTGTACTTCGTTTGATTTGATATTTTGTTTTGGTTTAGTCTGTTTTGTTTTATTTTGTTTTGTTTTGTCTTGGTTTGATTTGTTTAGTATGTTTTGTTTTATGGATTTAATTTTATTTTGTTTTATTTATTTTATTTTACTTTATTTTGGTTTGGTTTGGTTTGGTTTGGTTTGTTCAGTTTGTTTTATTTGATCTTATTTTAATTTGTTTTGTTTTATGTATTTTATTTTATTTGCTTTATGTATTTTATTTTATCTATTTTATTTCATATTCTATTTTATCTTATTTTATTTTATTTTGTTTTGTTTTTATATATATATATATTTTTTTTTAATTTATTTTGGTTTTTTATCTGATTTTCTTTTATTTTATTTTATCTTATTCTATTTTGTTTGGTTTTATTTATTTATTTTATTTTATCTTAGTTTAGTTTATATATTTCATTTTATTTTATGTTATCTATTTCCTTTTATCTAATTGTCTTTTATTTCATTTTATCTTATTTCCTTTTTTTTAAAATCTGATTTTCTTTCTTTATTTCACTTTATTTATTTTATTTCTAATTTATCTGGGATATTTTGTTTATTTTAGTCATTTCATTTTATTTTATTTCATTTATCTTATTTCATTTCATTTTATCTTATTTATTCTATTTTATCTTATTTATTTTTCATTTTATTTTCTTCTATCTGATTCCATTTTATTCAATTGTATTTTTTTCCTTGATCCTGGGCTAGAGCTCTGAGGTTTACCAATGGTGAGATTTTGTTTGCGTATACAACCAGATTTGTTTGGTTGGTTGGTTGGTTAGTTAGTTGGGGTTTTTTTTGCCAACCAAAAAGGTAGCTGCATATTGACTTCAGGGGATTTTATTTCATCTAACTTCTGTATTTCAAATTGACTTTTTATTTTTATGGGGTTTTGGGGGTTTTATCTAGAATTTTTTTAATTAATTTTTTTTAATGTATTCCAATTTTCTTCTTTGATGAAAGCTCAGACAGCAACTATTGTTTTCTGTCATATGAGAGAAAATTGGTCACGCTGCCCTTATGCGCCTGTCAAGTCAGGTCCAGCCCATCCGACTCCAGCATAGGAGAAAACACACATACACGCACTCACACACACAGCACGCACGCACACACACACACAAACACACACACGCCACCACCAGCACCACCACAACCACCACCATCACCACACCACA
The DNA here is from genome assembly GCA_028751875.1 of Rapana venosa. Taxonomy (NCBI): domain Eukaryota; kingdom Metazoa; phylum Mollusca; class Gastropoda; order Neogastropoda; family Muricidae; genus Rapana; species Rapana venosa. The sequence goes on from CM054151.1 coordinate 1,603,039, forward strand.
CCACCACTACCATCACAACCACCACACCACCACCACCACCACAACACACACACACACACAGATATGCAATATTTTATATCACTTAAACGTCTAATATCACTTAAAATAAAAGACGTTAAATTAAAGAACAAGCACCCCCTCGCGCGCGCGCGCGCACGCACACACACACACACACCACACACACACACACAC
>CM054151.1:1613230-1615730 GCA_028751875.1 Rapana venosa
TTCATCCAAAACGGGACCACAGTTGGAACTGGGACGTTGTGTCAACGAATCGAACTGCATCAAAGGCAGCCCAAATGCCATCTTCGAAATCGTGGCACTGGAGAGGGTGCCTGTAGCCACCTGGATAACGTTGATCCCGAAGGAAGGAGGAGGGGTGGGGGTGGGGGTGGATGAGGCTCGTCGAATTTCGTGTTCTCTGTCTGATGATGGCGGAACGGATGAAGCGGTTTTGAATGTGTTTGGTGAGTTTGGAAGTTCGGGGATGGGGTGGGGTGGGGGTGGGGGGGTGGAGGTTGGTGTGGGGGGTAGGGGGGGGGGGTGAGGTTGGTTTTTGTCGTGTGTGTGTAGTGTGTGTGTGTGTGTTTGTGTAGGGTGTGAAGGTGTGTAGGGTGTGTGTAGTGTGTGTGTGTGTGTGTGTGTGTGTGTGTGTTGTGTGTAGGGTGTGTGTAGGGTGTAGAGTGTATGTGTGTGTGTGTGTGTGTGTGTGTGTGTGTGTGTGTGTGTGTGTGTGTGTGTGTGTGTGTTTATTTGTTAGTTGGTTTCTTTCTGAAATGTTTGTCTGTCTGTCTCTGTTTCTATAGTGTGGTGTGTGTGTGTGTGTGTGTGTGTGGTGTGTGTGTGTGTGTGTGTGTGTGTGTGTGTGTGTGTGTGTGTGTGTGTGTGTGTGTGTGTGTAGTGTGTGTGTCGTGTGTGTGTGTAGAGTGGTGTGTGTGTGTTTATTTGTTAGTTTCTTTAAAATATTTCTCTGTTTGTTTCTGTTTTTGTTTCTGTTTTTTCTGTCTGTCTGTCGGTTGCTCTCTCTCTCTCTCTCTCTCTCTCTCTCATCTCTCTCTCCTCTCTCTCTCTCTCTCTCTCTCTCTCCTCTCTCTCTCTCCTCTCTCTCTCTCTCTCTCTCTCTCAATCTATCTATTTATCTATCTATATATCTGTCCGTCGATCTATCTATCTATCTAACTATCTACCTATCTGTCTGTCTGTCGGTTTCTCTGTCTGTCTATCCATCTATCTATTTATCTATCTGATTACCTCAGTCTATCTATCTATCCATCTACTTACCTATCATCTAGCTAGCTAGCTACAACAGCAACAACATCATCAACAACAACAACAACAACAACATGTAGTTCACCTTACTGGGAGATTTTTGTTTCGGTTTTTTTCTCAACAGATCAACCCCAACTATCCCAATGCAACTTCGACATTGTGAGAGAGACGTGGACAGCCAAGTTGTCCTGCAATATTTCTCGGATATTTTCCAGTGCAAATGAATACACTATGTACGTCAAAGAACTACTGCAACCGCTTGTATCCATTGATCAAAGGGTAAGTCTATTGTTGTGTGTTGTTGACAGAAATCTCCTTGAAAAGTATCAATGTTAATGCTGTGTATTGTTGATATCAAACTTGTTGAAAAAGTAACAGTTTAGTGTTGTGTATGGTTGATATCAAACTTGTTGAAAAAGTAACAGTTTAGTGTTGTGTATGGTTGATATCAAACTTGTTGAAAAAGTAACAGTTTAGTGTCGTGTATGGTTGATATCAAACTTGTTGAAAAAGTAACAGTTTAGTGTCGTGTATGGTTGATATCAAACGTGTTGAATAAGTAACAGTTTAGTGTCGTGTATTGTTGATATCAAACTTGTTGAAAAAGTTACAGTTTAATGTCGTGTATGGTTGATATCAAACTTGTTGAAAAAGTTACAGTTTAATGTCGTGTATGGTTGATATCAAACTTGTTGAAAAAGTAACAGTTTAGTGTTGTGTATGGTTGATATCAAACTTGTTGAAAAAAGAAACAGTTTAATGTTGTGTATGGTTGATATCAAACTTGTTGAAAAAGTAACAGTTTAGTGTTGTGTATTGTTGATATCAAACTTGAAAAAGTAACAGTTTAGTGTTGTGTATGGTTGATATCAAACTTGTTGAAAAAGTAACAGTTTAGTGTTGTGTATTGTTGATATCAAACTTGTTGAAAAAGAAACAGTTTAGTGTTGTGTATGGTTGATATCAAACTTGTTGAAAAAGAAACAGTTTATTTTTGTGTATTGTTGATATAAAACTTGTTGAAAAAGAAACAGTTTATTGTTGTATATTGTTGATAATATAATAAAACTGCATGAAATATAAAAGTTTAAATGATGAGTATTATATCGTAAGTAAGTAACAGCATTATTGTTGTATATTGTCTGCATCAAACTGTATGAAAAGTAACTGTTTAAAGTTGTGTGTTGTTATATAAAATTGATTAAAAGGTAACAGTTTAATCTTTGTTTTTACTCTCTGTGTGTGTTTGTGGGTGTGTTTGTGTGTGAGCGTGTGTGTGTGTATGTGTGTGTTTGTATGTGTGTGTGCACGCGCGTGCGTGTGTATGTGTCAACATCTATCTATCTAACTCTCTAGCTAGCTAGCTAGCTAGCTAGCTAGCTATCGATTTATCTATCTGTCTGTCTATCTATCTAGTTATCCATCTATTTATCTGTTTATCTGTCTATCTGTCTGT
>CM054151.1:1633230-1688230 GCA_028751875.1 Rapana venosa
AGGAGGAGGAGGAGAAGAAGAGGAAAAAGGGGAAAAAAGGAAAGGAGGGGGAAAGGGAGGAGGGGGAAAAGAAAAGAAGAGAAAAAAGAAGAAAAAGGGGGAAAAAGGAGGAGGAGGGGGAGGAGGAGAAAGAGGAGGAGGAGGGGAAAGAAGAAGAAAGGGGAAAAAAGAAAAGAAAAAAGAAGAAGGAGGAAAGAGGAGGGGGGAAAAAGGGAAGAAGAAAAAGGGAAGAGGAGGAGGGGGAAAAGGGAAAAAGGGGGAGGAGGAGGGAAGAGGAAAAAAAGGAGGGGAAAAAGGTTTAAGAAGAAGAAGAGGAAAAGAAGAAAAAGGGAAGAAGGGAGGAGAAGGGGAGGGGGAGAAGAAGAAAAAGGAAGAAAAAAGGAGGAGGAGAAGGAGAAAAAAGAAAAAAAGGGGGTTTGGAGGAGGGGAAAAGAAGAAGGAGGAGGAGAGAATGGGGAGGAGGAAAAAGAAAAAGAGGAAAAGGGGGGAGGAGGGGGGGAAAGAAGAAAAAGGAGGAGGGGGATAAGAAGAAGAAAGAGGAAGAAGGGGGAGGGGGAAAAAGGGGAAAACGAGGAGGGGGGAGGTGGGGGGAAAGGAAAAAAAAGAAGAAGGAGGAGGGGGAGAAAAAAAAACGGGGAAAGGGGGGGTGGTGGAGGAGAAAAGAAAAAGGAGGAGAAGGGAAGGGAAAAAAGGGAAGAAGGAGGGGAGGATAAGGTAGAAAAAGGGGAAGAGGAAGAAAAGGGGAAAGAAAAGGGGGGGGGGGGGGGGGTTTTAAAAAAGGGGGGGGGAAAAATTTTTTTTTTTAAAAAAAAAAAAGGGGGGGGGAAAAAAAAAGGGGGGGGAAGGGGGGGGAAAAAAAGGGGTTTGGGGTTGGGGGGGGCCCCCCGGGGGGTTTTTTTTTCCCCCCGGGGGTGGGGGGAAAAAGGGGGGGAAGGGGCCGGGGGGAAAAGAAAGGGGGGGGGGGAAAAAAAAAAAAAAACCCCCCCCCCCCCCCCCAAACCCCTTTAAATAAAAAAATTTCCAAAACTCATTAAAAATTCCACCCCCTTCTGAAATCCCACCCCCAAAAAAAACCCACACCCGCGGCGCACCACATCACACCCCCAACCCACCCCAAACACAACACACACACCCCACCCCACACACCCCACACACACCCACAAAACAACCAACGAAAAAAACCCCCTAAAAACCCAAAAAAAAGGGAAATGCCCCCACCCCCAACATCTTTGGGACAAGTTCCAAAAAATTTCCCAAGACAAAAAATATAGTGAAAAACACAAATAAATTTCAACCCCCCCTTTTTTTTACATTTATACTTTCCTGAATTATTGACAAAAGATAAAATTTTTATCTTTGGGGCCCAAGAACACGAAAAATAAAAAGGAAAAGGTGTTCCCAAAACCCTTTGGCATCGTGAGAAGCGGGGGTGTCGGAGACCTCACCCCCTCTAGGGGCCTAATTTTGGGGGCGGCCCCCAATCTCCCCCCCCTCGCTGCTTTCCCTTCCATGACCCAAAAGGAGGGCGGGTTCCCTTTTTAAAGCTGGGTGAAACTGGGGGAGGACTGTCTAAAACCCAAGGGCGAAAAAGGGGTCACCCATCCCAAAGTGGAAAACCACGCTTGTGCTTTTTAAAACCTTGGGGGGGGAAAGCGATTCCCTCTGCCCACTGAACAACCCCGTCTCCAGTATTTGTACTGAAAATTATATAAATCCTTAAAATTTCCCGGGTTTTTTTTTTCTTTTTTTAGCTAGAGCTCCCCAATGGTGATTTTTTTGTTTACCGACTTTTTTGGAGCACCTTTCCGGGCCCCTTTAAATTCCCCGACTTCGGGGATGGATCCCTAAAAGGTTTTAAAATTACAAAAAATACATAAATATTTTTAAATTTCCAAAAAAATTAACCTGGCATGAATTTCTCCCTCATTCCTTCGTTAAAAAGTGGGAAAATATGTATATTTTTTCCCGGGGGATCGTTTTTTTCACACACGCAAAACCACACACAACACCCCACCACACACACACCCCACACACACCACCACACCACACACGCACGCACGAAACGAAACGAAATTTTCATGTAAACATGCCCCACACCGCATTGTATCCTTTCATTTATTTTGATGGTAATGGAATAAGACTCATGTGCTTTTTTTCTACATCCACCCCTTTTAATGTATGCGTTTTTGGGCCCATTTTGTCACCCTTTTCCCCCAGCACACAATGGCCTGCTTTTCCAAAAAACCCAGAGATAGGCAAAAACCCGAGTTAGAAAAAACCACTTCCCGGGTTACCCAAAAAACCAAGCAATTTTTAAATTTCGATTGGGGCTCCCCTCATCGCCCAAAAAAACTTGCTCCGTTTGGATAAAAAACTAGTGGTTTCCCTTTAACTCGGCTTTTACCTATCTCTTTATTTAAAATGGGAAAATAATTTCTCATTTATTTTTTTATGGGTAAAGCTATAAAATTATGGGAAATTTTTAAACTAAACAAGTCCTCATCAAGAAAATAAAAAGTCCTCCCAAAACAAAGAAAATAAAACAGTCCTCATCAAAAAAATTAAAACAAGTTCCCCCCATCCAAAAAAATTAAACAAGTCTCCATTTTAAGAAAATAAACAAATCCTCATCAAAAAAATAAACAAGTCCCATCAAAAACTTTGTCAAAACTTATTAAAACTTAGTCAATAACTTATCAAGAAAATTCCCAATAACTTTTTTAACAAAAAAATCCAAAAACTTATCAAGAACTTCCAAGAACCCTTTTTAACAAAAAAAAACAAGTCTTACCAAAAACTTATCAAGAACAAATACAAGAACTAAAACAAGAAAAATATATTAAAAACTTTTTCAAGAAATAAAAAAGTCCCCCTCAACAACTTATCAACAATTATCAAAAAAATTCCAAGCCAAAAATTATTATTTTACACAAAATTTTATTGTAAAGATAAAACAACTGAATTGTGGGGGAAAATTTTGTTTATTTTCCCTCTACTAGTTTAAATCAAGAAGAAAAAAACCCAAAGGAAGAGTTATGGTAAGAAGGAGAAAATTTTATTTTCTTGCTGCTTGTGGTTTTAAAAAAAAGCAAAAACTTAGGGAAAACCCAAATAAAAAGTTGAACAGGTTTCCCCGCAGTTTTTCAACCCCAAGACATTATTAAGTATTTTTAAAAGGAAAGAAACTCTTCTTTTGGGGCAAAGATAGGAAAAGCCTAGGGAAAAAATGGGTTTTTGGTCTATTTGCTAAAGCAACAAGTTTTGGGGTTTTTAAAGGGAAATCAAAACTACTTAGCATTTTGACCCTCCCCAAGATCCTTTTTTTTTGCTAGAACGCTGGAGACCAAAAGGGTGTGATTGGCTCTCTGTTACACCAAAGCTGGTACTTATAACATTAAAAAAATTAAAAATTTTTAACCCCCATAGAGAAAGATGGAGGAACAGAAAAACAGCCCCAAACCCAAAAAGAAGCACAGGGGAATGCCAAGAACCAAAAAGCAACCCTCCCTTTTACAAGTGACATTGTAACAAAGAAAACCCGGAGAGGTTGAAGCTGGCAAGATGTTTGCAAAAGGGAAACGGGCAGAAAAAACTTAGCAACAAACAAAGCAAAAAATCTTATTTGGAGAAAAAATTAGAAAAAAAAAAATGCCTATAGAAAACAGAAAAAAGACACGCCCACCAAAAAAAAAAATTCAGTCTTACCTTTTTATAAAATTTTAAAATGCTATTTGGGGGTTTTGGTTTTTACCGCCTTAGGGGTATTAACAGCAACCCAAACCAAAAAAAACAAAAACCACACATGAACAAAAGGGCCCAAAACCCCCAACCCCAGCCAAAAACCCTTGCAAAGCAAACCGGGCAACGATCCATTCAAAGGGTTTTAAAAGATATAAATAAATAATTTTTTATTAAGTAGGAAAAAAGAGTACAGAAAAACTTTCGTCAATTTTTGGGCCCACCCGCTTTCCGTTATTGGCAATTAGTGTCGGCTAAATATGTTAGGAAAGAGTCTTTTAAAAATGGGGAACCTTTTGATTTAGGAAAAACTAATTTGAAGGGCAGCGCTAACTAGTTGCGGTTGTTTAAAAGGGATCCAATTTCTACAAAAGAAATTCCTGGTTAAAACAAGGGAAACATTCCAGAAAATAAAATTTCCCTAAATAGAAAATGGCTTCTTTATGATATTTTTTTTGGGGGGCTGTAGGGGGAACGGGACTTGCTTTTTCACAGCAACACTTGTTTTTAAACTTCAAAACAGGGCGAAGAAAAAGGGAAAAGGGCAAGATAAAGGGAATGGGGAAAAACTGAAAGGCACAGGGAGAATACGAAAGACAAAAAAAGGGTCATTAGACTTTATTTAAAGAAAAACTTTTTGGAACAAGGGCATGCTGCAAAAACCTTTTCTGATGTTGGGCGCGGCAATAAAAGGTTTCTACATTGTAAAGGGAAAAAAAATTTTCCATTTCTAAAAAACCCCGCTTCGTGATTTTTAAAACCCCCTGAAAAACCCCGAAGACAAGGGGGAGATTGCTTTTTTTGTGGTGGGCCCTACAATAGTAATTTTCTTAGCACAGAAGGTTTGGGTAACCAAAAAGGCATTTTTTTTTTTTTATATTTTGAACAATGGATCCCCAAAATCTTAAGAATTTTCTACACACCCAAAAGGGTTCTGGAAAGGACAGGGGAAAACTATTAATTTAAATGAGCAATTGCAGCAGGGGGTAAGTTCCCAAGTACAAAAAGTGGCTGTCTAAAAAGCAAATACATTGCCCCGCTAGTTTGGGAAAGGGTTCTTAATTTGATCAGAAGTTTCTTTGGGGGGAGAGGGAAAAAGCCTTTCGTCCCCCACTTGGGTGGGTTTTGTTTTACAAACATTACAAGATGCAGCATGACATTGAGCAACAACTAGCAAAGTATACAAAAAAGCAGGGGTAGGGACAAATCAGCTTTACTGTGTTTAGCTCTATTACTACAGGTACAGCAACCCTGTCTTCAGGGCCCGCGCAGGAACCCGGCAATTTCTCCTTGGCTACTGGAATTTTCTGCTCCTGCATTTAATAGCATTTTTGGGGTTTTGTTTCAAAACACAGGAGCCTTTCTTTGTCCCCATCCCGTCTTTTCGAAAAGGTTGGCGAAAATAGGGGAAAAAAATGATGCTGTTTTTTGCCTTGGCCTTTAAACCAAACTAAGGGTTTATTCCGACTTTATTTTTTAAACAAAGCTCTAACAAATTCCCAATTCAGAAGAGGAGTTCAAGCCGGGCTTCAGGATGGGCTACATGGGCTACAAGCCCTCAAAAGTTCGACCTCCCGAAAAAAACAACACAAAACTATTACGGGCATTGACTCAAAAAAGGGAAATAAAAAAAAAAGGGGTATCTGCTTGGCTTGGACAGTACCAGCTGATTTCCTTTTAAGGGCTAAGAAATTTTCCTGGGTAGATTCACCCGCTTCCCAAAACCCTAGCAAAAAAAAAAAAAAAACCAAAAAGCCCAAATTTAAATTAAATTAATTTTTTTTTTTTTACTATATGAGTTGAGATTTTTTTTTTAGGCTCAGTAAAGGGGCAAAGTGTTTTAAACAAAAGGCTAAAAGTTTCACAAGCGCAAAAAAAATTTGGGACAAAGCATTCAAGATGCCCCAAACGCCAAATACCAGACAACCTAAACATAGATTTTCCCCCAATTAAAAAGGGTATTGGTTGCTGAAATTCTATACCCAAAACAGCAAACAAAGACGAAAAATTAACGTTATGGGGGTCAAAAAACACAACAAACACTGAACTCCTTTTTAAGAGCTCAAAACAACAAGGGCGGGTGAGATGGGTGCCAAAATTCGAAAAAATTCTGCAGAAACAGCAAGAATGAGGGGATCAGGATGGGCAGTTGGTTTAAAGGGTTTTTGGCAAAAAAAAAAACCCCCAAATTTCATCCCCCTTTTTTGGGAAAGTTAATTCCCTTTCCCCCCCGATTTGTAGCAAAAAGTTTCTGTGTGAAAATTCAGAACCAAAAATAAAGTGTTTTATGTGGTTGGGGCTAGGGTGTTTATGTAACAAAAAATGCAGAGAGAGTTTTCAAACTATTTCCAAAAGAACATTGTAACAAGCTTGACTTCAAACCGGGGATTGCTTTCCCCGTGGCTGTTTGGATATTGAAAAGTTTTTGGGGAAATAAACCCACCCCTCAGTGTAAAAGTGTTTCACCCGGGGAAAATTTTTGGGCCCCCAAAGGAAACCAAAACCGGTTAAGACCACTTAGGGTTTTCAAAAAGGGTTTCCCCCAATAGGGAATCCCGATAAGAAACCCTTTAAAACCCCTTGCTAGTGGTAATGAAACCAGTTTTCATTATTTCCTCTTTTGAACATTGGGGTAGGGCTTCTTCACAGCCCAAAAAAACATCACACAAAAAAAGTTTTGCCCGACGATGCTTGGTTTTGTTTACCATCTTACGGCCGCAAACAAACATAGAAAAAATTGTAAGAGTGAGACCGGGAAACAATCCTGAAATTGTAAACCCCCAAAGCCAGGAAACAAGGTTTTTCTTCAAAAAAAATTTAAAAAAGCACAAAAAGGGGCCCTAGTAAATGTATGCGACTTTGGTCTATCATTGTGCCATACCAAGGGCCAGCACCGGAACAAATGCCTAAAACAGTCTTTCCCAGAAAACATCCCAAATCTGGGTTTCCTTTTTTTATGTTGTTTTTAAAAATCGGGGGGTGCCACTCCCGAGCCGTTTTTTTATAGAGGACCCCGACGCGGCTAAGCTTTTTTTTCTTTAACACAAAGAAAGGGAATCCAAAAACCCCTACTCTCAAAAACTAAAAACCCACAAGGGGATCATTATGCTTTTTGAAGACCAGGAAAAAGTATGCCTCCGCCCCACATTGTTGGGTTTGTGGGGAAATTTTTTTAAACACCGCAGGGGGAAGACCCAAAACACAGTCCCAAAATCATTTAGCACATCAGTGGTTTAATTTTCGTGGGGCAGCAAAATAGTAAGGGGTAAACACAACTAAAAGTAGATCCCAAAACATGGAAGCTGCCAGTCTTCTTCCACAATCTAAGAGGTTACGACTCACACCTAATCATGCAGGCAGTAACTGATGAGTATAAGGCTTACTGCATTGCTCAGTCATCAGAGAAGTACCTGACTTTTACACTAAATAGCTTATCCTTCTTTGATTCTGCACAACATCTGATGGGATCTCTAGAGTCCTTGTCTTCATCACTGAGTACTTGCTCAATTACAGAAAAATACTTCGACACAAAGCTTGCAAGAAAAGGCGTCTATCCTTATGAGTACATGGACTCATGGGAAAGCTTTGATGAAGAAGAGCTGCCGCCAAAAGAAGCATTCTTCAGCAGACTGACGGGTAAAGGAATCAGTGATGATGACTATCAGCATGCTCAGTGGGCATGGCAAAAGATGCAGTGTCGGACGATGGGCGATTACCATGATCAGTATCTACTTGCTGATGCATGTTTGCTTGCTGATGTCTTTGAGAACTACAGAAAGACCGGAATGAAACATTATGGACTAGACCCATCACACTATATTACAGCACCGGGAATGTCTTGGGATGCTTTCTTGAAGTTTACTGGGGTGCAGATTGATTTGTTGTCTGACCTGCCAATGCTCCAAATGATTGAGGATGGTCTGCGTGGTGGCATCAGTATGGCATCGCACAATTACTGTAAGGCCAACAACAAATATTTAGAAGACTATGATCCTAGCAAAGCTTCTAACTACATCATGTACTTGGACGCAAACAATCTGTATGGATGGGCGATGTGTCAGTCACTACCACTAAGAAACTTTCAGTTGTTTAATGGTCCTTTTGCTGTTGATGAGACTCTAAAAATGCTATCACAAATGGTGCCTGATCAAGCAATGGGCTGGATCTTAGAAGTAGATTTAGTCTATCCCCATGAACTACATGATGCGCACAATGACTACCCAATGGCTGCAGAAAGGCTCAAAACATCTCCAAAAGAACCACCAAAGCTTGTACCAAACTTAAATGACAAGAGCAAGTATGTTTGTCACTACAGACTGCTACAGTTCTACCTAAGGCATGGGTTAATTCTTACTGCTGTTCATCGTATCATTGTGTTTGACCAAGAGCAATTCATGAAACCATACATCATGAAGAACACTGATCTGAGAACGAAGGCAACCGATGCATCAGAAAAGGATTACTTCAAGCTCATGAACAACAGCTGCTTTGGTAAAACAATGGAGAACCCACACAAAAGAAAAGATGTTAGATTAGTCACAAAAGAAAATGAAGCCATAAAGCTAACATCAAAGCCAAGCTATCAAGACTACAGGCAATTCCATGACAGTCTGTATGGCATCATGATGAAGAAGTTGCAGGTTAAACTAGACAAACCAGTATTCATTGGGTTTAGTGTGCTGGAGCTGTCAAAGCTGTTGATGCTGGAGTTCTTGTATGATTACTTCAAGCCTAAACATCCTGCTGTAAGGTCTTGTACACAGACACAGACTCTTTCATCCTAGACATACCCACAGAAGATATATACAAAGACCTTGTAGAGGACGTAGCGCTGGGATCAGAGTCATGGTATGACACCAGTGATTATCCAAAAGACAGTCCCTTGCATTCATCAGTAAACAAAAAGTTATTGGTAAGATGAAGGATGAGATGAACGGCACTATTATCAAAGAATATGTTGGGCTGAGGGCCAAGATGTATAGCGTTGCAAGCCAGACAGGTGTTATAAAAAAGGCAAAAGGTGTTGGCAAACAGGTGGTCAAAACAAGCATCAGTCATGATAACTACAAAGAGGCTCTGTTTGAAGGTAGAGTATTTCATCATGACAACCCAAAGCTCTGCTCAACCCTGCACCAAATCAACACAACTGTGGTTAGAAAAAAGACATTGATTGCGCAGGATACAAAACGAGTATATTCTTCACCAGAGCACTCATACGCACTTGGACACTGGAGAACAAAGTAATTAATTAATTAATTATTTTTTTAAACATTTATATACGAGTTAAAAATCTTGATTGAGACTCACAATGGATTGTTTACTCTTTATCAAATACTATGGTAGTGGTACAATGCCTCGTCTCTGCTTTTACAGTGCTGACATTCTAGAAGACTTTGGTGAGCAAGTAGAAATAAAACTTGATCATGGTACAAAAGAAGAGGTGCTAAATAATATTCTAGGAGTTGTTAGTATGATGAGAGAGTGTCCAACCCACTTCAGTATTATCAAAAATGTTCCCATAAATTGTAGTAACAAAAAACAGTTACTTCTGATGAAATAGTAGCCTACCTTACTAAAGCGGGACAGTATTAGGTGGCACTAACTGCAGTTCCTCTCTAACAAAAGCCCGTTGTGGTGCAGGTAATGACAAATAATAAATAGGAGGATACATCTCCACAACTTTTTGTATTTCATAAGTGTCTATGCTTCAGATGGGATCTGTTGCTCGTTTGTGACTGTCGCTGGCTTCAGCTTCTCCAGGAGCATACAGATATCTCAGTTTCTTCCCAAAGGGTATTAGTGGTTGCTTAGAAGGTGTTGTTTGGATGTGCTGCTGTATTGTTTTATGTTTGATGGCGTCTGCAGGTTTTAACCCTGTGACTTTAGTTATCTCAGAGTTCATTGCTCTCAAAACTGCAGGCAGTCTTCTTACCCACTCTGTATTTCGTGTGCCTGGGATCATGATTTTCTGGTGGTACTGTATGCAAACTGTCTATCTGATAAAGCTTTTTAAACTTTTCAACAGGTGATTGAGATCTGTGGTTGGCCTAGGTATTCCTCCTTTTTATTGCTACTCCGTGCTTTAGTAACAACTGATTAAATGCTCCTTTTTAAACTCTTTACCATCATCGCACTGAACAAGTCTGGATATTTAAGTGGGCCCGGACTATAGATTTCTTGCAAGCAACTGCAGTTGCTGGTGGCGCTCTTTTCAGTAATGGGGCTCTGCATCTTTATACCTAGAAGATACGTCCACTACAGTAAGAGCAACTTATACCTCTTTCTTCTGATTGTGTCATGGGGGGTAAGTTTAAATGGTCTATTTGGTGAGTTTTTTGGCTTCATGTTGTATGAAGGAGTGTCTATTGAGATATGTCTATTACGTTCATTAGCTCACCCACCTCGGATTTGAATTTTTTACAAAATAACAGGGTACTAGAGGAGGGTACGGGAACCAAAAAAAATGGGACATAACAAAAACGAGAAAATGGGGGTATTACGAAAATGTGAAAAACGTAAAATACAACAAAAATGTAAGAAAACAATCTCTCAAGAAAATTACAATATAAATATAAAAATGATCAGTCATAATCATAAGGTGGAATAATTTCATATGTCACCAAATAACTTTCACAATAAAATCTGGGTGCGAGAGGCATGAATACCTCCACCCATATACAGTCACAATAGTGGGGGGGGAAATCATGGTGCAATACACTCCAAGCTGGCAAAATTCAAATACTACAAGCAGGTACAATATCACATCCTGGTAGAGTGCAAAAGCACCGTATTTCACAATCTCAAGCGTGAATAGCACAGTCAGATCCGGGTTTGCATGATACAGTTTTACAATCACACGTTCAATCAGCTTATGTACGTCACAGTATTACTAAAATTCTATAAATATAGCTTTCAACCCTATTTCATCATATAAAAACAGACCCACATGTCAGCCTCAATCAATCCCCCAGCCTTGCGGGCGTGCCTGCATTACAGCCTGTCTGTACCGTCTATGTGAAGAAAAAATGAACGCTTAACTATGGCTTCAGTGCAACAAATCAGGGAACTTCTCAGAGAAGAACTTTCTGATATCACGAAAAAAGTGGACAATTTAAGTATAAAATTTGAAAAAGTTGAAGAATTAGAAAAAAGTTTGAACAATCTAGAAAAAAGAGTAATTTTAAACGAGGTTGTGGTAAGGGAAAATAACATCATTGTGTTTGGACTTGAGGAGAATGAAGAGAAGACTCGTGGAATAGTAAAAAAGAACTTTGAAACTGATCGTTTTGTGTTTGCTCGCAGACTGGGGAAAAAGGTGCCAGGTGAAAAAAGACCCCTCCTCATTAGGTGCGACACACACGGTGTCAAACGAGGTATTATTAAAAGGTGTCTCGAAAAGAAAATCTCCTTTGCAGACGACCTTCCTACAGAGATTCGTGCAGCAAGAAAGACTCTAATGTCCGAGAAAAAGAAAACTGGGGGGAAAATTCTCTTTCCCGCCAAGCTCCTTGTGGACGGCAAAATCGTGAAGTCTGCCTTCTAGGCTGAGGGGTGATGTGAAGTAAAAACTTACTTCTTGTCGGCGCGCGTCTTTTAAAGGCGTAGACCATGCTGATGTTTTCACTCGTAAAAAAGTACAAGAAGCTTTTGCAGCAGGGAAAGATTAGTCTGTTAGAATTCTTTAAAGTGCTAAGAAAAAACAGAAAGGATAAGAGAGAGGAAACTGTTAAACAAGCCATTTATTCTACAATAGGTGAGCCTAAATGTCAAGTCTCTCCTTCAGATGCCACGAGCTACTTCAAATCTACTCTCTCTTCTGATTCTACTCCGTCGCCACGTTCCACAAGTCAAGATATTCCACCTATCTGGACTGTTTATGACGTTAAGACAGCGCTCTCTGAATGTGCAAATTCATCTTCCCCTGGTTTAGACAAAGTCACCTTTGAAACGTTAAAATCTGCTGACCCCATCTCACTAGCTGAAACTTTTAACGAAGTATGTGCTTCTGCTACCCCAAAACCAGGATGGACTGACTCTATAGTCTCTTTAATCTTCAAAAATGGTGACAAAACTGATCCTTCCTGCTACCGTCCTATTGCTGTGTCTCCTACAATAACCCGACTCTACCATCGTATATTAGCTAGATGGTTGCAGAACTTTATCTCAGAAAATGACATTTTATCACCTGCACAAAAGGGTTTTCTCAGCAAAGTTAATGGACTGACACAACATGTTCTTTCGCTGTCTTCTGAAGTTTCTAGATCAACACCTGTCAACCTCTTACTCCTGGATCTCCAGAAAGCTTTTGACAGTGTCAATCATGATGCACTTTTCAATCGCCTTTCTGAGATTGGTTTACCATCCTGGTTTCAACGTTACATCTTTAATTTCTACCAAGAAGCTACAGTAACAATCAAGTGTAAAAATGGTGCTTTAACTGAGAGTATCAACGTGCAAAAAGGCGTTTTGCAAGGCGATCCGCTTTCCCCATTATTGTTTAATATTGTTCTCGACCCTGCTCTACGTGATCTACCTTGTGCTGTACGAGCTTATGCTGATGATGTCGCTCTGTCCTCTACTTCCGTGGATGATCTTCAGTGTGGTGTTTCACAGTTCGAAGAAAAATGTGCTCCCCTTGGACTTCATCTCAATCCTTCAAAGTGTCAATATGCAAAATACTGTGGAGGAAGGCATATTTCATCTGAGGATAAGATTTACATTTCACAACAGCCTTTGGAGACCTGTGAATCTCTGATCTACCTTGGAATTTCTATAACCAACCAGGAGAAGTTTATTGAAGAAACACTTTCTTCAAGACTCTCAAATTTGGACAACTCTCTTTTAACATTCAAACAAAAAACGAGTGCATTGAGAAACAGACTTTTACCTGACTTATATTTCTTCTTCCAAAACTCTTTCGGTCTCGGTGACTTATCAAAACTAGACTCATTGATCAGTGACTACGTACGAAAATGGAACTCAAAATATTCTTTTGTGTCACCCTACTTTTTGCCCAGCTACTTAGTTAGGTGGTTACAGGCTTCTGTTGCCTCGACATTGGATCGATCATACATTCGTGCAATTATCCCTGATGTTCATGTTTATTTAATGAATGGTCTTTCTGTTGCCGAGGCATTGAGGTTGCATGAGCCACTTTCTATCAAATCCTATATCAAAGCCCATATTATGTGTGAGCAGGGTCCCTTAAAAATCTATGACTCAATTTTAGAAATACCTGAAGTCAATAAAGAATCCCCTCCTCATCTCCAAAAGTCAGTGACTGAAGAATATCTTTCGGTCCACTACCCTCCTTCTGATTGGATATATGTATTTACAGATGGTTCTTGTGAAAATAAAGTTGGAGGCTGTGGATATTGTATTCAATTTCCAGATGGTGTTTCTATAGAACAGTCTATCCCTTTCCCTGGAAAAGCTACAAATTTTAAAGCTGAATCTATGGCCTTTTTGGAGGCAATCAGGGCTCTGCAATCTTTTAATGAGTCTAAGATTGTGTTTTTGTCTGATTGCAGGGCTTTGCTTGTCGCTCTGAAATACCCATCATCAAAGGGATTGGTGATAAAAATAAGAAACATGTTGACTGACTTTTCCGACTCTTGTTTTCAGTGGATTCCATCTCATTGTGGTATACATGGGAACGAAAGGGCAGACCAATTAGCAAGAATGGGGTTGATGTGTGATCTCCATCGACGTAAAAGGGCCCTGTTTTGAATGACACACGCACAAAAGCTCTTCCCCACCAAGCCATTTTTTAGCCCTTAGATACCTGCTTTGTGAATTGATCCCTGTGTGTAGCGTTTCAACCAGACTTCTATGTGATTATACATTTGTATAAAACCTGTACAACTTATACAGGCCATATAAGTAATTTATGTATGATTTTACTTAGTGAGAAACAGGCCTTGTAATGACACTGAGAAACAGGCCTTGTAATGACACTGAGAAGCTTAATTTAAATTCTTTATTCTTGACTTTATTCTGCTGTTTGGAATATGTGTATAAACCGGTCGTCTTTCCAGTACACAACCAGAACCCTCACAGTGTGCGTTGAAGTGCACCGAAGCGGAAAACATAGTGGCTGCTTTCATCGATTTAATGACCCACTCCCCGTACATACAAACACGAGCTTTATTCCCTCCCTTGCATGTGTGACTGTACATATCAAATTATTTCTTTTAAAATGACTGAAGTAAATATTCTTGGAGGATTAAACAAAAAACTAAATGCAGTTATTGTTCTTAATACAACTTATATTATTTTAATTGTTGTACTAATTATCTTATCACAAACTGGGTGAGTTATTGGAGGAAGGGAAGTAACCACTACAAAATAAAAAAGTTTTTACCATCATCAGTTACATCCCTTAATGCACGCTAAATTTTAGAGATATTGACACAGCAATTGCATTTATAAATGATCATTGGTTTTTTGGAGGAAGTAGAATTAGAAGATTTAATAGAAATTTAACATCAGAAGATATTCTCTAGTTCAGGTTCTACAGTTAGTCTTAGTATTTTCAAAATAACTAATTAATAGATCAAGTTAATTTCAGGACTAGGACTTGATAGGTTCCTAATAGATTCCTATTAGATTGTTGTTGGGTGCTTAGCAAGTTCTTATACAAGTTCTTATACAGGTACTTATTAAGTTAATTTTGTGACCTGACAGAAGGTACGGAGAAAATATAAATATTGAATTATTATAAAAATGGAAGGTAGGTGTTATTTAGACGAATATTGTGAAGGATGTAACATACAGAGAAAAGTTTCTCATACAACATGTGAAGATAATTGTACTGGTGAATGGATATCACTGTGGATGTAAATATTATTATTTATCTAATTGTGATTGTTTTTGTCATAGATATAATTGTACAATGCATAAATGTCCTATTAAAATTTTTTGTGTTCAGATTGTTATGAATGGTTTTTAGAATTTTCTGTAAAGATTGTTTTAGATTGAAAAATGTCAGAAAAATAGGGAGTGTGGGAATAAAAAATTTGTAAGTGTTGAATATTTTCTACTTGGATTTGTTTCATTTTATTTATTTTAAAAAAAATGTTGATAAAATTGTACTTTTTTATTATATTGTAAAAACTTATTGCTCATTTTCTTTTTTTTTTTCACAAACTTCTAAAAAACTTTTAAATGTTTAAACAAAAAAATATAAACATTTAAAATGAGAATTTAAAATTTCCTATAAACCTATTTTTCCCCTTTAAAAATGATTATTACATTTTTAAAATTTATATCATTCATTATGGCTTTTATATATTTAACATAGGGAAAAGAGAATGTTAAAAAATTATTTCTGTTAAAAAGTTAAAGATGAAATTTAATTTCAAATAAATACCAAAGGAAAAAAGTAAAAAAAATTTAAGATTTTTTAGAAAAACCTAAAATCGAAAAAAGCAAAAGAAACTGTTTTATTCAAATAATCTTTTCAAAAAATTAAGGTGGAAGTGGCACGGGAAAAATTCATTTTGGGCTAAAAAAGAATTATTTAAAAAAAAATTTAAAAATTACAAAGTTTTTTTTTTAATTCCCCCCATCAAAAATAATGGGAGAAAAAAAAAATTAAATTGGGTTTAAGTTAGAAAAATTAGAAAAAATAAAAAAAGCAACTATAGTATTGGGATGACTTTAAAAATAAAATAAAAATTCAAAATATAGTAAATGTTTTTTTTTTAAAAAGGGAAGACATAGAAATACCAATGTTTTAAAAATTTTCCCACACTACAAAATTATCTCTAATCAAAAAAGGGAAAAGAACATTCAAAACCAATTTTAATTACAACGAATAATACTCCAGTTTTATAGACAATTGAAAAAAAGTCTATGGAAAAAATTTAACAAATTGAGAATTTTAATTTAGAATATGGAAATATTTTATATGAAAACCTAAAAGAAAAATAAAAAAATAGCCGAAAAAGAGGGAAAAATTAATAAGAAAAAAACGAAGAGTATAACATAGAGAGGTATAAAGATATATATAAGTTCACGGGAAGAAGAAAAAGAAAAATTAAAAAAGTTTAATTGGGAAATTAACTTCAAAATTTTCCTGTTGAATTCCTTTACATTTAGTTCCATATTACAAAGTAAAGTATTTTTTATCAAAAGGAATAGATCAAAATATAATGAAAATGAAAAAAGTATATTCTGGTAATCAAAACTTTTCCGATGTAAGTTCTTTTATTGAACAAACACCTAAATATTTAAATAGATTAGATAAAACAATAGTTACAACAAAGAATATTTATAATAACGCAAAATTTTCCTAATAAAATGGAACATTTATATTTTATTTTTTGAATTTTTGTTATAAATCTTTCTTTGTTTATAATATGGCAACAAATTTGGGTTTTTTTATAAAATTTTTTTAAATTTATAAAAAATTTATTAATCATCTTAAAAATAAAATCTAGGGGGAAAAGATACCCACCAATCTAAAGGGATAATGCCCCTTTAAAAAGGTCCAAGAATTTCCCCTTTTATACAGGGGGACCCGGGGACTAAAATTTTTTAAACCTTTTTTTAATTTTTAAAAACATTTTTTTTCACAAACTTTTTTTCCCACTTTTTTAAAGGGAAATTTGTACTTTAACATTTTCTTTCTTTTTTACAATGAAAAAACATAATATTAATTATATTTTTTGTTTTAAAATTATTCATAAAAATTTTTAAAATGCCCACATTCACTAAAAATTTTTAAACATCTTTTCCCATTTTTTAAAAAAAAACCCATTAAAATTTTTAAACAAAATTATATTTTTTTTAATTTTTATTATTACAAAATCAAATTCCTTTTTTTTAAAAAGGGATATAAAAATCTGGGGGAATCAAGGGGGAATCTTTTGGGAAACCCTGGTAGGAACCTATGGGGAACCCTAATAGGAAATTTATTAAAATTTTAATTTTAAAAAAAAGGGAAACTGATAGTAATTTAAAAAAAATATTGTTTTAATTGATTTTTTTTTTTTTGGGGAAAGGGTTATAAAGAAATTGTGAAAAAGAATTCGGGAAACATTCATAAACCTTTAGCTTCTTCATTTGGGGATCTTTTTTTTTTTACATTGATCTTTTACCTTTTTTTTTTAATTTTTTTTTTTAATTTTTAATTTTTAACCCAAACTTTTAAGTTTTTATAATTTATAAATTTTATATTTTTTTTCCCTCCTAACATATCACCATCAAATTTTTTTAAAACCAAAATTCATTTTTTTATTGTTTAAAAAAAAACCAGATAAGCGGGTAAATATATTTCTTTTTTACCTATAATATTTTTTAAATTAAACTTTTATCTTTTCCTTTTTGTTTTCAAATTTTTAAATTAAAAACATAAATAAAATTTAAAAAACCATGATTTTTAAAAAAATTCATTGGGTCAAAAACCTTTTTTTGTTAAAATAGAAAAACCCAATAAGTTTTTTTAATCATCATGTTTTCTAAATACAACTACTATTTTTTTTTTTTTTTTTTTTTTAAAAATTTTTTTTTTTTATCAGTGAATCTTTTAAAAATTTCATAGCAAAAATCATCTTTTCAAATATTTTGAAAAACACTTTCCCCTGACATTTAAATTTTTAATACATTATCAATATATAAAAAACCTTTATAATGCCCTTAAATCGTACAAGATCATATATATCCCCTTTTTAAAACAAAAAAAAATTTAATTACTATTTCACTTTACTTATTCCTAACATACAAATACGCAATATGAACTCTTTTTCAGCAAAAGGATTTTTTTAAATTCCTCATCACAAAAAACCCCTTTTATCACCCAAAAGGATTTTGGGTTTTTTTTTTAATTTCCCAAACATATACATTTTCATGATTACATGTTTTTTAACATATACTTTTTTATTATATTTTGTTTTATTCATCTTGTAAATAAATTAAAAAATTGAAGATTTTTTTCCTTTTTTAACCCAATTTGGGTTTTGATATCCCTTTTTAATTTTTTTTATTTTCTTTTCCTTCATTTAAAAGAATTTTGCTTTATTTCCCAAAACAAACAATATCATTATTAGTTTACCATTTAACTCACTTTAAATTTACCCCAAAACCCTTTTTTATTCTCTATTGAAATAAATAATGATTTTTTGGGTAATCACTTGAAATCTAATTCTTAAAAATTTTTTTCAATCTTCTTTAAACATCTTCTTATTTTATATTTAGAAAACACCCAAACATAAAAATTTTTAAATATTTCATTATCTTTCCATAATTCATTTTTTTGCCCACATAGAAAAACTGGAAACTTAAATAATTTAAAAATAATCAAGAAAAAAAACCCACCTGTAAAAAATTGGGTTTTTTAAATTTAATTGGAAGGAAAAAAAAAAAAGAAAAGATTATCTTTAAATTTTAAACCTTTTCTTTTAAAAATGGTCTTTAATTTTTTTTAAACATTTTTCTCTTTATTAAAAAATTTTAAAATTTATTCACGCTTAAATTTTTAATTTTTTTCCCATAAAACCAATTAAAACCCATCAATTTCCAAAATCCTTCTCAAATTCAATTTACTTTTTCTTTTTTTGTTCTGTTTTTAAACCAATATAGGGTTTTTAACCCCTTTTTCTGCTTTAAAAAAAAAATTGTTCTATAAATTTTTTTGTCACTTTCTTTTCCAAAATGTTTCAAATAATTTAAAATTATATTTAAAAAAATTTTTTCTTTTTTTAAAATTTAAAAAATAATTTTTTAAACTTTAAACCAAACTTTTCCCTTTCTTTTTTTAAAATTAATCAAATTTTTTTTTTCCGCTAAACTCATTTTCATTTACTTTTAATTTTTCCCGGGAGCTAAGGGAAACTTGTAACCCTTACTATAAAATCATTTATTTTTCTAAATCAAAAATTCAAAAATTTAAAAAACCCCTTTCCCTTTTTGGAATTTTTTTAAAATATTTTTTTTTTCTTCCCATTTAAAATCCCCTTTGGAAACTCTTAAACACATACCCCAACCCCAAAAAATTTTGTTTGCACTAAATAAAAAAATAAAATTTAATTTTTTTATTTATTTTATAATTTTTAAATATTTTTTATTAGAAAGTTAAATTTGGGGGGCCCCCTTTTCCCCTAAAACACCAAAAACCCCTCTCTTTGAAATCTTAAAACATATTTAACATTTTTTCCTTTCCGTTAAAAAATTCTAGCTTTATTTTTTTCATTCTTTTAAAAACCTTTTTCTAGTTCTTCTTTTGTATGCCCACAGGTTTTTCTGTTTTAAACCCTTTTTAAACTTTGTTCAAATTTAAAATTTTAAATGTTACAATTTTTTTATTTTTTTTTCAAAAAATTTTTAAAAACGGGTAATTGATATTTTAACCCAAAATCCCAAAGAAAAAACCCCGGCACTAAAAGTATATGGGGATAAATTTTCATGATGTTTAAAAAAAAATTTCAAAAATTTTTTCTATTGCTCTACTAAGGTTAAAAAACACCCAAATCTTTATATAAATATCGTGATAATCTTTTAATTTTTTTAAACTTTCCCAAATTTTTTCCCCAAATTTTAAACAATATTTTTTTTCCTCCTTTTTTCGTTATAATTTTCATTTTTAAATTTTAAAAACCCAAAGGGTGTTACTTTTTTTTTCCTTTTTTAAAAAGTTTTTCATTAATTTTCAAAAGTTGGGGTAAAGTTTTCTCACCAAATCGTTTAATTGAGTAAAATATATCATAGGGGAAAAAAACCCTTTTAAATTTTTTTTCCCCCATTTCTCTTCTTCTTTATTATTTCATGATTTTTTAAAGCTTCAAACTGTTCAAAATTTTAAAATTTTTTCCTTTTTACTATAAAATCATCATTTTTCTACTTTTTTTGTTAATCATTTAAATTTTTGCTTAAAAAATTTTATAACTATCAAAAAAACCTAATTTTCCCTATAACTTTTCCCCAAAAATTTATGAATATATTCTTCTTTATTTACCCTTTTAAATATTTTTTTTTTCTTTAAAACACAAATTTTTTATAATCTCTTTAATTATAAAATAAAAATTAAATTTTGCACCACTAGGGAAATAAAATTGAATGTTTTTTAGTTTTTTTCCCTTTTCAATTGAATACAAAAAACACAAAAAACTCCTCTATTTTTGGATGTGAAATGATTATGTTTCTTTGTTTTTGTTCACCATTAAATTCTTTATTTACAAATATAACAATTTAACTAACCCAAATTCTTTTTTTTCTTTTGTTGATAATCGATTTTAAATATTGAAATTGATCAAATTTTATCAGAGATTAAATCATATTCGTAATATACATTCAACAAAAATAAAAATTTGCATCTTCCCCAACATAATTGATATTTAGACCCTAGCAAAATTTTGGATAATCAGAGGGGTAAATAAAAACCCAAAAATTTTATTGCTCTTTTTTTGTTATTTTTTTAGTACCTTTAATCTAAACTTTTCTTTTATTTTTTTTTATGTTTAAAAACCCACAACCATAATAGACAGGTAATCTATGTTTCATAAAATTTTTTTAAAACTCTAAGAATTTTCTTTCCCCCTTCTCTTTTTAAGTTACACATGGTTTTTTTTTTAAAACATTTTTCATTTGAATTTTTAATGCATCATCAGATAAGAAACGAAAAACTTTCCTACAAAAAAACCCTTTCTTTTCCCCTTCTTTATACATAAATTTTTTTCCAAATCTTTTATTAACATAGTGTGATTTTTTTTTCATCCCAATTGAAAAGAAAATTACTATCCTTTCATTCTTTCTTTTTTCTTTTAAAAAATGTGAAGTAAACATTGGTCTTAAAGAAATAATTTTTTTTCCCCATATATTAAAAACCAACATAAATTTCAAATTAGTGTTTTCCCCTTTTCAAATTTTAGAAAAAATGGGAAGAACCCGGGTAATCAAATTATTAAAATTTTTAATTTTTTTTCATTTTTTAAATAAATTTTTTTAAACTCTCTTTTTTTATCATTACAGATATATTTTCCAAATATTGACCAAAAAAAAACATTTATTACATCAAATTTTTTAACTTTAAAAATTTTTTTAAGAAAAAAATTTAAAGGGGAAGAAAAATTTAACCCTTTCTAAATCCACTAAATTTATAAACATTAACTTGTTCGTAAAAAATTAAATACAAATCCACCCCCTCGTTCTTAAAAATTCATCAAAAAATTTTAAAAATTAAAGTTTCGTAAAATTAATAATAATTCATTTTAAATTAATATTCTTATGACCCAAAATTGGTATTCAAAGTATTTTATTTTTTTAAATTTAAAAGGGGTAAAATAAATTAAAATTAAAACCCGATTACTAATTTACAAAGGATAAAAATTTTATTTTCTAAAACTTTTTTTATTAGGGGTTTGAAAATTTCAAATATAAAATTTAACTTTTTTCATTTTCTATATTTTTTTTCAAAATTTTTTTTTTGTATTTATTAAATTTTTTTTAAGTTTTCTTTTTTTTTTCTCAAAAATGGGTCTTTTTAAATATCCTTTTTCTATTTTTTAAAGGTTTTTTTGTTTGATTATTTTTTGTAAGTGATTCCTCGTTGCAAAAGATTTATGACAATTTTTACAAAAATTTTTTTAAATTTTCGTTAATTTTTTTTAAAAATTTTTTAAGATTTTTCAGACTATTTAAAGGGCCTTGGGTTTTGTTTTAAAATTTTTACACTTTTCACGGGGAAAATTTTTGGTCCAATTTGTTGGGGAAGTTTTTTAAATTTAAAGGAAAAAATTTTATAATTTTATTTTTTTTGATTTAACTTCGTACTAAAGCTTCCTTCTTTTAAAAAAATTCCAAAAAGTAGGATTTTTTTCCCAAAAAATTTCCCTAAATAAGTTTTTTCTATATTTTTCTTTTTTGTTTAAATAATTTCATGCCCCATTGGTTTTTAAACAGTTTTTAAAATTTTTTTCCCTTAAAACCCACAATCATTTGGGTTTTTTTCTAAATGAATTATATGATTTAAATGTTAAAACCGTAACACAAATTTTCCTTCCCCATTTTATTTTAAATTTTAAATTTAAAAATTATATCTAGTTTAATTTTTTTTTTTAGTACTCCCAATTAAACTAAACCCTTTTTCCCAAAACCATTGTTAATTATAAGTTTAAATTCCCTTTAACCATTCAAAAAAAAATTTTTTACATTGTAAATCGGGGCTGAAATTTGCAGGCACCCCCCGAAAGGGCGGGGGGTTTGATTGGGGTTTACTTTGGGGGTCTGTTTTTATATGAAAATAGGGTTAAAGCTATTTTTATAAATTTAGTAATACGGACGTAAAAACCCGGGTTTGAACGTGTGTTTAAAAAAACTGATCAGGGATCTACTGTCATTCACGTTTAAAATTTGGGAAAAATAGGGTTTTTTGCACTCAAACCGGATGTGAATTGTACCTGCTTTATATTGTTTTGCCAGCGTGGAGTATTGCACCAGGATCCACAATTTGACTGTATATGGGGGGACTATTCCCCCTCGCCCCCCAAATTTTATTGTGAAAGTTATTTGGTGACATATAAATTATTCCACCTTAGATTTTGACGATCATTTTTTTATTTATATTGTAATTTTCCCTTAGAGTTGTTTTTCCCTTTCATTTTTTTTGTATTTTTTCGTTTTTTCCCCATTTTCGTTTTAAAAAAAACCCCCCCCTTTTTTTCCCTTTTTTTTATTCCCCCTTTTTTTTTGGTTTTCCCCACCCTCCCCTAGTACCCCGTTTTTGTTTAAAAAATCAAAACGAGGGGGGGGGTTAGCTAAAAGAAAAGTAGACTTACTCACCTATTAATTTCCCTTGGGGGCAGGTAAAAAGATCGCCAAAATTTCTTTTTTAGACAGCCCCTTCTTTTCTACTTCCGGGAAATTACTCCTGCTCAAGCTCAGTTTTGGTTTAAAAGCCGCCGTCCTTTACATACCCTTTTGGTGTGTAGTAACTTAGAGAGTTTGGCACCTTGGCAAAAAAAATAAATAAAAAAAAATTTTTTTTTGGTTAACCAAAACCCTTCCCGTGCTAAAAATATACTATTGTCCCCTCCCACCCCCAATAAAAGCAATCCCGCCTGTCCTTCTTGGGGTTTTAGTGGGTTGATAATAAACAAGAAGCTGTGGGGGGGTTAGTAAAAGGAGAAATTTGTTTTCCCGTCACAATGTATACTCTTTTTTTGCCGCGTCAACTTTAGAAAATGTTTTTGCACATGTCCGTTCAAAGAAGTTTTTCATTAATAAATCAAAAGACAAATTTTTTTTGTTTTTTCGATTTTGCCTTGCTCTGTTTTAGTTAGTCTAAATTTCTTTTAAACATTTTCTCTTCCCCTTTTTCGTCTGTATGAAGTTTAGAAAAAAGTAATTGCTGCCTTAAAAGCAAATGCGTTAAAATACAGCACCACCAACCCCTCATCACTAAAGAAGCCCTTTTCAAATTTTTGGACTAAAATTTTTTTGGGAAAGAATTTCCCCGCTTTTCAAAAAGTCTTTGTACAATGGGGTGCTGTTTTTCAAAAACCCCAAATAGCTTGGGGCGTCTTAAAAAAATAATTTTTCCCCCAAACCCCAGGGCCCCAAATTTTTGAAGACTCTTTTTCCCAACTTTGTATACCGACCCCTAAGACTACCCCTAAGGACGTGAACCAAATGAAATGCATTTTTTTTTGTACCTATTTTTTACATAAGTATAAATTATTTTTTTATATCTAAATTTAAAACAACCCTTTAATATCTTGTCAAAGGGTGTTTGCTTTTCAAAGGTTTTTGGGTGTGGGTTTGGTTTTTGGGTTTTTTTCCTTTCTGCGGTTTTTTTTTTGCTGGTTGCTTTTTGCTCCAAAACTCTTTAAAACGTTTTAACCAATTCCCCTAGCTGTTTTACCATAAATTAAGTAAACTGAATTTTGTTTTTGGTGGGTTGGGGTTTTTTTTTTCTGGGGTTTTTTATAGGGATCTTTTTTTTAATGTTTCTCCAGATAAAATCTTTTTTCTTTTCCCCTTTTTTGCTAAATTTTTTCTGTCGATTTTCCCTTCGCAACCTCTTTCCCGCTTTAACCCCTCCCAGGGTTTTTTTGTTACAGATGTCACTTGTTAAAGGGGGGGTTGCCTTTGGGTTTTTGACAATTTTCCTGTGCTTCCCGTTGGGTTTGTGCTGTGGGTTTTTTCTTCCCTCTTTTTCCCATTGGTTAAATTTTATTGTTTTTAAAGTTATCAAACTACAGCTACGGTGCAAAAAGAGACCCAAAAAGGGAAAACATAACGCAGCCAAATGGGCCCAAGTTTTAACAAAATAGGATCTTGTGAAGGGCTATTCAAATCCTTCTGAGTCCACAAAAAAACCCTACTTGTTGCTTTAGCATATAGACCAATAACAGATCCCAAGGGTTTTCACTAACTTTGGGTCCAAGAAGAGAATTTAAAACCTATAAAAATACTTAATAATGTCTTTGGGTTTATAACCTGCACCTTTTTTACTTTAGTTTTGTTCCCCAAGTATTGCTTTGTTTTAAATTTCAAGCCAAGAATTTAAAAATTTTCCTTTTTACCAGTTTGATTCTTCCCACTTTTAATTTTTTCTTTAAATAAACCATAATTCCCTCAACAAAAGTTTCCCTCCCCCAAAAAATGTTGTTTTTATCTTTATCAAAAATATTTTTGTAAAATAAATTTGTTGGGTTTTTGACAAGTTGTTGATAAGTTGTTGATAATTGTGATAGGGGAAATTTTTTTTTCTTGCAAGTTTTTAATAAAGTTTTTGTTTTTTGTTATTATAATTTTTTGATAAGTTCTTTTATAAGTTTTTTGTATTATTTTTTAAAAAGTTGTTGATAAGTTGTTAAAAGTTCTTGATAATTTTTTTTATAAATATTTTAGCATAAATTCCCCTAATTTTATAGTTTTAAAAAACCCCTCAAAAATAAATTTGTATTCCTTTCAGTTTAAATAGAGAGATAGGAAAAAACCGAGTCAAGGAAAAATGGGTTAGGTTTTTTATATAAAACATTCAAGTTTTGGGACATGAACAACCGAATCGGAACCCAAAAATTGCCCGGGTTTTTGGGTAAACATAATGGTTGGCTTAATCGGCTTTTACCCATCTCACACCAAAAAGTTTCTTATTTCCCTTTCCCCCCATATAAAAGGGAAAAAAAAAAAAATTAAATGTTCCCCACCATTTATCCAACACTTTTTGGGCCCAACTGGAAAAATTTTGGGCCCCATTAAAGCAATCGGGTCCAGCATAAAAAAAGAGTAAAATTGGGGTTCCCCCCCTTTGGTTTTTGCTTCCAGTTTGTCCCTTTGGGAAGGGTTCAGTAAAGCGACAAATTTTTGACTTTCGTGTTTAAATCAAAAAAAATCAACACAAAAAAATTGAAGGCAACCATGTTGATAATAAGATAGTTTTTGTGTGTGAATTTTTTAGAGTGTGCTTTTCTTTAAATGTGATTTTTATTTTTTTTTTGGGAAAAGATTTTTTTTTTTAAAGGAGGTTTTTTCCCAAAATAACAAAGGGGTTTCTCTTTTTGTTAAAAAAAAAATGGGGGGGAACCGAAACAAAAAATAATTATACAGGGAAATGATTTTTAAATATTTCTTTATTTTTTTACCCTTTATTATTTATTGCGGGTTTAAAGTTTGTTTCTGGGTTTTGATGTGTGGGTGTTTTTTTTCTAAACCCCTTAAAATTTCGTATTTGTTTGTTGTTTTTTTTTGATTATTTTTTTCGTTCCGGGTAGAGCCCCCAGGTTCACCAATGTGAAAATTTTTTTACGCGACTGTTTTTTGCCCCCCCCTTGAAAGGGACCGCATTTTCCCACTTCGGGGGTGGGATCAGGGGATTTATAAAGTTTTCCCTTAAAAAACCCCCGAACCCCCTTAAAACCCAATGAATGACCCAATATTTTAAAGTGCGTAATTTTGGGCTTCTGCAGATGAAAACAAACACAAAGAAGGGAAAGGGCCCAGAAAGGGCCCTTTCTTTGGGCCGAAGAATCGTAAAAATTTTTTCGTATAATCACGAAAACTTAAACTACACGTGCCAAACCCGCCATGCCTAATTCTTTCCCTTTTTTTTATGTAAAAAATTTCACTCAGGAAGATAAAACCCACTTTTTTAAATTTTGTCTTTCCCTATTATAGGGGGGGGTTTTCTCCGCAAAAACATCAAAAAATGGGGGGGCCCGGGGGAAGGGGGAACCTGGAATTTTGGGGAAAATGGCTCCGCCAAAAAAAAAAACACTCCTAAAAAAAAATCCGTGTTTGTGTGTTTGTGTGTTTTTTGTGTGTTTTGCGGGGTAAAGTGTGGGTCGTGGGGTGCCTGGGGGTGGTGTGGGGTGTGTGTGTGGTGTTGTGGGTGTGTGTTTTGGTTTTGTGTGTGGGGTATTTTGTGGGATGTATTGGGGTTTTGGGGGGGGGAAAGGGGGTTGGTTGTGTTAGGGGGGGGTTTTAGCGCGCGGGTGTGTGTGGAGGGGGGTAATTTTTTGTGTGTGTGTGTTTTTTGTTGTGTGTGTTTGTGGGGTTTTGTTGTGTGTGTTTGTAGGGGTGTGCGGTTTGTTAAGGGGGATTTTTTGTGGGTTTTGGGGTGTGTGTGGTGTAAGGGTTGTTTTTGTATTTTGTGTGCGTGCAAACGGGGTTTTGTGTTGGAGTGTGTTTGTGTTGTGCGTTTCTTGGGGGTGGGTTGTGGTTTGTGTGCGTGCGTGCGGGTGTGTGTGTTTGTGTGTGGTGTGTTTTGGGGTTTGGTTTTGTGCGCGGGGCGGCTTTCCGTCGTTGTGGTGTGTTGTGGGGTGGGTGTTGGTGGGTTTGTGTGGGGTGGTGTGTGTGTGTAAGACCTTCCACTTCAAGAGACAATAAAACCCAGGCCCTGTAACGAACCCACCCAAACATCTTGCGCAAAAAACGTTAAAACCTTTCCCCCACTTCCCGACAGTAGGCCCATCTGTAACCCAAAGGAAAAGGGGAACAAAAAAAAAAAAAAATTTTAAAAAGCAAAACGGGGACCTGGGTGTAAAAATAACCCAGCAACAAAAAGTGTTTGTTCGATTGTCAAAACTCAAACTCAAGAAAAAAATTTAATGTCTCCCAATAAAATTTTTGAGGGTTTTATTTTAAAAAATTCCAAAAATTCCCCAGCGCAATTTTTAAAAAAATACAGATTAAAAAAAAATAACTTAAAAGCCCCACAACACTCTAAGTCCCCCACAAAACACCACACACACACACACACACAAAAAAACACACACACACATACACATACACAAACACAAACGCCGCGCACGGCAAAACATTTAAAAACCCCTCTCGAAAAATAAGGGTCAGCATAATGAATACAAAATAAAAACATACAATTTAATTTCATACATAGAAAACAACATACATACATAATACATACATACAAAACAAAACATACATACAATAGATAGTAGAAAAAGATAGAAAAATAGATAATAGATAGATTAATAAAAAGATGATAGATAATAATAGATAGATAGATAGAAAAATCAGAAAACCCGACCAAAAGACAAAAATGATGAATTTATATAATAATAATAATAAAATAATAAAATAATTAAAAATAAAATATAAGAATTTATATAGCGCCCGAATCTTGTAAAAACAAAAAATCAAAGCCTCGATTACTTTTTTTTTTTATATCAGGAAAAATAAATAAGCCCCTCATGGCTTTTTTTCATCCCAAACCCCGGTGTAAGCGGGTTTTTTTAAAAATTTTTTCATCCCTTCCCCCCCCGGGGCACATTGGGCCCACTCTTTCGAAAAAACGGGGGCAGGGTTTAACGTTGCCAAAAATGTTTTGCATGCGGTTTGCTCATTAAAAGTATCACCAGTGTAAGTAAGTTTACAAAAAAAATGAAAAAACCCCAAAATGAAAGAAAAAAGAAAGAAGAGAAAAAGAGAAGGAAGAGAGAGAGAGGAGAAGAGAGAGAAGAGAGGAAAAGAGAGAGAGAAGGGGAAGAAAAGAGAGAAGAGAAGGGGAGAGAGAAGAGAAACCCCCGAAAATCGAACCGAACCGAATTTTTTAATTTTAGGGGAAATTTGGGTAAACCCGTGGGTTTTTTACCCGGGCCCTTTGTCAAGAGGAGAAAAAAAGACAAAGAAAAAAATAAAAAAAAATTCATCAAATAAAAAACAGTATAGACTCTTAAAAAAACTAAATAAAGCATAAACTTTCAAACAAAGATTTGGAAATTGTCAAACACATGTCTATTCTTTAATTCCAAAGCATATTGACACTTTGAAAATATTACACACAGACACAAACCCAAAGCCCCCTGAACAAAACCACTTCCCCAACAATCATCAAAGTTTCCAATCAAAGGCCCAAAAAAAGAAAAAAAAAAAAAGAAAAATCTTTTAAAAAGGGATCGGGAAAGATTGCCAAAATTTTTAAAATTAAATACCTTTTTTTATAATGACATCCATAACAAAAGAAAAAATTAAGAGCTCTTTGTAAAACATATTTCAAAGAAGAAGATCTATAAGGATTTGCTTTAGGTTTAACGCTGTATATACTTTTAAGGGTTTTAAGCAATTTTTACTACCAAGTCCCAGCATGGGGAAACAAAGTCCCATGTCGGTTGAAAGAAATTAGAGAGAAAAGTGAGAACCAAACTTCATAGTTTTTAACCCAAAACGTTTCTTGAAACGAAGAATCGACCTTTTTTCAGTCGGGCGGGAAAATCTAGTTTTCATGACTCGAAAAAATTCTCAAAGTTTTTTGTGTATTTTGTGTGTGTGTGGTGTGGGGGGGGGGGGGGATTTTGTGTGTGTGGGGGGTGTGGAGTTGTGTGAGGGGGGTGTGGGGCTTTTTGGGGGTGGGGGGGTGGGGTGGGGGGTGGGAGGGGGGAGGAGGGGGGGGAATAAAGAGAGAGAGGTTTGTGGTTTTTGTTGTGTTGTGTAGTTTTTTGTTTTGTTTTGTGGAGGGGTGGTTTTGGTTGTGTGGTTTTGTTTGGGGGTGTTTTGTGTGTGTGATTTTGTAGTGTGTGTGTTTTGTAGGGGGGGGGGGGGGGGAGGGAAATATGGAAAAAGTGTGTGTGTGTGTTGTGTTTGTGTTTGTGTTGTTTGGGGTGTTTTTGTTTGTGTTGTGGTTTTGGGTTTTTTGTAAAGTGTGGGGTTTTATGTGTTTGTGTGTTTAGTGTGATGTCAAAGTGGTGTGGTGTGTTTTTGTGTGTGATGTGTTTTGCGGGTGGTGTTGTGGTGTTGTGTGTGTTGGTGTTGTGTTTTGGGGTGTGTGGTTTTGTTGGGGGTGTTGGGGGTTTTTGTAGTGTTTTTGTTTTGGGGTGTGTGTGGGGGTGTGTGTTTGTGTTGTGTGTGTTGTGGTGGGTGTGGGGGGTGTGGTTTTGTTTTTTATTGTGTTTTGTTGTGTGTGAGGGGGGGGGATTATGAGAGAGAGAGAAGAGAAGAGAGAAAAAGTGTGTGTGTGGGGTTTTTGGGGTTTTGTGTGGGGGGTGTGTGTGTTGGGGTGTGTGGTGGTTTTGTGTTTTTAAAACCTGTGTGTGGGTTAGGGCCCGTGACATAAAGTTTGCTTTCCCTGATTATATAACATTTTTAAATTTAAAGATACAACTATTTATCCCGTGGGCCCGGATTTGGGACACATTAAATTAAATCAAGTTAGTTTTTTTGTGTGGGGTGTGTGGTGTTTTTTTGTGGTGTTTGTGTGTGGGGTTTTTGTTGTGTGTATTTTTGTGTGTGTGTGTGAGGGACGGAGGGAGGGGGCCCCGTGTTGTTTTTTTGTCCCCCGTTTTTACTCCCGTTTTACTCTCAGTATAATTTGACGAGGGGGGGTGTGTGTGCGTGTATGAGTGTGTGTTTGTGATGTTGATGATGAGTGGTGTGCGTATATGTGTTGAGGGGTGTGTATGTGTTTTGCTTTTTTATTTTGTATGGGTGGGGGTGGGGTTTCATGTATGTCGTTGTGTGTAAATGTGTTATATTGTGTGTTGTGTGCGTTTGTGATTTTGGGAGTCTTTTTTTGTGTGTGTATGTGTGTGTGTGTGAGTGCGTGTGTGAGTGTGTGTGTGTGTGTGTGCGTGTGTAAGTCTGTGTGAGTCTGTGTGTGTTTATTTTTAATTTTTATTTTATTTTATTTATTCTTTTATATCGAGGATAATGAAATAAGCACTTATGTGCTTTTTACATCCAGTCCCCGTGTGTATGCAGTTATGTAAATTTTGTCATCTGTTCCCACAGGCACACAATGGACTACTCTTACGAAAAGCGGAACAGGATTTAACGTGTGCGCAAGATGTTCTGCGTGCGTTTGCACACGGGGCCTCGGTTTATAGTCTTATCCGAAGGACTTTTGGGGAGAGTGGAGTCTGCAAGAATGTTAACTCCAGGGGAAAATATCCTTGAACAGCATTCGAACCCGGGTTGTCAGGTTGCAAGCGCAATGTTCTAACTACTAGGCTATCCCGTCCCGTGTGTGTGTGTGTGTGTGTGTGTGTGTGTGTGTGTGTGTGTGTGTGTGTGTGTGTGTGTGTGTGTGTGTGTGCGCGCGCGTGCGTAAGTGCGTGTGTGTGTGTGTGTGTGTGTGTGTGTGTGAGTGAGTGAGGGTGAGTGAGTGGTGTGTGTGTGAGTCTGTGCGTGTGTGTGTATGGGTGTGTGTGTGGGTGTGTGTGTATGTGTGTGCGTGTGTGTATAGGTGCGTGTGTGTGAGTGAGTGAGTGTGTGTGCGTGTGTGAGTGTGTTGTGAGTCTGTGTGTGTGAGTGAGTGTGTGTATGTGTGTATGTGTGTGTATGTGTGTGCGTGTGTGTGTGTGTGTGTGGTGTGTGTGTGTGTGTGTGTGTGTGTGTGTTTTGTGTGCGTGTGTGTGTGAGTACGTGTGTGTGTGAGTTAGAGTGTGTGTGTGACTGAGTGTGTGTGCGTGTGTGTGTGTGCGTGTGTGTTTGTGAGTGCGTGTGTGAGTGTGAGTGTGTGTGTGAGTGTGTTGTGAGTCTGTGTGTGTGAGTGGGTGGGTGTATGTGTGAGTCTTTGCGTGCGTGCGTTGTGTGTGTGTGTGTGTGTGTGTGTGTGTGTGTGTGTGTGTGTGTGTGTGTGTGTGTGTGTGTGTGTGTGTTTGTGTGTGTGTGTGTGAGTCTGTGCTGTGTGTGTTTGTTGTGTGTATGTGTGCGTGTTGTGTGTGGTGGGGGTTTGATTTCCTTGGAGGATTTTTTGTTGGGTTTTTTGTTTTGTTGTTTGAGTTTTTTGTATGTTTGTTTGGGGTTTTTTTCTTGGGGGGGGGGTGGGGATAAAAATCAATAAAAGCTAACGACGTCACTTTGCATTTCATGCCGTCACAAACAGGAAACCAGTGCAGCTCTGCCCCTTGCATAGAAAAACGCAGTAACTCCCCGTTCTAGTTTCAAAGGATTCAAAGCTTTTTTTCCTCTCTCTTTAATTCTGTGATTCAATAACAACAATAGAAATGTCTTTTTTATAACATATTTTATTGAAATATTTAACAAAGCTCGATATTTTACATAATATGCTTTGGAATTAAGCAGAGAAAAGGGATTTGAACCCACACCTATAGATTACTGTAAGTTCAGGAATTCAGTGCTTTAACCACTGAGCTTTCATTTCACTTCATGTTGTTTAACCACTGACCTCCCACGTATGAATGCCAGAGGCCTGTCAGTGTAAATAGTATTCCCACCTTCTGGAAATTCTGTACTAGAAATTCCCTCTTTTCTATCCCTCTCTTTGTTTCTGCCTTGTTCATTTTTCTTCCTGTCACCTCCTTCTTGTCTATTTTATTTTCTTCTTCGTCCATTCTCCTGCCTTTTATTTCTCCAGAAGATAACGATTCTCTCCCACGCAGAAGTCGGATGGGCTGGGCCTGATTTGACAGGTGCTTAATGGCAGCGCAAGGCTTTTTTGCTCTGGCACGAATAGCGTTTGACGACGAAGAAGTACAGCTGACCACAAAGGCCATAATATCAGGACTGGCACCTTATATCAATCACCAAGCTCTTTTCTTCTTCTTCTTCCTCAGAATTCTTCTTCTTCTTCTTCTTCTTCTTCTTCTTCTTCTTCGCAATTCTTGCGCATCCGACTTGGGCATGGGAGAGAATTGTTAACTTTTAAGTCCAGGATTTTTTTTAAAAGGCAGGAGAATGGACCAAGAAGGCAGAAAATAGACAAGGAGAATGTGGTTAGGCTTTAATAATCAAGTCTGTGGTAAAATGTGAGTAGAATGTTAATTTTGGCTACACTCCCGCATTAGAAATTCGCACTTTTCCTCCTGGTATTCCATGTGACTCTTATATTCATACTGCCCGTACTAAGGCATCCACAGAAATAAAACTCACTTTAAATGAAAGACTAGCCTCTGACTCAAAACTCACGTGATTTGACTCAAATTTGGTCGGTTTGATTTTTTTAATTCAGCAAACACTGCACCCCCTCAGTCTTTTGTTGTCTGCTAGCTTGCTAACCACACTATGCATGCGCGGGGTCAACGTTATAGGAATACAAGCAATCATTTGATGATCATTTCTCATGACTACCTGGTATTGCTCTATGTCCTCAATCCCCCTAAAACAAGTACATTTTTTTCATACTTTAAAAAAAACCTGTGAAAATCACCCCCCCCCCTACCCAAAATGTCCAACCTACACTCTATAGAAGATACTACAT
Organism: Rapana venosa; assembly: GCA_028751875.1. Taxonomy (NCBI): domain Eukaryota; kingdom Metazoa; phylum Mollusca; class Gastropoda; order Neogastropoda; family Muricidae; genus Rapana; species Rapana venosa. Next base: position 1,665,584 of record CM054151.1, read on the forward strand.
GACCCGGAAGCTAATACAGGAGTGTAACCTGTATTTGGTGCAGAATCTGGGGAAAAAACATGGCGGAAATTGAGCGTCTGTACCGGAAGACGTTGCAATTACTGCTTGCCTCGCCCTCAAATCGAGACTGTCAGCAGAATATCCGGGACCTTTTCCGTCAGTTGAGTCCACGCACTCGTGCGGACTTTCGCATTGAGTGTAAACTTGACTTGCAAGATGACCTAGCCAACTGTGACAAGGTAAGGAGATGTTATCTTTGAGCGAGGTTTTCTTGTTGTTGTTGCTTGTATTTTGGTTTGTCTGCTTTGTGGGGTTTTTTTGTTGTTGTTTGTTTGTTTTAGTGGTTTTATTTTTTTTTAATTTTGACGAGTCCATTTTTTTTAAATAATGAAGTTGTAGTCGGTTACGTGCACTGTTGTTGTTTTATTTTGTTTGTTGGTTGGTTGGTTGGCTGGCTGATTGGTTGGTCGGTTGGTCGATTTGTTGGTTGGTTGGTTGGTTGTTTTTTTTCTATGTTATCGTTTTCTCAACTGTACATTTAATTAAGGCAAGTTTTTGTTTATCTTTCTTTTACCTGTATTGAGACGGGATAGCTCAGAGGTCAGAGCACTCGCTTTCCTCAAGCTAAGGTTAAGCAGCATCAAACGTGGTTACCAAGTGGAAGGGTGACCTTTTGCACACCTTGGCTTCGGTACAGTCCCCCAGTTCACCCAGCTGTCAATGGAAACCTGCCCTCTCTAGGGTCAGGGAAGGAAAAGCAGCGAGGGAGAGGAGATGGGCGCTGCCCTCAATGTGCTGGCCCCTAGAGAAGCTGAGGTCTCTGATGCCTCGTTCCCCTACGACCACATAGGTTATGGAACACCTTTTCCTGTTGTTTTTTTTACCTACCTTTTACCTGTACAGGTATTAATGGATTACATATCTTAATTTGGTCCTGAGACTATCTATAGCACACTATTTCTGTCATATCTTTTGGGGTTATAGATGAATCAATATATAACACCAAACAGCATGGAATGAAGAATGACAGGATAAAGTTTTGTTGAAAAAATAGCTTATGGCATATCTTCGCAGTGACTTTGAAAAAGTCAAACCACCAATCAATCAATTAATAAATTAAAAAAATCAGAAGCAAATGTACCAGAGCCTTTAGATGAGCTACAATATCATAGGTCAACTTCAAGTGCAGACCTGCCAGTGCCTGAATTCCCTTCGTGTATCTGTCTACTTATGCGGAAGATAAAAATATAATGTAATGAGGGTAAAACAAAAACGAAACAGGTACACGTAACAATCACAACCTCTCTATCATTTTAGAAATAATTTATCAAAGATTGACCAAAAAAAAAAACGAAAACAGAGAATAATTATTTAATTATAACCAAAGAGCTCGAGCTCGTGAGGCTCTCTTGATTCTTTGCAGGCCTCTCTGTGTCTTGTTCAGAAGTGCGCTATTTTTAGGGTGGCTCGAAGAGCTCAAGTGGGATGACTTGCGACCGCAGTCCCTAAATTGGATGACTCCGCTGGGACACTAACATAATCTCAAAACAATACAGACAATTCTAGTGACAGCATTGGAGGCTTATTGAACAAGGACCATTCCTTTGGCCTGACCTGACTCCAGCGTTGGGTCCTAAACGAACGCTCTTTAGAGGTCCTGGTGGTGATTGAAGCTTGATTGATTGATTGAGTGATTGATTGATTGATTGACTCATTGATTGATTGATTGATGATCATTATTCTCAAGGGTTACAGATAAGTATTGACATACTTGTTTTTTTTCATCCAGACCTTGCCCTGAGAAAGGACTGAGCTTCTCTGATTTAGAAGGGTCGGTGGTATCACAGTAATAATCTACATCCCTGTGGGGCTTGTCAGATCCTCAAACAATATACTTTTTATAGAGAAGCCGCCATGGCGCAGTGGTTAGCGCCTTAGATTACGGACTGGAAGGTCGCGGGTTCGAATACCATAAGAGCCATAGGGATTTTTCGGACTCCGGCCGGCTCCTACCCAGAGTGAGTGTGCTGTGGGCTCAGTGGGAAGACTGGGACCACACAGTCGAGCTTCATCCACTTCACGGATACCAGTTTGAGAGTGTTGCTCAAATTACCTGACCAGCGCTGCAGGTGTCTGTATCTCTCAGACCCGGTTGACGCGGAGATATATATTATGATAGTAAGCGTAGAGTACAACCCTGTCAAGTAGTCTCAAAGCATATGCACTTTCACAGCAGCAGTATTACGTCATCCTCATTGTCACTGATCATCATGCAATAAAAAAAAAATTGCCTCTGATTCGGTGGCCCCAGTTGCTCTGGTCTCATGGTGACCTCAGATTTGGTTTGCTCATACACTTCTGTGCCTGTGGTGAGTTTGTGTCAAAGCCTTTGGGGTTGGAGGTTCGCGGGGGACGGTCGTTGGAGGGTTGTTGTGGTGGTTGCCACCTCGGGTGGGCAACTCAGTCTGGCTCCGCGACTGAGCTAATACTGTCATTAGTAAGGGGCTTAGTAGGTGGTGTCCTGCGTATGTTAGCTCAGAACAGGCTCCACTGAACACCACCAAAGTGACCCAGCAGCAGTGCAGGGCCCCTCTGGCTGGTGGCCCCACAGCGGCCTGATAGTGATGGGCTCCTTGTGGACTTCCGACTCTGAGGATGAGACATAACGAATCTGGGTATGGCTGTGGTGAGGAGATTGAAATGAGCGGCGTGGGAACAGCAGAACCGGGACATCACAGAAGATGGGGCAGCAAAAAACCAAGGATGATGATGATGATCATCATCATCATCATCTTCATCATCATTTTCTAAAAATTATTATTTATTATTATTATTATTATTATTATTATTATCATCATCATCATCATCATCGTCATCATCATCATTTTCTTCTGTAGCTTTTTGAGCTGCAGAAGGTAGGTCGGCGCGAGGTGATGGTCTCTCCCAGAACCTCCCTGACCTTTTGCCGGAGGCACAGCACTGAGAGCGGTTCTTGCCCAGATGGAACCTGCTCAGATCTCCACTTCTGCCTCTTCTTTCTACTCTCCGGGCAGTGCCGCTACGGCGGTGACTGTCTGTTTGGGCACCGGTTAGGCAGCCACCATAACCAGCGTCTGCTTCAGAGGCATCTGCTTCAAGGGATGAACATCACGGAGCTCCGAATCCTCTTTACCTTGCCTCACGTGCGTCAGGGACTTACGCTTCCTAGAGTGTGCAGGTGAAAGGCGTTCTAATAATAATAACAATGATAATAATGATAATAATAATAATAATAATAATAATGATAATAATAATAATAATAATAATGATAATAATAAATGGAACTTATATAGCGCTATATCTTGCAAAGACAAATCAAAGCGCATGCATTCGACCTAATCTCACACAGTCATACAACCAATGACAAATAATCAATAGTTCAAACAGATATTACAAACACGGTACGCTGCAGACCAAATCTATGAAAAATGTTTTTCAAAAGTGTGGTGGGGAGGGAAGGGGGGTAGGTGAGGGGTGAGAGTGTGTGTGTGTGTGAGGGGGTGTGGGGTGTGGGGGTGTGGGGGTGTGGGGCGGGAAGGGGTTGAATGTGTGTCTGAGGGGGGGGGGAAGGGGAGGAGGGGGGTAGGTGAGGGGTGAGAGTGTGTGTGTGTGAGGGGGTGTGGGGGTGTGGAGCGGGGGAATGTGTGGGGGTAGGTGGGTTGTGGGGGTAGGTGAGGATGAGTGTGTGTGTGTGTGTGGGCGGGGTGTGGGTGTGTGGGGCGGGGAAGAGGTTGAGTGTGTGGGAGGGGGAGGGGGCAAGGTTGGGGTGGGGTAGGTGAGGAGTGAGTGTGTGTTGTGTGGGAGGGGTTTGGGTGTGTAGGGGAGGGAAGGGGTAAGTATGGGGAGACAGAGGGGGAAGGAAGGGAGGGGGAGGTAGGTAAGTGGTGAGTGTGTGGGGGGGTGGGGGAGGGGATATGGGTGTGTGGGCGGAGGAAGGGGTTGAGTGAGGGGGGATGGTGGGGTATGGTGGGGTATGGTAGCGTATGGTGGGGTATGGTGGGGTATGGTAGGGTATGGTAGGGTATGGTGGGGTATGGATGGGTATGGTAGGGTATGGTGGGGTATGGTAGAGAGATAGGGAAAAAGGGGGGTCAAGCTCAACTACTTACTGTTTATCCAAAACCAGGCAACTTTTGGTCCGATTCGGCTTCGCCTCATCGAACCAAAAACTTGCATAGTTTTATATAAAAACTAAGCAGTTTACCTTGACCCCCCTTTTTCCCTATCTCTCTACTAAAACTGAAAGTAATACTAATTTATTTTTGATGGGTAAAACTATAAAATTAGGGGAATTTATGCTAAACAATATCTTGTCAAGAACTAATACAAAAATACTAAAAAAATAAAACAATATCTCGTCAAGAACTAATACAAAAATTCTAAAAAATAAACTAATACTTCTTCTTTATTATCTGATTTATGCTGAATTTTTTATTAAAAAAAAAAAAAATTCTAAAAAAATAAACTAATACTTCTTTATTATCTGATTTATGCTGAATTTTTTATTTTAAAAAAAATTCTAAAAAACTAAACTGATACTTCTTCTTTATTATCTGATTTATGCTGAATTTTTTATTAAAAAAAAAAAAAAAAAAGTGCAAAACCTTCTCCACTACCCAGGCTCCGTTACAGAAAGAGAAATTGGAGGACACTGCAACGGAGCTTTGGGTAGCGGAGAAGATTTCCGGCATTCACAACTGTTGGAATGCCGACACACGCATTCACACACCACACGCATTCACACACATAGGACCTGTAGCATACTGCTATTCCCTAGTTCGATCCCATGCCTGCCAGCTCTGCCTGCCTACCTGCCTGCCCTGTAAACCCAATAGCTTATTTTTTAAACCCACACACAAGAACATGCAGCCAGACACACATACACTCCCACACACAACCACACATAATATGTCCTGTGCTCTAACACACTGGTGGCTAAGTATTACACAAAGGAAGGTACACTCGCGCAAAAGAGGCGGGGCTTGGCTATTTCGTCATCAGATAGGAAGGTTTATATTTATTAAATTTTTTCACTCTTTTCATCGCCCTCCGGGCACCCAGTGGGAAGTCGGGGCGGAGGAAGGGTTGAGTGAGGGGGGGAGGTAAGGAGGAGGAGGTAGGTGGGGGGTGAGCGTGTGTGTGTGGGGAAAGGGGGTTTGTGGTGTTGGGACGGGGAAGGAGGGTGTGTGTGTAGTTGGCTGAATCGACTTGAATATCCTAGGCTTCCCTTGGCTAGAATTTCCTTGTTTGGTCTTGGCTGGTGTATGGTGGGGTATGGTGGGGTATGGTAGGATATGGTGGGGTATGGTGGGGTATTGTGGGGTATGGTGGGGTATGGTAGGATATGGTGGGGTATGGTGGGGTATTGTAGGGTATGGTGGGGTATGGTAGGATATGGTGGGGTATGGTGGGCTACTGTGAGTTATGGTGGGGTATGGTGGAGTGGGCTGGGCTATGTTGGGCTTTGCTTGGCTATGGTGGGCTTGGTTAGGTTATGGTGGGCTATGGTTTGCTATGGTGTGGTCTGGAGGCTATTGTGTTCTAGCCAGACTCGAGAGGATCATCAGTAGCAACAACATCAGCTTCTGCACCAAATATCACCTTTACAAATCCCTCGTGATATCTATCCTCCTATATGGCTGTGAATCATGGACTCTGTCAGCAGAGCTAGAGAGGAGAATCCAAGCATTCGAGAACGAGTGCCACAGAAGACTCCTCAAAATATCATACAAAGAACACAAGACCAACAACCATGTGAAAGAAGAAATAAAAAGCGTGTGGGCGCGCCCCCAAGAACCTCTTCTCTCCACCATAAAGAGGAGAAAACTGATGTGATTTGGTCACACCACAAGACACAACACCCTAGCAAAAACCATCCTGCAGGGAACAGTTGAAGGCAAGAGAAGAAGAGGCCGCCAAAAGAAATCATGGGTTGACAACATCAAAGAATGGACCGCCCAACCCATACAACACCTTCTACTAGCCACACAAGATCGTGAAGCATGGAAAAAGATCTCTGTCGCGTCTACTCTCATGTCCCCCCTACGTCCTTTGAGACATGGGACTGAGTGATGAGTGAGTGATGGAGGCTATTGTGGGGTATGGTTGGGTATGGTGGGGTATGGTAGGCTATGGTGGGGTATGGTGGGCTATAGTGGGGTATGGTAGGGTATTGTGGAATATGATAGGGTATGGTGGGGTATGGTGGGGTTGTGAGGTATGGTAGGGAATTTTGAGGTGTGGTTGGTAATGGTGAGGTATGGTGGGTATGGTAGGCTATGGTGGGGTATGGGAGGGTACGAGGGGATGGTGCGGTATGGTGGGTATGGTGGGGTATGGAGGGTATAGGGGTAAAGGTGGGTATGGGGGGTATGGTGGGTTATGGGAGGCTTTGGTGGGGTATGGGGTTTGGTAGGGTATGGTGGGGGTATGGTAGGTATGGTGGGGTATGGTAGGCTTTGATGGGTATGGTGGGGTATGGTACGTATGTGGGGTATGGTGGGCTATGGTAGGGTTGGTGGTATGGATGGTATGGTAGGGTTAGGTGGGGTATGGTAGGGTAGGTGGGTATGGTGGCTTTGATGGGGTATGGTGGGTAAAGGTAGGTATGTGGGTATGGGGGCTATGGTGGAGTATGGAGGGGTATGGTGGCTATGGTGGGGTATGGTGGGGTATGGAGGGGATGGTGGGGTAAAGGTAAGGTATGGTGGGCTATAAATGGGGTACGGTGGGGTATGGTGGGGTATGTAGGTATTTTTGATATGAAAAAGGTATGGGGGGATTGTGGGCTTTTGTGAGGTATGGTGGGTATTGTGAGGTGTGTGGGAATGGTGGGGGATGGTGGGGTATGATGGGCTATGGTAGGGGATGCTGGGGGATGCTGGGCTATGGTGAGGTATGTGGTTTGTGGTGGGGTATGGAAGGCTATTGTGGGTTATGGTGGGGTATGGTAGGCTAAGGGGGGGTAACGGGGGTTGGCGGGGGATGGGCAGTTAAATTTTGGGGGATGGTAGGGTAAGGGGGGGTTGGTACTATGAAGGGCTTGGTAGGGTTTTGGGGGGCATGGGGTTTTAGTGGGGTAAGGGTTTGGGTATGGAAAGGGTAAGGTGGGGTATAGGGGGTAAAAGGGGGGGATTGGGAGGGTATGGTTTGGGGTGGTAGGCAAAAGGGGAAAGGTGGAGTATGGGGGCTACTTTGAGTTAAGGAGGGATGGGGGGTGGGGTGGCTATGTTGGGGTTGGGGTTTGGGTTTAAGGGGGCTTGGTTAGGTTTTGGTGGCTATGGTTTGCTACGGGGTGGTCGGAGGGTATTGTGGGGGATGGTTGGAAAGGGGGGTATTGGGAAGCTATGGGGGGGGTAAGGTGGGCTTTTAGGGGGTGTTGGGGGGGTAAGAGGTTTTGGTGGGTATGGTTGTTTTAGGCTATCCCCGGGGATGGTTTGGGTATGGTGGCGTATGGGGAGGTTGGTGGGGTATTGTTGGGGAAAAATTTGGGGATGGTGGGGGAAAGGCGTTCTAAATAGTAAGGTTTGGGAGGTGGGGGATGGTAGTGTAAAGGTTGGGGGATGGTTGGGGAAATGGGCCCAAAGGGGGGCAAGGTGGGCTAAGTTTTGGGGTATTGGGGGGTATGGGGTCGTATGGTTGGGGATTGTGGGGGTTTGGGTTTGGGTTTTTGTGGGCTATTGTGGGGTAGGGGGGCCCCTTTGGGGGGATGGGGCTATTGGGGGGTATGGGGGGGCTATGGTGGGCTAAGGAAAGGGGATGGGGGGTATGGAAGGGGGAAGGGAGGGGTTTGGGGGGTAAGGTTTGGCTTTGGGTGGGGTATGGGGGGGTATAGTAGGGGAAGGTGGGGGAGGTGGGGGTAAGGGGGAGTATGGAGGGGGATGGGGGGCAAAGGTGGGGGATGGTTTGGGGATGGTAGGGGATGGTGGGGTAAGGGGAAGGGATGGTGGGCTATAGTGGGGGAACGGTGGGGTATTGGGGGGGAAAAATAGGGTATTGTGGGGAATGAAAAAGGTTTTGGTGGGATATGGGGTTTTTTGAGGTAGGGGGGGGTATTGTGAGGGGTGGTTTTTTAATGGTGGGGGAATTGGGGGGAAAGAAGGGCTTTTGGGAGGTATGCGGGGTATGCTGGGGTTTTGGCCCGGGCTATTTGGGGATATTTTGGGTTTGGGGGGGGATATGGAAGGCAATTGGGGTTATGGTGGGGTAAAGGTAGGCTAAGGTTGGGGATCGGGGCAAAGGGGGGGTTGGTCATTTTTTTTGGGGGATGGTGCCCATGGGGGGTAGGTAGGCTAAAGGCCTTTGGGAAAGGGTATTGGGGGGCTAAGGTTATAGTTTGGGGGATGGTTGGGTATGGTAGGCTATGGGTTTGGGGGATAGTGGGGTAAGGGGGGTAAGGGAGGGTAGGTGGGTTTGGGGAGGGAAAGGGGTAAAGGTGGGGTTTTGGTGGGGAAAAGTGATTATGGTAGGGTATTTTGGGGTGGGGTGGGGTTGTTGGGCTTGGCATTTGGGTAAGGTGGGCTTGGTTAGTTTATGGTGGGCTATGGTTTTTTTACGGGGTGGTCTGGAGGCTATTTTGGGGGAAAGGTTGGTATGTGGGGTATTTTTAGCTTTTTTTTAATTGGGGGGGGCTATAGGGGGGGTGGGGGGGTATTGTGAGGTAAGGGGGGGGTATGGTTTTGTAGGCTATCCTGGGGTATGGTTGGCTATGGTGGCGTATGGTGAGGTATGGTGGGTATTGTTGGGTATAGTGGTGTATGGTGGGGTATGGCGTGCTACTGAGGTATGGTGGGCTATGGTGGGGTATGGTAGGGTATGGTGGGGTTTGGCTATGGTGGGGTATGGTATGAGTAGGCTATGGTGGGTAGTTGGGCTATGGTGGGCTATGGTGGTCTATGTTGGGCTATGTTGCTATGTGGGGTATGGTGTCGTATGGTTGGGTATTGTGGGTATGGTTGGGTGTTGTGGCTATTGTGGGTATGGTGGGCTATTGGGGTATGGTGGGCTATGGTGGGCTATGGTGGGCTATATTGGGCTATGGTGGGCTATTGTGGGCTATATTGGGCTATGGTGGGAAATGGTGGGCTTGGCTGGGTTATGGTGGGCTATATTGGGCTATGGTGGGCTATGGTGGGCTATGGTGGCTTGGCTAGGCTATGGTGGGGTATGGTGGGAAATGGTGGGGTATGGTGGGTATGGAGGCTATTGTGGGTATTGTGGGTATTGCGGACTATTGTGGGGTATGGTGGGCTATTGTGGGTATGGGTGTAGGGGGTATTGTGGGGTGTGGTGGATATTTTTGGGTATGGTGGGCTATTGTTGGGTGTGGTTAGCTACTGTGGGGTATGGTGGGCTATGTGGTAAGGTGTGGGCTTTGTGGGTGTGGTGGGTATTGTGGTGTGTGGGTATGGTGGGCTATTGTGGGTTATGTGGGCCTATGTTGGTTATGTGGGCTATTTTTTGGTATGGTGGACTATTGCAGGGTGTTGTGGGTTATTGTGGTGTATGGTGGGCTATTTGGGATATGTAGGGGTGGGTGGGTTATTATGGAGTATATTGTGCTATTGTGTGTAATGGTGGCCTATTGTGGGGTATGGTGGGCTATTGTGGAGTATAGTAGGGGTGGTGGCTATTGTAGGGTATGGTGGGCTATGTAGGGTTTGATGTCTATTGAGGGTATGGTGGGATATTGTGGGGTGTGGTGTGGTGTGGTGTGCTATTGTGGAGTATGGTTGGCTATTGTGGGGTATGGTTGTCTATTGTGGGGTATGGTGGGCTATTTTGCGGTGTGGTGGGGTGTGGTGGGCTTCACTAGGCTTGTGTGGGCTATAGTGGGCTATGCATGGTGGGCTATAGTGGGCTATGGTGGGCTTGGCTGGGCTATGGTGGGCTTGGCTGTGCTATGGTGGGCTTGGCTGGGCTATGGAGGGTTATGGTGGGCTATGGGCTATGGTGGGCTATGGTGGCTTGGCTAGGCCATGGGGTATTGGCTTTGGTGGGCTATGGTGGGCTTGCCTAGGCTATGGTGGGGTATGGGCTATGGTGGGCTATGGTGGCTTGGCTAGGCCATGGTGGGGCATGGGCTATGGTGGGCTATGGTGGGCTTGGCTGAGCTATGGTGGGCTTGGCTGGGCTATGGTGGGCTATGGTGGCTTGGCTAGGCTATGGTGGGGTATGGTGGGTATGGAGGCTATTGTGGGTATTGTGGGGTATTGCGGGCTATGGTGAGGTATTGTTGAGTATTGTGGACTATTGTGGGGTATGGTGGGCTATTGTGGGGTATAGTGTTGTATGTGGGGTATTGTGGGATGTTGTGGATATTTTGGGGTATGGTGGGCTATTGTGGGGTATGGTTAGCTATTGTGGGGTATGGTAGGCTATTGTTGGGTATGGTGTGTGGGGGCTATTATAGGTATGGTGGGCTATTGTGGGTGTGGTGGGCTATTGTGGGTATGGTGTGGGGTAAGGTGGGCTATTGTGGTTATGTGGCCTATTGTTGGTTCAATAGCAGGTGTTGTGGTTATTGTGGTATATGGTGGCTAATTTTGGGATATGTAGGTGGTGGGGTGGGTTATTATGGAGTATATTGTGCATTGTGGTGTATGGTGGCCTATTGTGGGGTATGGTGGGCTATTGTGGAGTATAGTAGGGTGTGGTGGGCTATTGTAGGTGTTTGGTTGTCTATTGTAGGGTATGGTGGGATATTGTGGGGTGTGGTGTGGTGTGGTGTGCTATTTGTGAGTATGGTGGACTATTGTGGGGTATGGTGGGCTATTTTGCGGTGTGGTGGTGTGTGTTGCTTGACTAGCTTTTGTGGGCTAATAGTGGGGTATCCAGGTGGGCTATAGTGGGCATGGTGGGCTTGGCTGTGATATGGAGGGTTATGGTGGGCTATGGCTATGGTGAGCTATGGTGGCTTGGCTAGGCCTGGTGGGGTATTGGCTATGGTGGGCTATGGTGGGCTTGGCTGGGCTATTGTGGGCTTGGTTAGGTTATTGTGGGCTATGGTCGCAATGGTGGGGTCTGGAGGCTATTGTGGGATATGGTAGGGTTTTGTGGGGTAAGGTTGGCTATTGTGAGTTATGGCGGGGTATGGTGGGGTATGGTTGGGTATGTGGGCTATGGTGGGGGGTGGTGGGGTATGGTGGGGTCTGGAGGCCATTTTGGGGTATGGAGGGGATGTTGGGGTATGGTGGGCCATTGTGGAGTATGGTGGGTATGGTGTGGTATGGTGGGATATGGTGGGGTATGGTTGAGCATGGTAGGATATAGTGGTGTATGTAGGCTATGGTGGGGTATGGTGGGGTAGATTGGGTATGGTGGGGTATGGTGGGCTACTGTGAGGTATGGTGGGGTGTGGTGGGGTATAGTATTAAGTCCTTCGGATGAGACTATAAACCGAGGCCCCGTGTGCGAACGCATGCAGAACATCTTGCGCACACGTTAAATCCTGTTCCGCTGTTCGAAAGAGTAGGCCATTGTGTGCCGGTGGGAACAGATGACAAAATTTAAAAAACCGCATACACACGCATAAAAAAAGCGCTTTGATTTGTAGCTTTACAAGATTCAGCGCTATATAAATTCCATACATTACTATTATTATTATTATTATTATAATAGGCTATTGTGGGGGTATGGTGGGGTATGGTTGGCTATTTTTTGGGTGTGGTGGGGTATTGTGGGGTCTGGAGGCTATTGTGGGGTATGGTAGGGTATGGTGGGATATTGTGGGGTATGGTGGGGTATGGTGGTTTATTGTGGGGTAATGGTGGGGTATGGGGTAGGTGGGGTCTGGAGGCTATTGTGGGGTAAGGTGGGGTATTGTGGGCTATTGGGGATATGGTGGGCTATTGTGGGGTGTGGTGGGGTATTGTGGGGTATGGTGGGCTATTGTGGGTGTGGTGGGGTATGGTGGGGTCTGAAGGCTATTGTGGGGTATGGTGGGGTATTGTGGGGTATTGTGGGGTATGGTGGGGTATGGTGGGGTATGGTGGGGTATGTGGGTATTGTGGGGTATGGTGGGGTATGGTGGGCTATGTGGGTTATGGTGGGGTATGGTGGGTATGGTGGGGTATGGTTTGTATGGTGGGCTATGGTGGGTGTGGTGGGGTATGGTGGGGTATGGTGGGTATGGTTTGGTATGGTTTGGTATGGTGGGCTATGGTGGGGTGTGGTGGGTATGGTGGGGTATGGTGGAGTATGGTTGGGTATGGTGGCTATGGTGGGGTGTGGTGGGGTATGGTGGGTATGGTTGGGTCTGGAGGCCATTGTTAGTATGGTGGGGTATTGTGGGGTATGGTGGCTACTGTAGGCTATGGTGGGGTATGGTAGGGTATGGTTGGGTATGGTAGGGTATTGTGGGCTATGGTGGGCTATTGTGGGTATGGTTGGGTATGGTGGGCTATTGTGGGGTATGGTGGGGTATTAGTGGGCTATAGTGGGCTATTGTTGGCTATGGTGTGGTATTGTGGGATATGGTGGGCTACTGTAGGCCGTGGGGGGCTATTGTGGTATGGTGGTGTATTGTGGGTATGGTGGGCTTTGTGGGGAGTGGGGGGCTATTGTGGGGTGTGGGGGGCTATTGTGGGGTGTGGGGCTATTGAGGGTATGGTGGTGTATTGTGGTATGGTGGGCTATTGGGGTATGTGGTGTAATGTGGAGTATGGTGATGTATGGTGGGCTATTGGGATGGTGGTAATGGGTAGGGTGTAATGTGAAGTATGGTGAGTATGGTGGGCTTTGGGGTATGGGGCTATTGTGTGGTGTAGGATGGAGTTGGTAGTAGGTGGTTTTTGAGGTATGGCCTTTGGTGATTGAGCAGTATGGGTGGTAAGGTGGCTATGTGGGCTATGGTGGGTGGGCTATGGTTGGGGCTTGGTGGGCTATGTGCTCTATGGTCTATGGGTTCTTAGCTAGGCTTTGTGGCATGGGCTAGGTGGCTAGTGGGCTGCTGGGCATAGTGGTGCTTAGCTGGCTTTGGTGGGCTGGCTAGATATGGTGGGCTTGGCTGGGCTATGGTGGGCTTACTAGGCAATGATGGCTTAGCTAGGCTATGGTTGGCTTAGCTAGGCTAGGTGGGCTATGGGGGGCTATGGTGGGGCTTGGCTAAGGGCTTGGTGGGCTTAGCTAGGCTATGGTGGCTTGGGGGGCTATAGTTTGGTTAGCGGTATTGGCTGGTGCTTTGGTGTGCTGTAATGGGCTATGGTGTGGTTTTTTGTGTGGTTATGGTGTGGCATATGGGTTTGGAGCTTAGCTGGGCTATTGGTGGGCTTAAAGCTTAGGCTTGGTGGCTATGTGGGCTAAGTGGCTAGGGGTGGCTTAGCTGGGTTATGGTGGGCTTTAGGCTATGGTTGGGCTTACTACTATGTGGTGCTAAAGGGGGGACTTCTGGAAAGGTATGGTGGGCTAGTTGGCTATGGAGCTTGTTGGCTTATAGGGGGCTATGGTGGGCTTTGGTGGGCTAGGGTGGGCTATGGTGGTTAGGTGGCTAGGGTGGGCTACGGTGGGCTTAGCTAGGCTATGGTTTGGGCTATGGTGGGCTATGGGGTTTAGGTGAGCTTAGCTAGGCTATGGTAGGCAATGTGGGCAATGGTGGCTTAGCTAGGCTAGGGTGGGCTATGTGGTTTGGCTAGGGTGGGTTAGGGTTTGAGAGCTTAGCTGGGCTAATGGTGGGCTAATGGTGGGCTATGGTGGGCTAGGGTTTGGCTTAGCTAGGCTAGGGTGGGCTAGGTGGCTTAGCTAGGTTATGGTGGGCTTGGGTTTGGGGGGCTAGCTATTGGGCTATGGTAGCTATGGGCTATGGTTGGCTTAGCAAGGCATGGTGGGCTATGGTGGGATATTGGGGGTTAGGTATAGAAGGCGGGCTATGGTGGGCTATGGGGGCTATGGGGGTTTGGCTTTAGGCTATGTGGGCTATGGTGGCTTGTAGGTTATGGTGGGCTATTGGGCTTACTAGGCTATGGTGGGCTGGGGCTAGGCTAGGGTGGGCTATGGTGGTTTGGCTTAGTAAGGCCTATGGTGGGCTTGGGGGGCATGGGGGTTTTAGCTAGGCTATGGTGGCTTAGGTGGCTTGGTTGGGTTTATTGGCTATGGTGGGCTTACTAGGCTATGGTGGGCTTAGCAAAGCTATGGTGGGCTATGATGGTGGGCTTAGCTAGGCTAAGGTGGGCTTGCTAGGGCAATGTGGGTTTAAGTTCTAGGCTAGTGTGGGCTTAGCTAGGCATGGGGGTTCAAAGGCATGGTGGGCTTAGCTAGGCTTTGGTGGGCTTAGCTAGCAAAGGTGGGCTTAGCTAGGCTTATGTTGGCTTAGCTAGGCTATGGTGGGTTTAAAGCTACGCTATGGTGGGCTAATTTTGCTAGGGTTGGGCAAAGGGGGGCCCTTGCTAGGCTATGTGGGTTTTATAGGTGGGCTTGCTGGCTAAGTTGGGCTATGGTGGGCTTATAGGCTATGGTAGGGCTATGGGGGCTTGCTTGGTTTTAGGGGGTGGGTACCTTACTAGGCTATGTGGGCTAGGGGGTTGGTTTGTGGGCTATGGTGGCTTGGCTGGCCCAATGGGGGGCTATGGGGGGCTTAAAAGGCTTTTGGGGGGCTATGTGGGCTTTGGTTTAGGCCTATGGTGGGTTTAAAAATTTAGCTAGGTGCTGGTGGCAAATGGTGGGTTTTGGGTGGGCTATGTGGTTGCTAATGGGGGCTATGGGGGGCTTTTTTTGCTATGATGGGTTGGTGGCTATTTTGGGCTTAGTGGGCTATGGTGGGGCTATTGGTGGCTTATAGGCTATGGTGGGGCTATGTGGGCTATGTTGGGCTTTTGTGGGCTAGATGGTGGTATGGTGGGCAAAGGTTGGCTTAGTGGGCTATGGTGGGCTATGGTGGCTTAGCTAGGCATGGTGGGCTATGGGGGGGCATGTGGGCTAGGGTGGCTATGGCTAGGTTTAGGTTGGGCTAGGGTGGCTATGGGGGCTATGGTGGGCTATGGGGGCTTGGTGGTTTAGGTGGCTATGGTGCTGGGGGTTGGTTATGTGGTTATGGTGGGCTTGGCTAGGCTATGGTGGGCTATGGTGGGCTTGGGGGCTATGATGGGCTTAGCTAGGCTATGGTTGGCTTAGCTAGGCTATGGTGGGCTTAGCTAGACTATGGTGGACTTGGCTAGGCTATGGTGAGCTTAGCTAGGCTATGGTGGGCTTAGCTAGGCTATGGTGGGCTATGGTGGGCTTGGCTAGGCTATGGTGGGCTATTGTGGGCTTGGCTTGGCTATAGTAGGCAATGGTGGGTTTAGCTAGGCTATGGTGGGCTATGGAGGGCTATGGATGGCTATGGTTGGCTTGGCTAGACTATGGTGGGCTATGGTGCGCTTGGCTGGGCTATAGTGGACTTAGCTAGGCTATGGTGGGCTTGGCTAGGCTATAGTGGGATTAGCTAGGCTATGATGGGCTTGGCTAGGCTATTGTGGGCTATGGTGGGCTATGGTGGGCTATGGTGGGCTTAGCTAGGCTATGGTGGGCTTGGCTAGACTATGGTGGGCTATGGTGGGCTATGGTGGGCTATTGTGGGCTATGGTGGGCTATGGTAGGCTTGGTTAGGCTATGGTGGGCTTAGCTAGGCTATGGTGGGTTATCTAGGCTATGGTGGGCTATGGTAGGCTATGGTGGGCTATGGTAGGCTATTGTGGGCTATGGTGGGCTTGGTTAGGCTATGGTGGGCTTAGCTAGGCTATGGTGGGCTATGGAGGCTATGGTGGGCTGGGCTGTGATATGGGGCCCCTGTGGTGGCTTGGCTGAGCTGGGCTAGGTAAAAATGAAATAGACTTCTCTGGACATGGATCGGATTTGACTGGACTTCAACCGTATTTGACCAATTGTATTTGACTGGGTTTGCCTAATTGATTTTTATTTGATCATTCCTTGGCTAAAACTACGAGGTTCATCAATGGTGAGATTTTCTTTGGTATGTGACTGTTTTTGCCCACGATTAGGTAGCTGAAATCCCATTTGGGGGATGTTGTCTAAACATGTCACTGGTATGGTTGCGGTATTTTGGGTTTTGGGGGTTTTGGGGTTTTGGGGTTTTTGTTGTTTTGTTGTTTTTATCTTGCTTGTTGTTGTTGTTGTTGTTGGTCATCTGTTCTTACCAACACGAAATGCCCAACTTCCAAGATTCAGAACGGGTTTTCGAGTTTAGAGTCTTATCGGAATTACTTTCGGGGGGGGAGTAAAATCAATACTGATGTTAACTCCGGGACAAGAAAAAAATACTCTTGAGCAGGCGTGCGCGTCTCGTTGATGGCTTGAACCCAAATCACGAGCGGAACGCTCTGACCACTACGCTACCTACATCTGCAACTCGCTTGTGATATCATAAGGGGGGGGAACGGGATAGCCTAGTGGTTAGATAATTGCGCTGGCAATCTGATGACCCGGGTTCGAATCCCGTTCAAGGGGATATTTTCCCCTAGAGTTAAGATCAGTGTAGATTCTACTCTCCCTAAAAGTCCTTCGGATGAAACTATAAACCGAGGCCCTGTGTGCGAACGCACGAAGAACATCGTGCGCACACGTTAAATCCTGTTCTGCTTTTTTGAAAGAGTAGGCCATTGTGTGTGTTTGTGTGTGCGCGTGTGTGTATGTTTGTGTGTGTGTGTGTGCGTGTGTGTGTATGTTTGTTTGTGTGTGTGTATGTGTGTGTGTTGTGTGCGTGTGTGTGTATGTGTGTGCGCGCGTGTGTGTGTGTTTGTGTGTGCATGTGTGGGTTTGTGTGTGCGCGTGTGTGTGTGTGTTTGTGTTGTTGTGTTTGTGTGTGTGTTTGTGTGTGCATGTGTGGGTATTGTGTGTGTGTTTGTGTGTGATGTGTGGGTTTGTGTGATGTGTGCGGTGTTGTGTGTGTGTGTGTGTGTGTGTGTGTGTGTGTGTGTGTGTGTGTGTGTGTCTGTATCTGTAGGTGTTTGTCTGAGTGTTGTTTGTGTGTGCGAGGACGGAGGGGGGGGGGGGGGGAGGGGGAGAGGGGTGCGCGTGTCTGTGTGTCTGTCTGTCTGTCTGTCTGTCTTTTTTCTCTGTGTTTCTGTGTCTGTCTGTATCTGAAGGTGTTTGTCTGGATGTTTGTTTGAAGGGGGGGGGGAGGGGGGGGGGAGGGGGGGGGGGGGGGGGGTACGCGCGCGCGTGTCTCTCTGTCTGGTCTATAGAAGATACTACATGACCCCCCAACCTAACACCGGTGTGTGCAGCCTTTTAGTTTTGGTTTCTACCCCTGTTTGCAGATACTACAACGTGGCCAAGGGATGTAACAAAGGCATGGGTTGTCGTTCCTTGCACATGTGCTACCACTACCTCAAACAACAATGCAAGTTTGGGGTGGGCTGCGCCAGAAATCATGACATCAACCATGCCCAGGTCACAGCCTTTGGCCTTTGCGCTGTCTGTCTGTCTGTCTGGCTGGCTGGCTGGCTGGCTGGCTGGCTGTCTGGCTGGCTGGCTGGATGTCTGTTTGTATCCAGAACATCTTCCGGACACTTTAAAACCTGTTCCGCTTTTCGGAAGAGTAGGCCATTGCGTGTCGGTGGGGAAAGGATGACATTTTTTTTTACAAAACTGCATACACACGGGGACTGGATGAAAAAAAGCCCATGAGTGCGTATTCCATTGTTCTCGAAATAAAAGAATAAAGTATAAATAAAAGACAATACAATAAATATGTGTAGCTGGCTGGTTTGGCTGGGTAGGTGGGTGGCTGGGTAGATGAATGGATGGATGGATGGATGTTTGTATGACTGTCTGACTGACTGTCTGTATGGCTGTCTATCTGTTTGTATGGCTGTCTGTCTGTCCGTTTGTATGGCTGGCTTGCTGGCTGGCTGTGTGTATGTCTGCGCCAGAAATCATGACATCAACCATGCCCAGGTCACAGCCTTTGGCCTTTGCGGCTGTCTGTCTGGCTGGCTGGCTGGCTGGCTGGCTGTCTGGCTGGCTGGCTGGCTGGCTGTCTGTATGGCTGGCTGGCTGTCTATCCGTTTGTATGGCTGGCTGTATGGCTGGCTGTTTGTATGGCTGGCTGTATGTCTGTACGTTTGTATAGCTGGCTGTTTGGCTGTCTGTCTGTCTGTCAGTCTGTATGGCTGGCTGTCTGTCCATTTGTATGGCTGTCTGTATGGCTGCCTGTCTGTCTGTTTGCATGGCTGTCTGTCTGTCTGTCTGTTTGTATGACTGTCTGACTGGCTGTCTGGATGGCTGTCTATCTGTTTGTATGGCTGGCTGTCTGTTTGCATGGCTGGCTGTCTGTATGGCTGTCTGGCTGTCTGTGTGGCTGGCAGTCAGTCTGTATGACTGTCTGTCTGTCTGTTTGTATGGCTGGCTGTCCGTTTGTATGGCTGTATGTCTGTCCGTTTGTATGACTGGCTGGCTGGCTGTTTGTTTGTATGGCTGGCTGGCTGTATGGCTGGCTGTCTGGCTGTTTGTATGGCTGGCTGTCTGTATGGCTGTCTGTCTGTCTATCTGTTTGTATGGCTGGCTGTCTGGCTGTCTGGCTATCTGTCTGTCTGGCTGGCTGGCTGTATGGCTGCCTGCCTGTCTGTCTGTCTGTCTGTCTGTTTGTATGACTGTCTGACTGGCTGTCTGGATGGCTGTCCACCTGTTTGTATGGCTGTCTGGCTGTTTGTATGGCTGTCTGTCCATCTGTTTGTATGGCTGTCTGGCTGTTTGTATGGCTGTCTGTCTGGCTGTTTGTATGGCTGTCTGGCTGTCTGTGTGGCTGGCTGTCAGTCTGTATGACTGTCTGTCTGTCTGTTTGTATGGCTGTCTGTCTGGCTGTCCGTTTGTATGGCTGTATGTCTGTCCGTTTGTATGACTGGCTGGCTGGCTGTTTGTTTGTATGGCTGGCTGTCTGTATGGCTGGCTGTCTGGCTGTTTGTATGGCTGGCTGTCTGTATGGCTGTCTGTCTGTCTATCTGTTTGTATGGCTGGCTGGCTGTCTGTATGGCTGTCTGTCTGTATGGCTGGATGGATGGCTGTTTGTATGCTGTCTGTCTGTCTGGCTATCTGTCTGTCTGTCTGGCTGTCTGTCTGCTTGTGTCGCTGTCTGTCTGTCTGGCTGTCTGTCTGTCTGTATGGCTGTTTGTCTGTATGGCTGTTTGTATGGCTGGCTGATAGTTGGATGGGTGGGTGGATGGAAGGAAGGATGGGTTTTGTTCAGGTGGATAGAAGGCTGGGTGGGTGGGTAGGTGGGCAGGTTGATGGGTGGGTGGATGGATGCCTGCCTGTCTGCCTGGGTGGATGGTTGGATGGGTGGATGGCTTGGTGCATGGGTGGATGGGTGGATGGTTGGATGGGTGGATAGCTTGGTGCATGGGTGCATGGGTGGATGGGTGTCAATTGGTATACCTCTGTCTCTTAACACAGACAGACAGACGGACATATACACACATGCACATGCGCCCATTCACATACATGTACGCAGGCACTCATATGTATGTACACGTGCCCACGTATACGCGCGCACATACACGCACAGCGCACGCGCGCGCGTGCGTGTGCACACAGAGGGACAGACATACAGACAGACAGACAGAGAGAGTCAGAGAGAGACCGACATAGAGACAAACAGCCAGCCAGACAAATAGACAGATACAGAGAGAGACAGATATAGAGACAGACAGAAACAGAGATAACCTATAAGGTCGTAGGGGAGCGAGGCGTCAGAGACCTCAACTTCTCTACGGCCAGCATACTGAGGGCGGCGCCCATCTCCTCTCCCTCGCTGCTTTACCTTCCCCGACCTTAAAGAGGGCAGGTACCCATTTACAGCTGGGTGAACTTGGGGAACTGTACTGAAGCCAAGGCGCGCAAACGGTCACCCATCCAACTGGTAACCACGCTCGACGCTGCTTAACTTGGCTGGGGGAAAGCGAGTGCTCCGACCACTAAGCTCTGCCGTCCCCAAGTAATAACAAATAAGGCACAATACAAAAAGACAACCACACCAGGTAAAAATCCAATCAGTCAACAATCATTATTCTCATGACTGTAGGTTCCAGGCTGATTTGCATAATCATTAATATTCAACAGGTCGTGAACGTGCTGACCTTGTACGGGGTGGAGGTCAGAGGTCGGCAGCTGAGTGACCTTCTGCAAGAGGTCAGGATGTACAACACAATAGGGGAAGAAGAGGAGGAATGGCACAACCCGAGATGTACATCAGGTCCTGTCTGTCTGTCTGTCTGTCTGTCTGTATCTCTGTCTGTCTGGTTGGTTGGTTTGTCTGTCTGGATGGCTGTTTTTCTGTCTGTCTGCATGTATGTCTTGTCTGTCGGGCTGTGTGTCTGTCTGTCTGTCTGGCTGTCTGGCTGGCTGTTTGTCTGTCTGTCTGTCTCTCTGTCTGCTTGTCTGTCTTCTTCCAGCCTGTGTTGTAATGTGTGATATTGTATGGCACTGTGTTGTATTGCATTGTACTGTACTGTGTTGTGTTGTATTGTGGTGTCTTGCAATGTACTGTACTGTGTTATATTGTATTGTACTGTATTGTATTGCATTGTACTGCACTGTATTACATTGTATTGTACTGTGTTGTATTGCAATGTACTGTACAGCGTTATATTGTATTGTGTTGTATTGCAATGTACTGTACCGTATTATCTTGTTCTGTAATGTATAGCAATAGCAATAGCGGGGACGGGATAGCTCAGTGGTCAGAGCATTCGCTTTTCCCCCAGCCAAGATTAAGCAGCATCGAGCGTGGTTACCACTTGGATGGGTGACCGTTTGCGCGCCTTTGCTTCTGTACAGTCCCCCAGTTCACCCAGCTTTAAATGGGCTCCTGCCCTCTTTTGGGTCAGGGAAGGTAAAGCAGCGAGGGAGAGGAGATGGGCGCCGCCCTCAATATGCTGGCCCTAGAGAAGTGAGGTCTCTAATGCCTCGCTCCGCTACGACCTCATAGGTTATGGAAACACCTTTACCTTTTTGATTAATGTACTGCGTTGTATTGATCACCCCTTTCAGTCACAGCAACTTTCGCCGTGTGAAATTCGAGTTACTATACCCAGGGAGAGCGTGTCGCCACAAGAGCAGCGCCACCCTTTTAAACAAAATGTTATCAGCATATGTACCAGGATTTTTTGGTGTGTTTTTGCTGTTGTTTTTTCCTTATGAGTTGAAAATTTTCGACAGAATTTCGCCAGAGACAACTAACTATCTTGTTGCGTGGGTTCTTTTACGTGCGCTCATTTTGTGTTTTACACGTCACATCGGTTTAATGTCTTATCCGAAAGACTAGCACCCAGCCCGCTACATGCGGTCTAGATCTAGTGGATGGAGGACATTGTTGTTGGTTGCATGACTGTGTCAGAATGAGTTGAGTGTAAGCGCTTTGATTTGTCTCTGCAAGATATAGCGTTATATCATTTCCATTTATTGTTATTATCATCATCATCATCATCATCATCATCATCATCATCAAGTAGTAGTAGTAGTAGTAGTAGTAGTAGTAGTAGTAGTAGTAGTAGTAGTAGTAGTAGTAGTAGTATTGTTACCATCATCATCATCATTATTATTATTATTATTATTATTAATTATTATATATTATTATTATCATTATCACTATTATTTGTAGTAGTAGTATAGTTAGTAAGTATATAGTATAGTAGTAGTAGCAGCTGCAGCAGCAGTAGTATAGTAGTAGTAGTAGTAGTAGTAGTATAATAGTAGTAGTAGTAGTAGTAGTAGTAGTAGTAGTAGTAGTAGTAGTAGTAGTAGTATCATCATCATCATCATCATCATCGTTGTTGTTTATCATCATCATCATCATCATCATCATCATCATCATCATCATCATCGTCGTCGTCGTCGTCGTGTTGTTGTTGTTGTTGTGTTGTTGTTGTTGTTGTGTTGTTGTTGTTGTTTGTTGTTGTTGTTGTTGTTGTTGTTGTTGTTGTTGTTGTTGTTGTTACTATTGTTGTTATTATTATTATTATTATTATCATTATTATTATTATTATTATCATTGTTATTATTAGGTCGTGGAAACAAGGCCCTAAGATCGTCGTCCTCTGTCCCGAATCTATTCAGTCGACTGCAAATCATGTCCCCTCCTGATCCGTACAGTAAGTCTGTCTGTCTGTCTGTCTGGCTGGCTGGCTGGCTGGCTGGCTGACTGTCTTTCTGTATGCTTGTCTGTCTGTCTGCCTTTCTGTGTGTCTGTCTGTCTTTGTGTCTGTCTGTCTGTCAGTCTGTGTCTCTTTCTGTCTTTGCTTCTCTTTCTCTGTGTGTGTTTCTCTCTGTCTCTGTCTGTCTGTCTGTTTCTCTCTCTCTCTATCTCTCTCTCACTCTCTCTCTCTCTCTCTCTCCTCTCTCTCTCTCCACACACACACACACACACACAACACACACACACACACACACACACACACAACACACACACATATCTATAACCTTTGTCTTCATAAGAACTATTTCCCCAACGCCTTCAAAACTGCTAAGGTGATTCCGATCCACAAGTCTGGAGACACTTCTGATCCCTCAAATTATAGGCCAATCTCTATTTTATCTTACCTTTCAAAACCCTTGGAAAAAACATATGAATAAACACATAGTCCATCATATAGATATTAACAACTTACTTCACCCAAATCA
>CM054151.1:1690730-1718230 GCA_028751875.1 Rapana venosa
GGGGACTGGATGTAAAAAAGCACATGGGTGCTTATTCATTATCCTCGAAATAAAAGAATTTGTCATTGTCATTGTCATTTGTCATTGTCTCTGCTTATGTCTTTCTTAATTAGCCTGGTGGTTACAGTGATGTATTCGTGATCTGCTGACCCGGGCTCGATTCCCGTTCAAGAGGATTTTTTCTCTGGAGTTAACATCAGTGCCGAGTCCACTCTCCCCAAAAGTCCTTTTAGATGAGACTATACACCAAGGTCCCGTGTGCGAACGCACGCAGAACATCTTGCGCACAGGTTAAAACCCGTTCCGCTTTTCGGAAGAGTAGGCCATTGTGCGCCGGTGGGAAGGGATGACAAAATTTACAAAACTGCATACACACGGGGACTGGATGAAAAAAAGCACATGAGTGCTTATTCCATTATCCTCGATGTAAAAAAGTAAAGTAACAGAGTAAACTAAATCTCTCTCTTTCCCTTTCTCCCGCCTCTCTCTCTCTCTCTCTCTCTCTCTCTCTCTCTCCTCTCTCGGGGGAGCTCACATGCATTCAAGAGAGTAAGACGTGTCATCTACTTCTCTGATATTTTGCACTAGTACATGTACCAGAAGCTAGCAGTCATCTTGAAAGTTAGGCACCAGGTAGCTTTAGTACCATGCCAGCTGTACCACTGGACTTCCGTGCCCGCTGTGGCTGCTTTGTGGCCACTTTCATCTTCTTCATGTCGCGTAGAGCTAGAAGAATGGCTGAACTTCGGTTTCCGACATTGAAGCCAAAAACTCGGCTGGACGGTGTCGTGGTGGGATTGGCCCTCACTGTAATTTTTTTCAGTAATCTTCTGATGCAGTGTGGAGATGTAGAGTCCAACCCCGGCCCTCCCAAGCAGGTTCCCACCAAGCAGACGCGTCTGACGAGCAGCAGCGACTCCAGGAGGGGGAGTGCAGCAGGCAGGGGTGTGGCAGACACAGGCGGTGAGTGTGGATCCGAACCAACTGACGTCATGACAATGCTACAGGACATGAATCGTAAATTCGATGAAATGCAGTGTGACATCAGACGGATGAACAACTCTTTCGCAAAACTTGAAAATGACTTTCAGGGTTTAAAAGAAGAACTGGAATACCTTAGACAGTCAAATCATGAACTGGCAGTGTCAAATAATGAACTTAACAAGAAAGTAACAAATCTGGAAGCGAAAGTGGATGATTTGGAAAGTCGCTCCAAGCGAAATAACATAATCATTCATGGAATTCCCAGAGACAGAAATGAAACGCCAGAAATGTGTGAACATATGTTAAAAGACATGTTTATTGATCAACTTGACTTGAATGATGATGTTTCTTTCGACAGGGTTCATCGCCTGAGTGCAAAGGACAGTTCACCTATAATTGCTAGGTGCACCTTCTATAAGCAAAAGGTGAAGATCCTGAAAGCTAAGTGGAAATTGAAGGGCACCAACACTTTCATTGGGGAAGACTTTTCCCAGAGGATTCGAACCCTCGGAAGGAAACTGGTTCCTCATCTGAAAGCCGCCAAAGATCAAAAGAAAAAGGCCACAATGGTCTATGACCATCTACTGATCGATGGCAAAAAGTTCTTTCTGAGTGACGATGAGAGCACAGTAGTAGAGAGACCATAGGGATACGGCCGGCCTAGCAAGAAACGGAGGCATTGTTTTTCTCCAGAGGGACGGGTGGGTAAAAATACAGGGATAGACAGTGTGAGTGCGACACCGGGTAGAGAGAGTGTGTCAAGCAGCCCCAATACCCCACGTGCAAATCAAGTTCGAAAAACACACACGAATTTCTGTTCAGAGTGCACAGGTGTGCCGGCTTGTTGTGAAGAAATATGTTCGGGTGCAAGTGCACTCTTGTGTGGTGAAGAGAATGTGTCTGAGAGTGATTGTGGTAATAAAGATGGGCGTGGCTGTTGTGATGTTCCAAATGCCCGCAATGATGATGTTGATCCCCAAACCAATACAGAGAATGGTTCTAACTCTAAAAGACACAGCTCTTTCCTTCATTGGAATGTTAGCGGTGTACTTTCTAAATTGTCTGATCCTGACTTTGTTGAATATGTTTCTTCTTTTGATTTTGTTTGTCTCGTAGAGACTTTCGTTGAGGAATTTCATTCGATGTTGTTTCATGACCATGCTGTATATGTTAAACCTGCGCTGAAGTTTACTGAGCGTGGTAGACGATCTGGAGGAGTGATCTGTCTGATAAGAAAGACTCTTGTGAAGTATGTCAGAGTGATGGATGTGAATTATGATAATGTGTTGGTATTCCTTATAGACAAAGATTTGTTTCACTTGGAAAGTAATGTGTTATATGTATGTGCCTATGTTCCTCCCAACAGTTCACCATACTATACTGTGTACGATATAGATAATGGTATTAACCAAGTTGAGGATTGTTTAGTGGAACTTGTCAGTTCATTAGGTGACGTTTCAATTCTGATGTGTGGTGACTTCAATGGAAGAACAGCCGATATTTCTCCTTGTGTCAATGAGGATTTTCAACAGTTCTGTGTTTAATAGATGTGACGAAGTGAAAGTTAAAAGATGTTCTCAAGATCAAGTTTTAAATTTGTATGGGAAAAGTTTGTTAAACATGTGTGTTGCTTTAGAACTATTTCTTTTGAATGGTGTTTGTTATGGTGACACTGAAGGACATTTCACGTATATAAGTGATTCTGGAAACAGTGTCAACGATTATTTTGTTGCATCTTATGGTTTGTTTGACTATATATATTCAATGTGTACAATTTTTGTGAGAGATAGAATAGAGTTTGATCACATGCTCTTGGAATTTCATATGAATGTAAAAGATATAAAATATGTACAATAGAAAGCATCAGAACAGCTGTGAACATATAGAAAAATTTGTATGGAACACAGAATTTGCATCTGCTTTTGTTAACTTGATAAATTCAGACAGTGCACACCTACAGTTATTGAGGGCTACAGATGTAGTTAGTGTCAATGTAAATAAAGCGATAGAAATGTTTAATGATGTTGTAAAAGATGCGGCTGATTGCATGAATCAGCAATTTTATGTTAAAAAGAACAAGTCACAAAATAAATGGTTTGACTTAGAATGTAGAGCTGCCAGGCAAAACGTGAGAAAGGTATTGAGGAAATATAGAAAAACTTTGGATAATAATGATCGCCATACATATTGTTTAGAGAGACGAGAATATAAAAATATGTTGCATCGAAAGAAAAGGTCTTTTCATGACTCATTATTTAAGCAAGTAATTGATTCAGTCAAAAATCAAGAAGAGTTCTGGAGGAATGTAAGATTAGTATTAAAGAAAAGAACATATATTCAGAACAGCATCACATTAGATCAGTGGCATAAACATTTCAAGCAAGTATTAGATAAAGAATCAAATGTAGAAGTTGAAGTTGAAGCAAATGGATTGTCACAAGACAATGAAACTGTGTGTTGTCCAGATCAAGATATTACTAAACAGGAAGTAATTTTAGCGATAAGAAAGTTGAAGAATGGTAAAGCAGCAGGGCACAGATGATTGCTAGGTGAGTTTTTTCAAACATTTAGGAGATAGTGCTATAGATTTTCTCGTAGAGTTGTTTAATGTTTTATTTGATAAGAGTATCTATCCAGAGAGCTGGACAGAATCAGTTATAATTCCACTGTTCAAAAAAGGTAACACAAATGATCCAAATAACTATAGAGGGATTTCTTTATGTAATATAGCAAGTAAACTATACAGCTCAATAGTAAATCAAAGATTATCTAGGTGGATTGAAGCAAATAATATCACAGGTGAATATCAGGCAGGCTTCAAGAAAGGCTATAGTACAATTGATCATATATTTACTTTATTGGCTGCCATTCAAAAACAATTTGTAAACAATCGTAAACAATTTACTAATCTTCATTGATTTTGAAAAGGCCTTTGATTCTATTTCAAGACAACTTTTATGGCCAATTCTAAGCAAAAATGGTATTAAGGGAAAGTTTTACAACTGTATAAAAAGTATGTACAATGATGTAAAGGCTAAAATAAAAAATGGGGCTAAGTTTAGTGACTACATTAAATGTACGCAAGGGGTTAAACAAGGAGACGTATGCAGCCCAGTTCTGTTTTCGTTGTTTATTAATGAAGTAGCTCTTGATATAATAAAAAATGGGAGACATGGTGTTACTTTCGATTTAGTAGAACTATTCGTTATGTTGTTTGCAGACGATATTGCTTTGTTATCTGATACTGTTATTGGTTTGCAAACGCAATTGAACAGTTTGGACGCTGCATCTCAAAGACTTCAGCTTAAAGTAAACATGGAAAAAAGTAATATCATAGTATTTCGTAAGGGTGGATATCTGGCTTCTCGTGAACGATGGTTTTAATGGAAAATCTCAAATTAAAGTTGTAAATGCTTATAAGTATCTAGGTATTATTTTTCTACTAAGCTTAGTTTTACTTTTGCCTGTCAAGATCTGTGAGCAGAGGTAAACGAGCAGTAATGAATATCTTAATGTTTTTGAACAAATTTTACAGTAGTTCAGCGGAATTGTCTTTTAAGTTGTTTGATGCACAGATGCAGCCAATTGTTCAGTATGGTGCAGAAATATGGGCTTTCTTTGCAGGGCATGAAATTGAAAAATTACATTTATTCGCAATGAAACGATTCCTACTTGTTAACAGGCGAACACCAAATGATCTAGTTTATGGTGAGCTTGGAAGACATCCATTGTATTTAAATTCTTATGTGAAATGCATTGGGTATTGGTTGAAAGTATCGCAGATGTGTGGAAACAGACTCCCTTCCCAAGCATATAAGCTTTTGTATGACCTCGATGAGAGAGGGAAGATAACATGGGTGACTAGCGTGTGTAAGTGTTTGTGTGAAAATGGTTTTGCATTTGTGTGGCTTAATCAGGGTGTTGGGTGTGTCAAGAGTTTTCTGGCCTCCTTTAAACAACGTATCATAGATTGTAGATGGCAACATTGGGAGAGCCACATTCAAAGCAGCGACAGATTTTCTTTATATAAATTATTCAAAGCAAATCACCTTGTTGAAACATACCTAACCATGATATGAATAAGTTTGTAAGGTGTGTATTGACCAAGTTTCGTTTTGGGGTCACCGATATGATGGTACATCATTTAAGATATAAAATATATGACAGAAATATGACGTGCCCCATGTGTAAATTGTATAGAGAAGATGAGGTACACTTTGTTTTCTGTTGCCCAGCACTGGAAGATTTAAGAACAAAATATGTTCCTTCTAAGTTTTATAAGAGACCTGCACTATTTAGGTTAGTCTTACTTTTGTCCTCCACCAATGTAAACACTATACGAAATGTTGCTATGTACTTGCATAAGTCTTTCAAAAGAAGAGAAACGATGATGTGATTACCTTTAGATTGTAAAACTGTTATGTATGTGTTGGAGGTACAGGACTTAGGTGTGGAATGTACAAACCATTACCAATGATGTATACCCCTTCAAATGGGGCCAAGGCCTTTTTTTGAATAAATTATTGTCATTGTCATTGTCTCTCTCCTCTCTCTCTCTCTCTCTCTCTCTCTCTCTACTCTCCTCTCCTCTCACTCTCTCTCCTCTCACTCTCTCTCTCTCTCTCTCTTCTCTCTCCCTCCTCTCTCTCTTTCTCTCTCTCACTCTCTCTCTCACTCTCTCTCTTTCTCTCTCTGTCTCTCTCTCTCTGTCTCTCTCTCTCTCGTCCTCTCCTTTTATAGTTTGCTTATAGATTGAATTGTCGTGCTTACAATTAGTATCCTGTTGAATGCTTTATTCAGATTTAATATTTCAGTTTTATTGCGTACGTTGACTGTATTTGAGATTTAGTGAATGTTTTATTTTTATATCTTGTTTTGAGCGTACCAATTATGTATAGATAATTCCATAGTGCAGATGTCCTATGTCCTTTTTCATGACTACACATGATATTCTTTAAGATTTGATTTTGACATTGATGCATGGTGTGAGTGTGTGTGCACGTGTGTGTGTACGTGTGTGTGTGTGTGTGTGTGTGTGTGTGTGTTGTGTGTGTGTGTGTGTTGTGTGTGTTGTGTGTGTGTGTGTTTACGTGTGCGTGTACGTGTACGTGTACGTGTGCATGGGGATGCAAATTGCTTATACAATATTTGTTTTGTGTACTTTACTATTGAATTTTTGACGTTTCTTTCTGTTAGCCAAAATGGTACTATTTACGTGGTTTGTTATCCTTTATATTATGGAGGTTTTCCTTTGTTTGGCTCTGTTTTGGTTTTGGTTTGAGTTTTTTCTTGGAGGGGGGGGATTATTCGATTGTCCCCTCTCCCCTTGTTGTTGTTGCCGCTTTTGTTTTGCTCTTGGTTTCTTTGCTATTTTCTCGGTTGTTTCTGTGTTTTCTGTTTTGCTTTCTTTCTACTTGTTATTGTTTCTCTCTCTCTCTCTCCCTCTTCGGTGATTTTTGTGGGGATTTTTGTGTAGATATTTTATCCGTATACTGTGTGAGTGTATTATTTTATTTTATTATCATATATATCCCTAAGGGCGGGGACTGGATGTAAAAAAGCACATGGGTGCTTATTCATTATCCTCGAAATAAAATAATTTGTCATTGTCATTGTGTGTGTGTCTGTCTGTCTTCTCTCTCTCTCTCTCTCTCTCTCTCCTCTCTCTCTCTCTCTCTCTCTCTCTCCTCCTCTCTCTCTCTCTATCTGTCTATCTATCTATCTCTCTCTGCCTATCTGTCTCTCTGTCTATGTCTCTCTCTCTGTCTCTCTCTGTCTCTCTCTCTGTCTCTCTGTCTCTCTCTGTCTCTCTCGTCTCTCTCTGTCTCTCTCTGTCTCTCTCTCTGTCTCTCTCTCGTCTCTCTCTCTATCTCTGTCTCTGTCTCTCTCTCTCTCTCTCGTCTCATCTCTCTCTCTCCGTCTCTCTCTCTCTCTCTCTCTCTCTCTCCCTCTCTGTTTCTCTTACTCTGCCCCCCCCCCCCCCCCCCCCCCCGTCTCCGAAGTTAGTAAGTGTCTGTCTGTCTGTCTGTCTGTTGTTGTTGACTTGTTGTTGACTTCAATTTTACGTCTGTTTACGACGCCCCCCCCCCCCCCCCTAAAAAAAAAATCAACAAAAAAAACCCTGGGAGATGTGGATGTGGTGTTAAAAATTATAATCTCGAAAAACTTGGCAATGCAACAGGAATTTTAAACAAAAAACAAAAAAAACCCAAGTCATTAACGTTAATGTAACTATAACAAATGTCCTATGGGACTGTGACAAAGACCTTTCACAATTTCAAATGCCAGTTTTAAATTACTGAATATGCTGGTGAGGGAGTTTTCAGAAAAATGGGGCATGAAAGGTTTTACACTCTGGCAGTCAAAAAGTATATGAGTATTAGTGATATTCTCACCACACAGGCATTTACCATTTTTGCTGAATTTGGTTATCAATGCATTTAGTTTCATTCTATAAAATAAAGTATTAATTGTCCTTGACGTAAAAACACTTGTACTAACTTCTGAATGGTTCACCACTGTTAGATTATCGGTATTGATTGCAGTTCTAGTTAAAAGTCTCTCATTTTGCTGATTACTTTCAGTGACCTTTCTCCATGATTTTTGTTCTAGTAAGCTATACCCTTCTTGTAAGGATAAAGGCACATGCAATTCTATTGCATCCCGTCCATGTTTTGCACCCTTTTTGGCAGCTCTATCGCCCACTCATTTGGAAAGAACCCAGTGTGTGTAGGCACCCAACAAAAGTTCACACTTATGCCCTTTAAGGTTAAGAGATGTATGACATGCTTAATCTCTAATATGATTTTCGAAGTTTTCTTGTAACATGGCGATTTTAAAGCATACAATGCCGATTTAGAATCAACGCAAAGAAGAATTTAAAATATACTCAACGGCAAATCAAAGATATAAGTAAGACCCATTAGTATTGCTACAAGTTCTGCTGTAAATATCGAGTGATGTTTACCAACATAATATGATTTTTCAATTTTTAACGCTGGTATAACAAAAGCAGAACCTGTTTCTTGATTATCTAGGCGTGATCCATCTGTATAAATTTGTAAATGGTAATGTCTGTGTGTCTGTCTGTCTATGTGTCTGACTGTGTGTCTGTCTGTGCGTGCGCGCGCGCGCGTGTGTGTGTGTGTGTGTGTCTGTCTGTCTTTCTGTCTGTCGTCTGTCTGTCTGTCTGTGTCTCTCTATGAGTTTGATATCAAAATGAGCATCCTTGGCCATTTGATTTCAGACCAGCACAACTATAGGCGAAGAGACACAAGGGAGAAAACCCCCGCGCATGGAGGCCGTGCTTGTGTCGCAGGTTATCGCCCCTAGGTAACTTAGGATTTTTTAAAAAGTTCTTTTATTGTATTCTTTTATTTCGAGGATAATGGAATAAGCACTTATGCGTTGTTGTTGGGGTTTTTTTTACATCAAGTCCCCGTGTGTATGCCGTTTTGTATGTAGTGCATTGTAGTGTGTGGTGTGGTGTGGTGTGGTGTGGGGTGGGGGTTGTGGTGTGGGGTGGGGTGGTTGTGGGGTGGTGTGGGATGGTGTGGTGTGGTGTGGGGTGGTGTGTGGATCTGCCATTAGTTTTCAGTGTTTCCAAGAAATGTGTTGAGGACGGGATAGCCCAGTGGTCAGAGCACTCGCTTTCCCCAAGCCAAGGTTAAGCAGCGTCGAGCGTGGTTACCAGTTGGATGGGTGACCGTTTGTATGCCTTGGTTTCAGTACAGTCCCTCCCAAGTTCACCCAGCTGTAAATGGGTACCTGCTCTCTTTAGGGTTAGGGAAGGTAAAGAAGCGAGGGAGAGGAGATGGGCGCCGCCCTCAATATGCTGGCCCCTGGAGAAGTTGAGGTCTCTGATGCCTCGCTCTCCTACGACCACACAGGTTATGGTACACCTTTACCTGTTTTTTTCACCAAAAAATTTTTTTAGCTCTTTTAAAGGACATTCAAATTCAAATTCTTCAGTGCTTGCTGTGAGTGATTTGGAATAACAGTGGATCGGTGGTCTTGAGGTAACCAACCCACCTGCCTAGAAAGTAGAAAGTCCAAGTTGGGAGTTTGTGGTGGTTTGATCTCCGTTTGTGCCCGAAACTTTCTCCCATCCACTAGACCATGAGTGGTGGTTTGGGTGCTAGTCTTTCGGGTAAGGCGAAAAACCGAGGTCCCGTGTGCTACACATATTAAGCGCACGTAAGAGAACCCACGGCAACATCAGAGTTGTCCCTGGCAAAATTCTGTAGAACAGAGCCACTCTGGTAGGGGGAACAAATAGAGATGTAGACGGGAAAAGTAAGAATGGGTGGCGCTGCTCTTGTGGCGACGCGCTCTCCCCAGGGGAAGCATCCTGAATTTCATGCACAGAAAGCTGCTGTGACTTAAAGTGGTATACACAATGCAATACAATGCAATATATGATAACAATACAATGACATGATTATTATTATTATTATTATTATTATTTTATTTCGAGGATAATGGAATAAGCACTCATGTGCTTGTTTTAAATCCAGTCCCCGTGTGTCTGCAGTTTTGTCAATTTTGTCATCCCTTCCCACCAGCACACAATGACCTACTCTTCCAAAATGCGGAACGGGTTTTAACGTGTGCGCAAGATGTTCTGCGTGATTGGCATACGGGACCTTGGTTTATAGTCTCATCCGAAGGACTTTTGGGAGGAGTAGAGTCGGCACTGATGTTAACTCCACAGGAAAAATCCTCTTGAACGAGATTCGAACCCGGGTCAGCAGATCACGAGCGCAGTGCACATCACTCTAACCACCAGGCTACCCAGTTCCATCTCCATCTGCGTGCAAGTTTACCCTGATAAGTCTGTTCCTCTCCAGGCTGTCATCTGCTCAAGGAAGTATGCACCCTTGGGTCTTGCCAACTATTCTGAAAGCAGAAATAAGGAAAGTGACCAGAAATGGCAAAGCCAAACCTTTCTGGAAGATGGAAAAGTCTACGACAACTGGTATTTTATTTATTTATTTATTTATACCACTTTAAGTCACGAGATTTCTCTGCGTGAAATTCGGGCTGTTCTCCCCGGGGAGAGCACGTCGCCACAAGAGCAGCGCCACCCTTCTTTTTTTTTTGTCTGCAACTGTATTTCTTTCCCTATCAGAGTGGCTTTTTTCTAAGAATTTTGCCAGGGACAACTCTCTTCTTGCCGTGGGTTCTTTTACGTGCGCTGCATAATTTTCTGTAACACACAGGACCTCGGTTTATCGTCTCATCCGAAAGACTAGCGCCCAGACCACCACTCATGGTCTTATGGATGGGGGAAAAGTTTCGGGCCCAGACGGGATACGAACCACCGCACACTTCCGACCCGGACTTTTCGCTTTCTAGACAGGCGCGTTACCTCTAGACCACCGATCCACCGATCTGGTACTGATTTGAACTGAATGGTTACATAATCTGAAAGCTGCTTCAATCATTTCAGGTTGTTTTCCCGTTTCGATTTGATGATAATAATATATTTCGAAGCATATCGACGTTTTAACCGTGACCTTGGTGTTTTTGATTGTTTTAGATAAAACAATCCTACAAGGCACAGTGAGGGGAGGAAGAAGAAGAAGCAGACAGAGGAAGAGATGGGAGGACAACATTGGAGAGTGGACAGACATGGAGCTGAGAGACACCCTGAGGGCGGCTGAGAGACGCGAGGACTGGAGAAAGGTGGTTGACAAAGCTTCGAAGGCGCCCCAAGGGATTCGGAATCTGAGGGATCGGTGACGGTGACGGTGATGTTTTATTTTGAAAATTTTGCGAAATCTGTTGGCGTTGAGCCAAATTTAGGTCAGTTAAGGAGAATGATAATAAATAAAAATGAAATAAAATAAAATATTAAAAACAAAAAAAGGGAAAGAAAACCAAACAAAACAAATAACACTATTTTCAATAATAAAAAACGTGATTTTTTAAATGATTTTTTTTTCTAATTCAAATTTTTTTTTTAATAACAGTAAAATGATGCTAACATTCTGGGGGTTTTCGCTTAAAGCCCATCACTCTTTTGATCAATGTTCCCGAATTCAATCCCTTTTTAATACCGTAACCATACCGCTTCTGTAACTAGTGTGATAACATTTTGGGTTTTTTTTTATTGTACCCTAAAGATCTTGCTTTGTTTTGTTTTAAATATTAATCAGATGTAGTATATAGCATGTTCATATACCCTTTACAGTATTTGAGAGAGTTTGTATACTATTGCACTATAGCTTACATAATATATTTACATGAATATACATACATACATACATACATACATACATACATACATAACATACATACATACATACATACATACATACATAAATATATACATACATACAAACATGCATACATACATACATACATACATAATACATACATACATACATATTGCGCTATGGTTAACATTATTGCCCTATACTTTTTTGGATACTGCATTATAGTTTTTCATATTTAACTATAGTTTACGTACTGTACTGTAGTTTACATATTGTAGCTGTAATTTGCATATTAACCTATATTTCACATATTGTTCTATAGTTAACATACTGCGCTATAGTCTTCACTTTGCATAATAGCTTACATATTGCACTGATTTGTTTTGCCATGTTTGCTTGCTTGAAATCTTTTTGAATAGCATTTTATCCATTTTTGGCATAATACAATATCAACAAAATACATAACATAACTCAAAATGGTGACACCAGATTCTTGAAATCCCGACTTTAACACAAACTAAGTACCGAAGTTAAGTAGTGATACCTTTTCGTATATTTCAGCTGGAGTTTATCAGCATACTTTTTTCAGTGAAAGGGGTGGGGGGGAAAATTTCAGGTTTATTTATAACTTTACTGAAAAACGTGGAGAGTGTGGGGACATTTCTGTTTTTACAATTTTCCAAGTCAACTTAATGTGCAGACCTGCCAGTGCCTTAATTCCTTCCATGTACATAGAACCATGCATAATTCACGTTTAAGATCTTCTTATTCATGTTAGCATTCAGTAGGTTGTGAAGACAGAAACATGCCCAGCATGCATCCAGTGCCTGGATGGGCTCCGCCGGGTTCAACTTGCCCAAGAGACACGGCCTGAAAACCTTCAGTGCAGTTCAGTGCCCCAAGAATGACTCCTCGGGAAGTTAAGGGATTAGATGTCTTCTTCTTCTTCTTCTTCTTCTTCTTCTTCTTCTTCTTCTTCTTCTTCTTCTTATTATTATTATTATTATTATTATTATTATTATTATAAATGCTATTATTAATATTATTTTGTTGTTATTTGTTGTTGTGTTGTTGTTGTTCTTCTTCTTCTTCTTATTATTATTATTATTCAGGATTCTTCTTCTTCTTCAGAATATCTTCTTCTTCGCAATTCTTCGCAATTTTTCGCAGTTCTTCCTCGCAATTCTTTTTCGCAATTCTTGCTCGCAATTCCTCTTCGCAATTCTTCCTTGCAGTTCCTCTTCGCAATTCTTCTTCTTCGGAATTCTTCTTCCTCCCTCGAATTCTTCTTCTTTTTCTTCAGAATTTTTCTTCTTCTTCAGAGTTCTTCTTCTTTTTCAGAATTCTTCTTCTTTTTCTTCAGAATTCTTCTTCTTCTTCTTCTTCTTCAGAATCCTTCTTCTTCTTCTTTTTCTTCAGAATTCTTCTTCTTCTTCAGAATTCTTCTATTTCTTCAGAATTCTTCTTCTTCTTCTTTCTTCTTCTTCTTCTTCTTTTCTTCTTCTTTCTTCTTCTTCTTCTTCAGAATTCTTCTTCTTCTTCTTCTTCTTCTTCTTCTTCTTCAGAATCCTTCTTCTTTTTCTTCAGAATTCTTCTTCTTCTTCAGAATTCTTCTTCTTCTTCTTCGTTGTCTGTCTTTTAAGCGAATATGCGTTACGCTGCCGTTAAGCGCCTGACAAGTCAGGCCCAGCACATCCGACTTCGGCGTGGGAGAGAATTGTTATCTCTCAAGTCTTTCTGTGGGGGGAAAAAAGGCAGGAGGATGGACCAAGAAGGCAGAAAATAGACAAGAAGGAGGTGACAGGAAGAAAAAGCAACAAGGCAGAAACAAGGAGAGGGATAGAAAAGGGAATTCTTAGCACAAAATTTCCAGAAGGTGGGGATGCTGTTTATACTGACAGGCCCCCAGCATGACCTCTGGGAGAAAGAAGGATACAAGTGTCATTTTATTTTATTTTTAAGTTCGCTGCACTTCTTACAAAGATGTCAAAGGAAATATTTGTGAAATACTGATGCTGAATTTTTGTTATGTATGTGTTTTGATAATGTTGTGTGACAGAAACTCATATTCAAAACTAAGCTTTGTCTCTTTTTTATAAATACATAACTCTGAGACTGATTTTTCTTCTTTTTTCTCTTTCGTTTCTTTTTTCTTTCATATTTTAAGGTAGGGGAGGGTGTTCCTGTTTAAAGCTTTATGGTAGGAAGTCTGCTTGCGCATAATTATGTAGAATAATTATGTCACAATGGTGATGGTGATAATGATGGTGGTGATAGTAGTAGTAGTAGAAGTAGTAGCAGCAGCAGCAGCAGCAGCAGCAGTAATAGTAGTAGTAGTAGCAGTAGTAGCAGCAGCAGCAGCAGCAGTAGTAGTAGTAGTAGTAGTAGTAGCAGCAGCAGCAGCAGCAGCAGCAGCAGCAGCAGCAGCAGCAGCAGCAGTAATAGTGGTAGTAGCAGCAGCAGGAGCAGCAGCAGCAGCAGCAGCAGCAGCAGCAGCAGTAGTAGTAGTAGTAGTAGTAGTAGTAGTAGTAGTGGTAGTGGTAGTAGTAGTAGTAGTAGTTAGTAGTAGTAGTAGTAGTAGTAGTAGTAGTAGTAGTAGTAGTCGTTGTCGTGGTGATGTTTTTTATGTTGTTGTTGCTGTTGTTGTTATCATTGTTGTTATTATCATTGTTTACCTGTTTTAGCCGATGGGTTCTTTTTAAAATAATATAGCAATATATTGATACCGATAATAGTAACGATATTAATGAAAAATAATTATAGTAAAAGTATTGCTATTATCATCATTACACTGAGAAAAAGAAATACATGGGGAAAAACACAGAAACAAAGAAAAGAGATATTTTAAAAAAAAACAGAAACAATAAAAGAAAAAGAAATAAAGCAGAAAGAAAGAAAAAAAACAAAAAAGAAAAAACCAAAAACAATAAAAGAAAAAGAAGTAAAGCAGAAAGGAAGAAGAAAAAAAATAAAAAAACAAAACCAGAAACAATAAAAGAAAAAGAATAAAGCAGAAAGAAAGAAGAAGAAAAAAAAAGAAAAGAAGAAAAAAGGAAGTCATTTAAAAAGAAGAAGAAAAAAAAAATAGAGAAGAAAAAAGAAAAAGAGTGGGAAATTATCACAAATCCAACTTTTTTTTTTTTACACAAGTCAAACTAGTTTGAAGATTCATCATTTATCGTTGTTTATTCAAATCAAGAACAGTTAGATGATACTATCATCAAATATTATATCTACATTTCTCTGTCTCTGAGATGATATAGATATATAGTCTTTGATATTTTTCTACAAAACGTTTGTGATAAAATGATTACACGAAAGTTCAACTTCGTTGAAAAGAGAGAGAGAGAGAGAGAGAGAGAGAGAGAGAGAGAGAGAGAGAGAGAGAGAGAGAGAGAGAGAGAGAGAGAAGAGAAGGAGAGAGAGAGAGAGAGAAGAGAGAGAGATACATATGTCTTGATTTTTTTCTACAAAACATTTTGTGATAAATGATTAAGAGAAAGTTAAACTTTGTTTCTATAGTTTAGCCTTTCTAGAAATTTCTTTGTATTTATTCCACGCAATGTTTTATGAAAAAACTATAACAGGTTTTTTAAAACCTTGTTTAGACATCTACAGTATTGTCTTTTCAGAGAAAAATATTTTTTATTTGTTCCACACAGTGCTTTATGACAAAGCAATAAAAAGCTTGGTTTTTCTTTTACTTTGTTTGTATAGTATTGTCTTTGTTACAGAAAAAATGACATGTCATATTTTTTTCCACACTATTTTTTAATGATCAAACAATAAAATGTTGCCTTTTTAAACTGTTTCTATGGTATTTTCATGTCTACAGTATTTTCATTTCGGGAATAAAGATGTCATTTGATTTTTTTTCCACACAATGTTTTATGATAAAACAATAAAAGGTTGATTGGGTTTTTTCCTCTGTTTAGTATTGTCTTTTTGGGGAAGATGATTTTTTTTCCACACAATCTTTTTATGAGCAAAGAATAAAAGTTTGTTGCTTTTTTTAAACTTTGTTTCTTTAGTACTGTCTTTCCAGGGGAAAAATTATATTCGATACATTTCCACACAATTGTTTATGATAAAACTTTATTTTTTTGCTTTTTAACCTTGCTTATATAGCATTGTCTTTTCATGAGATATTTGATTTTTTCCAGATAGTGTTTCTTATAACACAATAATGGCTTTTTTTAACCTTGTATTATTCTTTCAGAAAAAAAAACCAACAACATGATTTTTTTCATTTATGATGCAAAAATTTTGTAATCAGACAATCAATAGTCTTTTGTTATCCAGTTTATTAAGTATTGTTCTTTCAGAACAACAACAGGATCTGTGATTTATACTGCAATTTTTTGGGCAATAAAGTAATACTTTTTTATTACTGTTATATCAGTATTATTTCATAAAAAGAACCACATGCTCTTTGATATAATTGCAATATATTTTGTGATAGAATACTACAGGCTGGTTTTTTCAGACTTTATTGTGATCTATTCATTTCAGAAAAAAAAAAAAAAGAACAATAACTCTATCTTTCATTCATGTCGTAAAATCTTTTGTGATAAATTAAAGAGGGTTTTTTTTTTTTATCAAGCCTTGTTTATATTTTCATATATTCATATATGTCCTTTTTATATGCAGGATATAACAAAGTTTGGTTTGAGAGATTTACAATTATCATACTATCCTATTCAGTTTGTTTCAATAAACTTTTCCAATCATTCTCCACAACAGAGTTTGGTTTTTGTTCGTTTGGCGAATTTGAATGCATGTATCGCTTTTCTGGAACTGATCCTAAGGACTTAGTAATACCCTACACTTCTTCTTCTTCGTCGAACGCCGGCCCAGTCAGCAACTACTGTTGTCTGTAATATGCGTAAAAATGTGCGGTGCGCCTGGCAAGTCAGACTCAGCACATCCGACCTCAGCGTGGGAGAGAATAATTATTGTTATCTTTTAAGTCTTTCTGGGGGGGGGAAGGAGGCAGGAGACTGGACCAAGCAGGCAGAAAATAGACAAGAAGGAGGTGGTGACAGGAAGAAAAGGAACAAGGCAGAAACGAAGAGAGGGATAGAAAAGAGGGAATTCCTAGCACATAATTTCCAGAAGGTAAGGATGCTATTTATACTGACAGGCCCCCCGGCATCCTCACAGGGGATATACCGTGAAAAAATTGTTAGATTATTTAGTTTTGTTTATTTTATCTGCCTCTGAAGAACAAATGAAAGCATTCTGGATGAACTCTCAGTGCAAAGACAAATGTTGGCTGAAATTGATAAGCGCAGACTGAAGAGATATGTTGTTCATGCAAACAGAAACGCACAGACAAATCTGATGACGACAGTTCTCCAAGGTAAGGTTGAGGGCAGAAGGAAAAAGAGGCAGACCACCAACATCCTACATTGCCAACATCACTGAGTCAGTGGTCTGGGAGGAGGGCTAAGGAGATGGTAGAACTCAGCAGAGACAGAGAAAGATGGCGAACCCTGGTGTCTTACCCATCAATCAATTAATAAGGGAAAAAACATGAGGATGCCGGAGCCTGTCAGAATATAATAGCATACCCACCTTCTGAAAATTCTAGGAATTCCCTCTTTTCTGTCACTCTCTTTGTTCTGCCTTGTTCCTTGTCTTCCTGTCACCTCCTTCTTGTCTATTTTCTGCCTTCTTGGTCCGTTCTCCTGCCTTTTTTTCCCAGAAAGACTTAACAGATAACGAATCTCTCTCACGCAAAGTTGGATGCGCTGAGATTGACTTTCCAGGCGCTTAACGGCAGTGCAACGCTTTTTGACTCGTATAACAGACACTAATAGTTGCTGTCTGAGCTTTCAACAAACAAGAATATAAGGAAAAACCTGTCGTGCTTTATTTGTAAGTCAAAGGTCAAGGTGGATTTGGCGTTGAACGCAAACAGGTTCAGAAACTTTTTTTTCAGAAATTCCCATTTTTTTTATATAAAATAGGTGAGGGCATTATCATAGCGCGCTCACACACACACACACACACACCGCGCGGCGCGCACACACACACACACACACACACACACACACACACACACACACACACACACACACACACACACACATTGGTTCAAGACTCTTTTATTAAATATCTGACAGTGTTATTATTTGGCCCGATTGTTATTCTTTAATCTATCATTTTATCTCCTCATATTTACAGACATATAAAAAGAAATGGTATACATCACTTACATGGTTCATTTTACATCAAACTTTACGCTCAACGTCATGTAAATTCACACAAGTTTACTTGTTATAACGCATACTATACAAAACGAAACTCGTTTCTACGTTACATTATGATCAATTTGCAGTTAGCATTACCAAAAATAACAACATTGTGACGTAATATCATGTAATGCAAAATCTTAATATTAAAATTTTCAAAGGAAAAAAGCAGACGACGACTTGGGCTAAATGTTTAACCCCAGCACAAATAACTATGAGACAAAATGTTCACCCTGCAATACGCCCACAGAAATGAATTCTTGTTTACGATATGAATGGTTCATGGACAAATAATGACTGCCTGACTAAATGATTATTCTGTGAAAACAAATGATTGTTTGAACAAAATGATTGTTTGAAAAATTGATTGATTGGACAAATGATTGTTTCAGAAAAGGATTGCTTGAACAAAATATGTTTGAAAAAAAAATTGACAAATTTTCAATGGTTATCAGACAAATGCTTAAGTAACATATTTCATTGGACAAACGTTTATTTGTCCAAAAAAAGTCATCAGACAAATTCTCTTGATCAATAATAATAATAATAATAATAATAATAATAATATGATGATGATAATAATAATAAATGATATAATAATATTATTATATATATATTATGATTATTATTTATTATTATTATTATTATCATATATATTCACTGGGCAATCATCCGATGGATAAATGCTCATGGAAAAAAATATCATAAAAGAAATTCAGTATCACTGCATATAATGCAATCAGAAGAAAAGAAACATCACAAACAATACCAAAGTTCATTCATTTTAACGTAACAGAAAATCTGTCACTCATAGTGTCATCAGCTTTGAATATTACAAATATATTAGAACATATCACATAATTGGCAGTCATGCAGTATGATCATGTTCATTTCAACATAACGGCATAAAATGTAACGTACAAAATCATAATTATTAGGAGCCACATGATGTTAAACATTTAAACATAATAACTAAAAACTGACATCATATGCTAGAAGATCTTAATTTAACGAAAATGCCTCTTCTTTCTGTTCTCTTCTAAGTGGTCAATGTTTTCAATGCTGGAACATTCTAGTAAAGAACCCCTGAGGTGTCCCATAGCTTATGTGGTCGTAGGGGAGCGAGATATCATTGACCTCAGCTTCTCTAGGGCCAGCATATTGAGGGCGGCGCCCATCTCCTCTCCCTCGCCGCTTTACCTTCCCTGCCCCTACAAAGGGCAGGTACCAATTTACAGCCGGGCGAACTGGGGGACTGTACTGAAGCCAAGGTGCGCAAACGGTCAGCCATCCAAGTGGTAACCACGCTCGATGCTGCTTAACCTTGGCTGGGGGAAAGCGAGTGCTCTGACCATTGAGCTACCCCGTCCCGATTATATATATATATATATATATATATATATATATATATATATATATATATATATATATATATATATATATATATATATATATATAATGTGTGTGTGTGTGTGTGTGTGTGTGTGTGTGTGTGTGTGTGTGTGTGTGTGTGTGTTTATGTATGTATATGTATATATATATATATATATATATATATATATATATATTATATATATATATATATATATATATATGTATGTGTGTGTGTGTGTGTGTGTGTGTGTGTGTGTGTGTGTGTGTGTGTGTGTTTATGTATGTAATATATATATTATATATATATATATATATATATATATATCTATATATATATATATATATATATATATCGTTAGTACCTTGTGGATAACAACAGCAGATAATGCTACTACTATATGACATCATGGGTTGTGATCAGAAAACGAAAATGAACATGAACGGTTGTGGTGTCTGGAACAATTGCTGAAGACTACAAGACTTGGTGCCAGCCTGCTGGTCTCTGTTTCATTGGTCACGTTACGTCAGTGCCTCGCCCAGAATCTGTCTGGAGAGTTCTTCAAATTCCTGGGGAAAAAAGGCAAAAAAATATTGTTTAGGATGATGATGAGTTTTGAGGAAATTGTGTGTGTGTGTGTTGGTGGAGGTGAGGGTGGTGGGGGAGGTTGTGTGTGTGTGTGTGTGTGTGTGTGTGTGTGTGTGTGTGTGTGTGTGTGTGTGTGTGTGTGTGTGTGTGTGTGTGTTGGTGTGTGTGCGCGTGTGTGTGTGTGTGTGTGTGTGTGTGTGTGTGCGTGCGTGCGTGCGGCGTGCGTGCGTGCGTGCGTGCGTGTGTGTGTGTGTGTGTGTGTTGTGTGTGTGTGTGTGTGTGTGTGTGTGTGTGTGTGTGTGTGTGTGTGTGTGTGTGAGTAGGTGGGGGATGGGTGTTTGCGGGTGTGTTGGGATGGGGGTGGGGGTTGAGAGGTGTGGATGTGTGTGAATGGTGTGTGTCGGGAGTGTGTGTGTGTGTTGTGTGGTGTGTGTGTGTGTGTGTGTGTGTTGTGTGTGTGTGGTGTGTGTGTGTGTGTGGTGTGTGTGAGTGTGTGTGTGTGTAGGTAGGAGATGGGTGTTTGTTTGTGTGTATGTGTGTGTGTGTGTGTGCTGGGATGGGGGTTGAGAGGGCATGTGTGTGTGAAGTCAAGTGAAGTCCATTTTTTATTTTTTTATTTTTTTTTTTTTTATTTTTTTTTTTTTATTCATGTCTTTCCAAAGAACAGTCCACCAGATATTTCTGTTAAGAGAGTCAAATGCCTTTTGGAAATCAACAAAGGCAACAAAACGTTTTTAGAGTTTCTTGATAGAAATTCATGCACTTCAGCCTAGAGGGCAAAATAATATATGGTCTGCGGTTCTGTAGCCTGCTCTAAAATCTGCCTGCTGTTCAATATCTTGTCTCCTTTTTCTGCCTGTTTTGACATTCTTTTATGTAAGATATGAGTAAACGCTTGGCTTAACACACTTGCTAAAGCTATTTCTCTTTGATTATTTGGTTGGTTTTTATCTCCTATTTTGCTAATATGTACAAGGATAAATTCGGACATTCTTCTGGACAAAAAAAAGCAAACGAGATTGAACAACTTATTGGAGTAAAAATCTAAAAATTAGTAATTAATGATTCAAAGTGGGGTTTTTTTAATATTTCATTGATAATTCTGACAGCACCTCCATTTTTTCCCCCAGGCAGAAAATAGAAACAAGAAAAAAAGTAACAGGAAAAAAATCAGAACACAGCAGAAACAAAGAGATGGTCTACAAAAAGAGAAAATTCCTAGCACAGAATTTCCAAAAGGTGGGAATGCTATGTTATGATTATGCGTTTTTATGCACGGGGTCCACATGTGAATGAAAAACCGCTTAAGTGGAGGAAATGGTTTTTCTGGGTCTGTGATGCTGATTTGCGTTATTATATGTTTATTTTGTTGATTTGTTTTCAGCTAGGCTTGCTTGTAACCAACCTCCATTTCTCGCCCTTTAAAGATAGTAAAGATTTCG
This sequence comes from Rapana venosa, assembly GCA_028751875.1. Taxonomy (NCBI): domain Eukaryota; kingdom Metazoa; phylum Mollusca; class Gastropoda; order Neogastropoda; family Muricidae; genus Rapana; species Rapana venosa. Next base: position 1,711,594 of record CM054151.1, read on the forward strand.
TATTAATAATAATAATGTATGGAATTTATATAGCGCAGAATCTTGTAAAGCAACAAATCAAAGCACTCAGATGACTTTTTTTTAAATATCGAGGATAGTGGAATAAGCACTCGTGTGCTTTTTACATCCAGTCCCCGTGTGTATGCGGTTTTGTAAATTTTATCATCTGTTCCCACCGGCACACAATGGCCTACTCTTTCGAAAAGCGGAACAGGATTTAACGTGTGCGCAAGATGTTCTACATGCGTTCGCACACCGGGACTCGGTTTATAGTCTCATCCGAAGGACTTTGACATTCAGTTCGATTTTTTTTTATCAAACTGGGAAGAAAGGGCGAGGCTGGGAATCGAACCCAGAACATCACGGTTGACTTGTTGGCAGGCGAACGTCTTAACTATCCTGCCACCTCCTTATTCGCATTCAGATCCACCCCCCGGGCATCCCAGCCCCAGGAAGGACTTCAGCTAACAGTCAAAAACCGAGGTTCCAGGACTGACCTCGATATGAGCGATGGCGGAAGGGTTGATCCGCTGGCGCGGTGACTTGGGATCATCATAGACGCTCTGCAAGCTGCCAGAGCTGCTGTGACGCCTCGTCCTCCCCCCGCTGGACACAGACCTCACAGGCCGAGGCGTTGGGGAGGTAGGGGAGGGCGACCCTTTGAAAGGGGAAGGGGGTGGCGGGAAAACGTCACCCATCCCTACCATCCTCAACCCCATCCCCATCCCTCCGCTCTCAACCATGTCTCGCGCCGAACACGTCCTGCGCAAGCGGTGGCTGAGGTCAATGACGTCAGGGATGGTGGTGACGTCACTTCCGGGACCTGGGGACGTCACTTCCTCCTTGGCGGCTGCTGCTGCTGCTGCTGCTGCTGCTGCTGCTGCTGCTGCTGCTACTACGGCTGCTGCAGCATCGCTTTGCGAAGATTTTTTGCTGCGGTACCAACCGGCTTTGGAGAAGGTTTTGTGAGCGAGTTTCTGCACGCTGCTTTTTAGGCTGTTGCTGCGCATCACACCGCTGCTGTTGCTGCTGTTGCTGTTGTTGCTGCTGTTGTTGCTGCTGCTGCTGCCGAGGCTGTTGCTGTTGTCTGGGTTCAGGATGGGGCCCGTCAGGACAGGTACGCGACAGTCGCTGCTGTTTGAGGAGCGTCGACTGCGACTGCTGTCGCTTCGGTTTAGGGTTAACCTGATCAAGACGAAGATGACAAGGATGTAAGAATAATGATAAAGGCCTGTCAGTCACAACGCCCAGATTCAACATCACTCAGTCAAGTGTATATTTATTTATTTGTTTATTCATTCAATTATTTATTTATTCTTTTATTTATTCTTTTCTTTCTAGAATAATGGAATAAGTACTCGTATGCTTTTATTTTTACATCCTATCCACGTGTGTATGCAGATTTGTAAATTTTGTCATCCGTTTCCACCGGCACACAATTGACCGTGAGCGGGGGTCTGGGTGCTAGTCTTTCAGATGAGACGATAAACCGAGTTTAGCGCACGTCAAAGAACCCACAGCAACGCGAGAGTTGTCCTGAAGTGTATTGCGGTGTAGTATGAAGTAAAGGTAAAGGAGTCCCATAACCTATAAGGTCGTAGGGGAGCGAGGCATCAGAGGCCTCACTTCTCTAGGGGCCAGCATATTGAGGGCGGCGCCCATCTCCTCTCCCTCTTGAAGTAAAGATGTTTAAATTGTGGGTTTTTTTAATCAAAAAGTAATCAAATAGAGTTGTCCTTGATAAAATTATGTTCTAAAAAACTCTGATAGGGAAACAAATACAAATACAGAGAAAAAAAAATTTTTAAATGATAGGGTGGCGCTGTTCTTGTGGCGACGTGTGGCTCTCTCCCAGAGAAGAGGAGAGCAGCCCGGAATTTCACGCATAGAAATCTGCCGTAAATTAAAGTGGTACAAAGGAAAGGTGTCCCATATTTATCCGGTCGTTAGGGACCGAGGCATCAAAGACCTCAACTTCTCCAGGGCCCAGCATATTGAGGGCGGCGCCCATCTCCTCTCCCTCGCTGCTTTACCTTCCCTGACCCTAAAGGGGGCAGGTACCCATTTACAGCTGGGTGAACCGAGGGACTATACTGAAGCCAAGACGCACAAACGGTCACCCATCCACTTGGCAACCACGCTCAATACTGCTTTAACCTTAGCTTGGGGAAAAAGCGAATGCTCTGACCACATTTCATATGAAAATGCAGATTTCTCTGCGTGAAATTCAGACTGCTCTCCTCAGGGAAGACCACTGCGATATCCCGTATACAAAACATACACAAAATACTAAACTTACTGAGATTCGGAGGAGGCGGCGGAGATGGGATAGGACGACATCATCTTGTTGTCCACAAACAGGACCCCACTGCTCAAGACCAGGTCGCGGTCAATGGCGTTCAGGCGATCGGACAGAACCTTCAGTTGCCGGACAATGTCCGAACTGTGCGGGGCCGACGTGTCTTCGCTGCTGCTGCTGCTGCTGCTGCTGCTTTTCTTCTTGACGAAGGAGAAGATGGATTTCTTGGTGGAGCCGTTGTGCGAGGTTTGGATCTGTTTCTGAAGCGTGTCCAGCTGGAAAAGAGATGAAGGCGTAAGATTTGTAGTAGTAGTAGTGGAAGTAGTAGTAGTAGTAGTAGGAGTAGGAGTAGGAGTAGGAGTAGTAGTAGTAGTTGTAGTAGTAGTAGGAGGAGGAGGAGGAGTAGGAGGAGGAGGAGGAGGAGGAGGAGGAGTAGGAGGAGTGGTAGTAGTAGTAGTAGTGGTAGTAGTAGTAGTATAGTAAATATAGAGTAGCAGCAGTATAGTAGTAGTATAGTAGTAGTAGTAGTAGTAGTATTAGTAGTAGTAGAGTAGTAGTTTTGTAAGTAGTGGTAGTAGTAGTAGTAGTAGTAGTAGTAGTAGTAGTATATAGTAGTAGTAGTAGTGGTAGTAGTAGTAGTAGTAGTAGTAGTAGTAGTAGTAGTAGTATAGTAGTAGTGGTAGTAGTAGTAGTAGTAGTATAGTATAGTAGTAGTAGCAGTAGTAATTGAGTAGTGTAGTAGTATTGTATAGTAAGTAGTATAGTAGTAGTAAGTAGAAGTTGTAGTAGTAGTAGTAGGTAGATTGTATGGTGGTGGTGGCGGTGGTGGTGTGTAGTAGATAGTGTAGTAGTTAGTAGTATTAGTGGGTTGTAGTATAGTTATATAGTAGTAGTAGTATAGTAGCAGTAGTATTTGTTGTTGTTGTTGTTGTTTTTTGTGGTCTTTTTTCACTTTTATCTAATATTAGCTTCTCCATCTTCACCCACCATCCCCCCATCCTGCCCCCCCCCCACACACACACACCCCCCCCTTCCCACCCCCCCCCCCCACCCCCCACCCCCCCCCCCCCCCACACACACACCACACACACTATAAAGTTTTTCCTCTACCCCCACCCCTACCTTTCCCCTTTCCGTGATTTTTTACGCCCAAAACACTCCTCTTCCCAATTGGCCCTCTGGCCCCCAACCTTTTATCTATACACAACCAGTTTTTTTTCTGTAAACCTTCCTTGGCATCCCAAAAGCCAAACTTCTTCCAGCTTCTATAATTATAAAGCTATTGGGTTTTGGGAGGTGCGGGGGGGGGTGGGTGGGGGGGCGTTCCCAAATCTAGTCCCTGCATGCTAAACTGCCCTTTGTCACTTCAAACCTTTTTTCTCTATCACGGACGGTTTCTACATCCCCAAAATTAGGGTGTCTTTTTGCGTATTTTTCAAACTGGTCTTGAGGAAAAAAGAAAAAGAAAAAGAAAAAAGAGAAGAAAGAAGAAGAAAAGAAGAAGAAGAAGAAGAAGAAGAAGAAAAAGAAGAAGAAGGGGGGGAGGAGGAGGAGGAGGGGGGAAAGGGGGAGGAGGAGGAGAAGAAGAAGAAGAAGAAGAAGAAAAAGAAAAAGAAGAAAGAAGAAGAAGAAGAAGAAAAAGAAGAACAACAACAAAAAAAACAACAACAACAAAAACAACAACGAGGGGGGGAGGGGGAGCAGCAGCAGCAGCACAGCAGAAGAAAAAGAAGAAGAAGAAGAAGAAGAAGAAGAAGAAAAAGAAGAAGAAGAAGAAGAAAAGAAGAAGAAGAAGAAAAAGAAGAAGAAAAGAAAAAAAAAAAAAAAAAAGAAGAGAAGAAAAGAAAAGAAGAAGAAGAAGAAAGAAAACATGAACAAGAAAAAGAAAAAGAAAAAGAAAAAGAAAAAAAGAACCCCAACAACAACGCAACAACAACAAGAACAAAAAAAACAAAAGAAAAAAAGAACAACAAAAAACAACAACAACGACAACGGTTCTCTACAACCAAAACCAGTATTCCCTCCGCCCTTGATTTGTCCGACTTTCGTCGTTGTCTCAGCCCGGGTTTTCGTGTACAGATCTGTTTCCTGCCGATTAGGTGGGGGGTGGTGGTGGTGGAAGGGCAGAGGAGGGGGCCTTCGGGGGAGAAGAGATTGGGGTGGAGGTGTGAAGGTTCGGCCAACATTGTCTCCCCTGTTTTCAGGAGTTCGCTCAAAAGCATGATTTATAGAAATTCAGGGGAAAAGAGATGCTGATGGGTATAGTATATGTAGTATATAGTAGTAGTAGTGTAGTAGTAAGTAGTAGTAGCGGCAGCGCAGCGCAGCAGCAGTGTTAGTAGTAGTAGAGCAGCGCAGCAGCAGCCAGCGCAGCAGCAGCCGCAGCAGCAGATAGTGTAGTAGTATTAGAGCCGGAGAGATGGTATAGTAGAAGTGTAGCAGCAGCACAGAGTAGCAGTAGTAGAAATGCATAGTAGTAGCATAGGAAAATAGGGGGTAGTATAGAAGTAGTACCAGCAACAAATTTTGCAGCAGCAGCAGAGCACAGCAGTAGTAGTATAGTACAGCGCAGCGCAGGCAGCACAGCGGGAGCAGCAGCAGCAGCAGCCAGCAGCAGCGCAGCAGCAGCAGTAGTAGTAGTGTGTGTAGTAGTATAGTAGTAATAGGGAGGGGAGGAGGCGTAGGAGTATATAGTAGTAGAGTAGTGTAGTAGTAGTAGAGTAGTAGTATAGTAGTAGTAGTAGAAATAGTAGTAAGCACAGCACGCCCGTAGTAGTGAGTAGTTAGTAGTAGGTAGTTATAGTAGTAGTATAGTATAGTAGGTGTTTAGTAGTATGTAGTATGATAGATGATGAAGATGAGAGATGATGTGATGATGATGATGATGATGATGATGTGATGAGAGAAGAACAAAAAACAAAGACGAAAACGACGATGATTGGGGGGAGGGGAAGGGGGAGGAAGAGGAAAAGGGGGGGAGGAGGAGGGGGAGAGGAGGGGGAGGGGAGGAGGAGGAGGAGGGGGGAAGGAGGAGGAGGGGGAGAAGGAGGAGGGGGGAGGGAAAAAAATTGGAACTTTTAGAGCGCTTAAAATGGGAAAAAAAACTTAAAGCTTGCATTTGAATCATTTACACTCGGAGATAGTTCAACACACACAGCCACCACACACCACACCACACACACACACACCTTTTTTCATTATTCTTCATTTTTTTATTCATGCAATCATTTTTTTTTTTTGGCAAAAGCTTTGCGGTTCACCAATAAAAAAATTGAAAATGCAACCTTTTTCCACCATGAAGGTACCCCCCCATTCCGACTTTATTTATTTTATACTTTTATTTTTGGATAAAGGAATAAGCAACATGGCTTTTTTTTCCAGTCCCCTTTGTATGCAGTTTTTTAAAGTTTGTCATCCATTCCCACCGCACACAATGGCCTATTTCCCCCGAAGCGGGAAAGGGGTTTTAACGTGAGGCAAGATGTTCGCGTGGTTGCGCACGGGACCTCGGTTTTTTTAGTCTCACCCAAGGACTTTTTGGGGAGAGTAGTCTGCACTGATGTTAACTCCCAGGGGAAAAACCTCTTGAAAAAAGATTCGAACCCGGTCAGCAGATCCGAATACATCATCTAACACCGGGGTATCCCCCTCCCCCTTGGGGAAAGTCAATTTGTAAAACAAACCAAATTAATTGATTCCCAAAAAGCATCGCTGACCCTCCAAACAATTTCCCCCATCCCTGTCTAGCCCTTTAGCGAAGATTCAACCCCTTATCTTTTGTTGTCTTCAATCACAAATTTAAGTTCTAACCATTCGGCCCCTTTAAAAATTTATATTATTCATTTTCTACCCTTTTAAAATCATGGCAGATTTCTCTGCTGAAATTTAGGCTGTTTTTCCCCCGGGGAGAGCGCGTCGCCACAAGAGCAGCGCCACCTCATTTTTTTTCTTTTTTCTGTCTACAACTGAATTTGTTTCCCTATCAGAGTTGGGGGGGGGGGGGTCTACAGATTTTTTCTCCAGGGACAACTCCCTTGCTGCCGTGGGTTCTTTTACGTGCGCTTAATAATTTGTAACACGCGGGACCTCGGTTTATCATCTCATCCGAAAGATTAGCACCCAGACCAGCACTCATGGTTCTAATGGATGCGGGGTGGGTGGGGGGGGAGAGAGAGAGAGAGAGAGAGAGAGAGAGAGAGAGAGAGAGAGAAGAGAGAGAGAGAGAAGAGAGAGAGAGAGAGAGAGAGAGAGAGAGAGAATGAATTAATTGCATATGGGTCTTAGGCCACAATACAGAGAGAGAGAGAGAGAGGAGAGAGATGAGAGAGAGAGAGAGAG
>CM054151.1:1723230-1725730 GCA_028751875.1 Rapana venosa
ATAGCGCTGACTCTTGTAAAACAAACAAATCGAAGCGCTTGCACTCAAATCATTTACGCGCATGCAACTTTCCTCAAATATAATAAATAACATATTTAAAATTTATGCACCTGTACGTGCACACACACACACACACACACACGCGCGCGCGCGCGCGCGAACACACTTAGGAGATGAAGGATGCTGTTGAAAAGTAAAGACGGATATGAGGGGAAAGTGTCAGGAAGGAAATAAGTGTGGTTTGAGGCTGGATTTCAAGGTATCAATTGAAGGTTTTTGGCGAAGTGAAAGAGGGGGGTCATTCCAGGTGGATGGACCAGAAACAGAGAAAGATCGACAGCCAACAGTAGTTTGTTTGAATCTGGGTGTTCGAAAGCACAAAGTATCTGTGGCTGAACGAAGGGAATGGGATGGAGTGTACAGGTGAAGACAGTTACAAAGATAAGATGGTGCAGATTTGTGGAGACATTTGAAACAGAGGGTATTGATCTTAAACTTCAGTCTTTGTGAGACTGGCAGCCAGTGAAGAGATCGCAGAAGAGGAGTGATGAGTTCAGATTTGTTCTTTCTTAGGACCAGTCGAGCTGCAGAGTTTTGTATGCGTTGAAGAGAGTGGATGGATGATGCTGGTAGGCCAACCAAAAGAGAATTACAGTAGTCTAAACGTGAAATAATGAGAAATGTGACGAGCTTGGAAGTTGCATCAGTGGACAGATACTTGCGAATTGCGCTTATGCGCCGTAGTTGATAGTAGCAAGACTGGCAGGTCTGGGTGATGAATTTTTTCATAGAGAGTGTGTTGTCAAGAACTACACTTAAATACTTCACAGAGTTGGACGAAGGAACTGACGCACTGCCGAATTCTATTGATGTTGTTGTGATGGAGGAAAGTTTATGTTGGGTCCCTATGAGCATGGCTTTGGTTTTATCGGCATTAAGTTGTAATTTGTTCTGAGTCATCCAGTTTTGAATGTCTTGAAGGCAGTAGCACATGTTTGTCAGGAGGGAAGGCAAGTTTTCAACAGTATCACTGCACTGAAGCTGAGTATCATCAGCATAGAAATGATGATCAATATGGTGGTTGTTTATTATATGTGAGAGTGGAGCAGTGTAGAGAGTAAAGAGAATAGGGCCCAGGACTGATCCCTGTGGGACTCCACATTTCATTTTGACAGGTTTTGATTGAATTTTGTTTACAATAACTTTCTGGAATCTGTCTGTGAGGTATAAAGTAAACCAGGTGAGGGATGTGCCATTAATACCAAACGTATTTTGGAGGCGAGAAAGAAGAATTGAGTGATCTATGGTATCAAAGGCTGCAGATAAGTCAAGAAGAGTGAGGAGGGAGATTTTTCCTGCATCAGAAGCAAGTAGAAGTGTATCTAAAGTATGGACTAGGGTGGTTTCGGTGCTGTGGTTGGGGCGATAGGCAGATTGAAAAGGGGGAAGGAGATCATTGGAATGAAGGTGACTGTTGAGCTGTTTGAGAACAACTTTTTCTAGTACTTTAGAGACAAAGGGTAAGTTTGAGACAGGTCTATTATTCTTCAGAATGCTGGGATCGAGGTCGTGCTTTTTCAGTAGAGGTGTGACTATTGCGGTTTTAAGAGTTTGTGGAAAATGTCCTGACAGAAGAGATGAGTTTACTATTTTAGTGATAATAGGTACAAGTTGTGGAAGGCATTGTGAGAAAACAGGAGCAGGTATGGGATCAAGGTCGCATGATTTTATAGTAATTTCCTTCAGAATTGCCATGATTTCTTTTTCACTTGTGGAATAGAAGGAAAAGAGAGGAGTGCCAGTGAACTGGGGATCAGGAGGTGCAGGATTTAACGTGTGCGCAAGATGTTCTGCATGCGTTCGAACACGGGGCCTCGGTTTATAGTCTCATCCGGAGGAGGGGAACTGACAGCTGTGAATATAAATCAATTAATAAAGCACAGACCTTGGGATGAGACTATAAACCGAGGCCCCGTGTTCGAACGCATGCAGAACATCTTGCGCACACGTTAAATCCTGTTCCGCTTTTCGGAAGAGTAGGCCATTGTGTGCCTGGTGGAAACAGATGACAACATTTACAAAACGCATACACACGGGGACTGGATGTAAAAAAAAAGCACATGAGTGCTTATTCCATTATCCTCGATATAAAAGAATAAATAAATAAATAAAAGGGCTTATCAAACATTTTATGCAATGAAATCTTAAACGGCTGAAAAGAAACTTGACTGTACTCACAGATTTCAAACCCACCTTATGTTCGAGGTGCAGCACAAAGCGTTGCTCGGGAAACAACGCCTCTTCTTGTGACGTCACGGTGTAACCTTCCAGATCGGTGACGTCAACGCTGACGTGATCATCGGGCGTCAGGTAGCAGTACAGACAGCCCCCTTGAATCACACACCAGTACCTGAACACAAAACATTAAAAGAATGTTCGATTGTTTTGGGGTTTGTTTGGTTGGGTTGGTGTTTTTTTAAAAGGTAAAGGTAAAAGAGTC